>OU342486.1:7346319-7946319 GCA_910589355.1 Parapoynx stratiotata
TGATCAATTGTTTACCCAAAAATGAAACGAAAATTATATTTCTTTTATATTATTTTTAAATGACTAATGCTTTTAATTAAATTATAAAATTATACTTTTACTTCAAATAATATATATATATATATATATATATATAATTATCACGTTTGTAAGTATGACTACGTTTACTTTGAATGTTTTTTTAGTGAAATATATAAAAAAAACTTATCACTTTTCACACCACTTGACGCTTATTTCAAAATCAAAATCAAAATCAAAAATATCTTTATTTTATAGGCTTGATATACAAACACTTAAAAACGTCAATTTATAAATTAGTGAATCTACCACTCGCTCGGAACGCAGACATCCCCGAGAAGAGCGAGCCAGAAACTCGAGGGTTGCTCTTTTTTTCACCTTTTTTACAATTCTTGTTTTTTATAAATGTTAGGCTAGTACAATCAAATGGGTGAACATAGATATTATGAACATAGATTTTTAGCATTATAATCAGGAATAATATATGAGCACTTGAAACAATGAACGATGTTGAAATTCGCTAAGCAATTAAGATAAAAACAAATCAATTAAAAAGCGACTGGCAACATCCCACATTACGAGTCAGCACAATATGTAACAAAGACGTGTCAATCTGTCCACGCATTTTTATCGTCCAAATATTCCTGAACTGTATAGTAACCCTTTTTTATTAAATTTTGTTTGACACATAGTTTGAATTTGTGTAAAGGCAGTTCAGTTAAATTTGGTGGTATTTTATTATAAATGTGTATACATTTCCCCATAAATGACCGACTTGTCTTATGAAGTCTAAAGTTTGGAACAGCGAGTTTATTTTTATTCCTAGTGTTGACATTATGAACATCACATTGTTTTTTAAAAATGTGTAAATATTTCTGAACATATAAAATATTATCAAAAATATATTGGGATGCAACAGTTAATATGTTTATTTCTTTAAACAGATCTCTTAGTGAGTCACGTGGCTTAAGTTGGTAGACAGCACGCACAGCCCTTTTTTGCAAAATAAATATATCTTTAATATCAGCTGCTGTCCCCCACAACAGTAAACCATATGACATAATACTGTGGAAATAACTAAAGTAAACAAGTCTTGCAGTATCCACATCACATAAGGATCTGATTTTTTTTACAGCATAAGCCGCGGAGCTGAGTCTTCCAGAGAGGGAAGAAATATGAGGATACCACTGTAATCTTGAATCCAATGTAATACCCAAAAACACTGTGGAATCTACACATTCAATAATTTCATGATTTATTTTAATATGAGGGTTGACCTGTCTTACATTTGGTAAAGAGAATTTAACACATTTAGTTTTCTTTGAATTTAATAACAAATTATTATTTTCAAACCAGCCAAGTACTTTTGATATAGCATTATTTACATCGTCAAAGTCAACTTTATTTCTATTAATTTTAAAAATTAATGATGTGTCATCTGCAAATAATACCGTATCACATAAACATTTTGAGTAGTAAGGTAGGTCATTTATATAAATTAAAAAAAGTAGTGGTCCTAATATCGATCCCTGAGGAACGCCCATACGCATAGGCGCTCCGGAAGACTCAGTTCTATTTATAACAACTTTTTGTATCCTGTTACTTAAATATGATTCGATAATTTTTAATGAATTTTTAGAAATTCCATAATGCTTTAATTTGCCTAAAAGCGTTTTATGATCAACACAGTCAAACGCCTTAGACAAGTCACAAAAGATACCTAAAGCATCCTGTTGATGCTCCCAAGCGTCAAAAATGTGCTTCATAAGTGCAATTCCTGCATCTGTAGTATTTTTACCTTTAGTAAACCCGAACTGATTTTCATGAAATAATTTATTTTTAGTAAAATGGGAAAGTAATTGATTTAAAATGATTTTTTCAAAAATTTTACTAAGAGTGGGCAAAATAGAGATGGGACGGTAATTCGTGGGGTCACTATTATCTCCCGTTTTAAAAAGCGGTATTACTTTACTTAATTTCATTTTATCTGGAAAAACTCCATCATTAATACATTTATTAAAAATAAATGTCAAATGAGGAGTTACAGAATTCATTATTGATTTTAAAAAGCTAACAGACATGCCCCATAGGTCTTCAGTTTTTTTAATGTTTAAAGATTTAAAAGCTTCTAAAATTGTACTACAGTTGATCTCATGAAAATCAAAAGGGGTATAGCATTTATCAACACTTAATTCTAAAACATGTAGTGCTCGCTTAGTACTCGAATTTATTTCGTTAGTAATTTTTATGGGTACACTGCAGAAGAAAGATTCAAAAGTATTTGCAACTCCATTATCATCCTCTACAATACAGCCATTAAAATTTATTTTCAAAGATTTATCAGTATGTTTTTTATTACGTGTTTCTTGATTTATTACAGTCCAAGTAGTCTTCACTTTATTGTCAGATTTACTGATTTTGTTTTTAAGAAAATTTGCTTTCGCAATAGTACAGACTTTCTTAAAAACTTTAGAGTACCTTCTAACATAATCAATAAAAACTGGATCAGTGGAAGTCACTTTCTGAGAATATAAGTCATATAATTTCCGTCGGCTTTTATAAATTCCTGGAGTTGCCCAATCACTAAACTTCTTTTTAAGATTAATTGTAATGGTCTTTTGTGGAAAGTTTTTTTGAAATTCTTCATTTAGTTGCTGGAACATAAAATTATATGACAGGTTTGGATCATCTATTTCATTTATTTGGTGGAGTCTATTAATTACATTTGCTTCAAATTTCTTTAATCGGTTGTCAGTTATAGGCCTAAACGTAATTGTTTTTATTTGTTTAACGTTATCGTGTTCAATTGAGATTAACTGTCCACTATGATCCGAGTTTACAAAATTTACAATACCCTTTTTTATTACAAAACAGTTACAAAAAATATTATCTAAGCAAGTAGCTGTTGTGGGTGTAATTCTAGTTGGTTCTTTAAAAGTATGTTGTAGGCTATAACATTTAAACAAATTTATAAATCTATCTGTGTTTGGGCAAGATTCTAAAATATTTATATTAAAGTCACCACATACAACTACTTTCTTGTTAATTCTAGAAATTACATTTAGTAAATTTTCCATTGAAGACTCAAAAAGATCATAATTAGCAGAAGGGGGTCTGTATACACATATAATAATATGTTTTTCCAATTCCGCACATGAAATTTCAATTGTTCTCTCAATGGAGTGAGAAACAATGTCTGGTCTGTTTTTGTATTTTACACTATTTAATATCATTATTAAAGATCCACCTCTAATAGCAGATTGTCTTGTAAATGTACTAGCAATATTATAATTCTCAATACAGGCAGGTATTTCACTTTCTTTTAACCAGTGCTCTGTCAAACATAAGATTTGTATATCCATACTACTCAAAAATAAACTTATTTCTAAATCTTTACCAGCTAAGCCTTGTATGTTTTGGTGAACAATATTTAATTGATTCACCTTTTTTACTATTATATTATTGCTAGAGAATTCCTCTGTTGTCTTATATTTTAATTTAAATTATTATATGTCAAATTGGATTGCTCAATAAAAGCAATGTCTGAAGTAATATGCTCAATAGGAGCAATGTCAATATGCTGTATAAGGGCATTGTCAACAAAAGTTTGCTCAATAGGAGCAGTCCGTATTGCCAAATTTTTGGCTGTAGTACATATATATGAGCTTAGCAGTTTTGCTAATTGTTTTTTAAACTTATTTGATAGAATAATTCTATCTCTTATCAAACATATTTTATTTTTCATTATTATTTTATTAATGTCAAATCATCTATTTTGTCATTAAAATATGACAAAGTGTCTAATTTAATGTTCAAATTATATATTAAGTTGTTTTCCACCTGTGGCATACTATCGCAATAGGGAAATGTAAACATCACAATTTTTTTTTACTTTTAATTCTAATAGACATTCATAACACTTTTGCAATGATTTTTTGTTTACATTACCTCTATTTCCAATAAATAAAATCAAAATATCATTGCTTTTAAAACTGTGCTTCATGACTTTTTCTATAATTTTTTCTAAACATAAGCCTGGCATACAGTAATTTGTTATACTTTTCCCCAGCTGATTACTTATTAATAGGCCCAAATCTTTTCCAATGTCATCACTAAACATCACATAACTGTCATTATGCACTAACATGGAACTGTTTTCATTTGCGTTGCCAAGTGATAAGCTGAGTTGCTCTGAGATAGATGGCTCACACATTGACATAGACCACTCAAGCTGTTCAAAGGCAAGTATACTAGGTTTAATAGAATTGTTTTCCAAATTACAAGAATTTCTTAGTTGTGAATTATTTAAGATGTGATTTTGTGTCAATGTGTAGTCCCTCAAACCCTTTTTTAATTAGTTATTTTTGTAGGATAAACTATCCAAAGACTCTTGTAACAAACAAATTTTTTTATTTAATGTTTTCACATTTAGCTCATATTTTTGTTGATTTTCTTTTATTATATTGGAGTATTTGTCTAATTCATTCAATAAAATTACACGTTCCTTATTGAATTTCATATTTTTATGAAAACAATTTTGTTTTTTAATTAAAGTTTTAGTTTTTTTAATAAATTTATTTAATTTTAAATATTTTTTTACTTTGTTTTTGCTGCATTTAACCTTCAATACAGTGTCAGATGTATTTATTGTTTCATTACAAAACAAACTAGTGGACACAGCAGGATTTAAGTTATATGCAACAGAAACCATGTCCGGGGCATCACCAACTAACTCATCAAATAGACTTTGGTTTTGTGAGGCTGTCCAGTTAAATTTATCAGTTTCCAGGTTATTTATTTGCCTGTTTGCCTCTTGTAAGCATTTCTCCAATTCAGTGATGCGCCTGAGGGCCTGCTCATACTCATCACTGCATTGGTCGAATCTGTCTATTTCAGATTGCAATCTGTCCTTTTGATCTATTATTAACAAATTTTGAGTATGCAACTCAGCCATTTCCTTTTTAAGTTTAGTATTTTTGTCTAGCGCATCCAACAGCTCCCCCTCACTGTCATCCCTTTCCCTAAGCAATTGCTTAACCAATTCCTTGGAAGCCTTTAGTTCCTGCAAAACCAGTTGACACTCCTCCTGGCGAGCCAAGGTCTTACGAGTCATCATAATGAAATAATAGAAAATTTATGAGATGTGTAAATAATATCCAAGGAGTTGGTAAATCAATCAAAAAGTGAGGTTACTTTAGTCAAATATTAATCTTTGTGTCTGTGTAAATCTAAAATATAGGGAAATTATGGAAATTATTATTCTATTTTATCATAAAAAATAGAAACTTACGTGAAAATGAAAGGGAAAACACTGATTTGAACACTTTTGTAGTACCAATTTAAACAGTAACGACTATCACTCACCGGTACATATACTTACGTTCGTAATAATACAAAATTAAAACAATTTGGTGTAATCAAACACTATATCACAATACAAATTATAAAAATACGAATTATATTTAGTGATTCTTGGAAAAGGGACCGAAATTAATAATTATTTTAAAAATAAATATACAGAGAAATTCTATCAGCTGTTAGCGTCAGTGTTGCCACACTATGAAATTTCAATGATCCTCCACATTGTAGATCACCACAAACACAAAAGTACAGTAATTTTACTTCCTTTTTTTAATCCGAAACAATATTAAAATCATCGAAATAAAAATCACGTCCGCCATAGTCAAATGCCGCCAAAAAACCCTTCTTAACTTACACATACCACACTATAGATACGTTTCTGGGCGGAGTTTATTCTGATTGATGTCCACAGACTAAACAACTGAACGAGTGTCTTGATACGAAAGGCAAAGGCAATACACACACACACACTACAGCTGATCAACCTAAGGACAAAAATAAATTAAATTATTGTAGCGGTAGGGTAGTTCATGCGCTTTGGTTGAAGAACAAAGCTTTCGCCATGGTTTGTCCTAGGATGGGTGACCAAGACTATGGGAGGAAAAAGAACTTAAATGTGGTGTTTACTTACTCCTCAAGATTCTTCAAGGCCTGTGCCCAGCAGCGGGACGTATTTTAGGCTGAGGACGGTCGATGTTATTACACCGAATTAAATTAGACTGTGAGAAGAAAAAATAGCTCGGTGGTTAGTGGTTTAGTACATTTCGGCTTTCGATGTCGAAAACGAAGCTACCTTCGCCATGGTCAAGCCGTGGTTGGGTAAACGAAACTTGTTTCGAACTCTCCGTGCTTCGGAAGGCACGTTATGCCGTGGGTCCGGTCGCTAATGCAACCTTTTCTACCAACCAACCCTCATTGTTATTATATTGAGTCCTTACCTATGAAATTGGTGTTTTATTCTGCCTTAGCAATTTGTCCGTAACTATTAAGTTTCAGAACATTCTTATAAAATAATTGCCTCTTCTAAAAATAGACCATATATTTGAGCCCGTATTATTTAATTTGATAATTTTTTGTAAGTTTAATTGTGTTAAAATTAGACACAAAAACAATTATTCTTAACTGCATCTATTAATGCAAATCAAATGATGTATTCTTGAATACATCATTTGAAACGATGAATAATTTTTATCAAGCGTGTTCACACACATATTGCTAAAGCTTGTCTAATGATACATGCCAAATATTATTATCTTTGGATTTGTCGTTGTGAAGAAAACTGATAAAATGTTAGTATGTAAAATGCAGACATCCGCAAAATCTCCATACAAAACCAATTTCATAGTGAGTGGCGAACATTTTTCCACCAAATCAAAAGCGTTCCGAAAAAAATAAAAAAACCTTCTTTTAAAACAAGTGTTTTATTTAAATGCGCTAAAAAGAGAAAAATAAACTTTTACTGTTAACTTATAACGTCATACCAAATTTAACACATTTGACACAATTTATATGTTATAAAAGCTTGTCGCGAGATTTAAGGTATTTTAAAATTAAGAATGTAAATACGAGTACTTAAATTTCGCGACAAGCATATTATGAAGACTGTAATGAAAGTTAAAGAAGCGACAGAAATACGTAACTTTATGATGTAAGATCACAAAGTTTTGGTCACCCATCTCAGTACTGACCATGGCGATGGTAGTATTGTTTTCGATATCGAACCCCAAAGCGTACGGACCACTACGCCACCAAGCTCCTTAAACAACAAACAAACACAACCTGCTTATTTTTTTTTAACTGGGCAGCCATTAATTATTTGGCCAACAACAAAAAGGACAGCCGAAAATCCTTTGGGCAGAAAACAAATATTTTGTCGTCGTCGTCGTTGGGCGTCAAAATAATTATTTTGTCAGCAAAATAATTATTTGGTCAGCAGAATAATTATTTGAGGAGCAAGATAATTATTTGGGCAGCAATATACATATATGTTACCGGAAATGTATAAAGTATATGAAAAGGATCAATAAAGGATCAAGGATCAATTCCTAGGAAATGTATTCTGATAGATATTAGGTTTAGGTTATTTTTTTATAACCCTTATAAACAATGTTTGTGTCATTAAATTAGTTATTTTGCTGACTAATTAGAAATATCTACTGCCCATAAGTTGTTGACCGAGTAGTTATTCTGCTGACCAATTAAGAAATATTTGCTGCCCATAAGTTGCTGACCAATTAATAATTTTAGCAGATCAATTTGCTGACCAAAATTCGAATATTTTGCTAACCGTTTAAATAGGAGCCCCCTTTTTTATTTAATTTATGCCCGACATCAAATATGTATCTTTTCTTCTCTAACTATATAAACAAGAGAAGGACAGATATACAATTTAGTTTGGTTTAGTCTAGTTTTGTCAACTGAATCGGCCCTAATATCACCCACAAAATCAAATGGCGCTCGAATCTGTAGCGCAAGTCCCAAGTGGAAACGCAAATAGTATCTCCCACCTCAAACAGAATACAAAATTGAGAAGCGAATATCAATATTTGATATTTGATTTTGTAACGAAACTCGGGACCGCTCGCGCCGTCAGTCCGCCATTTTGTTATGGCTGTGGCATTCAGCCTTTTAAGGGTCTTAAGGAGCACGATGGCGCTTCTGCTTTCGTTGTTAAAAACGGAGAACTTTCGATATGCCAAATTTGCGGGCCAAGATAGACTGTCGAAAAATTTGATAAATTTGACAGATAACCCTAATGAGTGAAAAGGACGGATGCTTTTGTCAATCAAAAATGGCGACTGTTCGCACTGCTGCTTCGCTATGGTGAAGAAAATATGATTTAGCTTGTGGCTTAAGGAGCTCGGTGGCGATATCGAAAGCCTATGTACGGCTTTCGATATCGGAAACAAAATTACCTTCGCCATGGTCAGGCCTTGGATGGGTGACCAAAAAATTGTGATCTCGATCTGCTCCGTGCTTCGGACGGCACGTTATCCCGTTGGTGCTGGTCGGTATCCAGCAATCCGCTGAGCCAGCGCACTAGCCGCCGTTCTCGTATATCTTCGTATCTCTACGTAGGAAAGCCTGTGCCCAGCAGTGGGATATATATTTCAGCTAGAGACACGTATAGTACGTCTCAATCCAAGTTGCCAAAAAGGTTAACAAAACAACGGTAATGTTTCATCTCTAAAATGTTTTGTGATGACTGTAGGTAATAACCTATAACCTATGCAATTGGAGTTTTGTATGGAGATTTTGGGGATTTCTGCATTTTCCATACTAAATTTTTTTCAGTTTTCTTCACAACGACAAATCCAAATCCAAAGATAATAATATTTGGCATCTATCATTAGACAAGCTTCAGTAATATGTGTAATATCACACTTCATAAAAATTATTTATCGTTTTTAAGTAAATGCAAATAAAATGATGTATTCGGGAGGCACTTAAAAAGAGTTGTCTCCGTGTCCAATATTAACACAATTAAACTTACAACAAATTATCAAAACAAATCAAAAGAGCTCAAAAATATAGTCTATTTTTAGACGAGGTAATTATTTTTTAGGAATACTCTGAATCTTAATAGTTACAGACATAATACTTAGAGAGGAAAAAAACACCAATTTCATAGGTAAGGACCCAATATTTACGTGCAATGTCCATGTAAAAAGTGTGATTATTGAATAACAAATTCGGTAAGTCGGCTTTTTTGTTTACCTTTTTGGCAACTTGGATTGAGACGTATTATACAGTTGTTGCATTGTATGACGGCGAGTAGCTTCGCTCTGAACGCATTACCATAAAGTCTAAAGTTGATTGATTTAGGCCCAATTGCGCGGTCGAGAGTTAGCACCTAACCCTGGGGCAAATATATGAGCAAACCCTGGGTTAGGCGCTAACTCTCGATCGTGCAAATGTGCCTAAGAAACCTTAAAAATCAAAATCAAAAGCATTTATTCAGTTTATTAGATGGGTCTAAGCGCATGCTTATGAATGTCATAAACATTTTACAATATTTCGTGAGAGAGAAAAACTACGCCATCCTTTCACAAAACTACGAGGCTTTTTTCTGAGAAGAACAGGCAAGAAACTCAGCAAGTTTCTTCCCTCCCTTTATATAGCAACATTTAAAAAAATATTAAACTACAACGTCATTGAAGTTTAAAAATAAAAAAAAGATAGATATCAAATTTGAGTAGTATTCTGCAGTTTACCACATTTTCATCACAAACATGTACAGAGTAGGTAATATTGGGTCCTTACCTATGAAATTGGTGTTTTTTTCTCTCTTAGTATTTTGTCTGTAACCATTAAAATTCAGAGTATTCCTAAAAAATAATTACCTCGTCTAAAAATAGACTATATTTTTGAGCTCTTTTGATTTTTTTTGATAATTTTGTAAGTTTAATTGTGTTACAATTGGACACGGAGACAACTCTTTTTAAGTGCCTCCCGAATACATCATTTTATTTGCATTCACTTAAAAACGATAAAAAAAATTTATGAAGTGTGATATTACACATATTACTAAAGCTTGTCTAATGATAGATGCCAAATATTATTTTCTTTGGATTTGTCGTTGTGAAGAAAACTGAAAAAAAATTAGTATGGAAAATGCAGAATTCTCCAAAATCTCCATACAAAACACCAATTTCATAGGTAAGGACCTAATAGTATGAAGTATAATCAAAAACAAAAATATTGTATCTACTTTACGATAAATAAATATCTTCACTACCTGCCGCCGCGCCATTCAGTCCCGAAGCTTTTATTGAATAGGCTATTTCTTCAATAAATCAGGTAAGCAGTGGATGGGTGACCAAAACATTGTGATCTCGAGCTCCGCCGTGCTTCGGAAGGTACGTAATGCCGTTTGTTCCGGTCGATATTGCAACGACTACCCACCAACCCGCATTGGGCCAGCGTGGTGTTAGGCCTAAACTGATCATGTGTCTCTCCATTTGGAAGGCCTGTGCCCAGCAGTGGGACGTATATAGGCTGAGGACCAACTTTCCCATTCACACCTGCCTCGTTCGTAAGTCTGCTAAAAAACTACATGTTACATCCATAAAAAAAAACAAATTTAAAACTAACAAAATTACGACACGATACCCATAGAGTAAATTGGTTCAACGAAAAAAAAGAAAACACAAAAATTTTCAAAAGTAGAACGTGTCACGTCCCCCGGCGAGGCGGGAAGACGCCGCCCGTTGATTGGTGCAAATTGAATTTGGAATCAAGGAGTGCGGGGGGTATTGTCGTGTTGGCGATCGCTCGCTGATTGCTCGTTTGCGGGCGACGATGTACTGTGGATACGACTTATTGTTTAGAAATAGATTTTATTTATTTGGCACAGTTACCAGATACAAATCATGACATTTGTTACAAAATACTTCTTAGGTAATACTTACATAAATTTATATCCCTATAACAACTATGCACAACATGTAAATAAGATTTTTGGAAAATATGAGTGGCTTATATGATAGCAAGAAACATTGTTAAATTAAAGTAAAAAAAGAAGTAGATATTACCTTACCTTCCGTACGTATTATATTATACTAGGAGTTATGTTGTAGTTCTTAAGAGACAATTTGTATTACATGAGTCAGAGTCATCGAAACGCATGCGCGGCTCATTGTGGGCATCGCCTTACGTTCGCACATGCTAGCATATGGTGTGTACCTTCATACACCATTAAATTATTTAATTATTTTTTCAGCAGCAAAAAGATTAGCCGAAAAATCATTTGGACAGCAAACAAAAGTTTTTTCAGCAATATAATTATTTGGGCAGCAAAATAATTAGTTGAGCTATAAAACAATGTTAAAAATCTAGGAGAAGGAACAAGGATCTATTCCTAGGAAATGTATTCTGATATATTAGGGTCTCGCACCCGTTCGGCCCTTTTTTTTCGCCCCTTTGCCTAAAAATTACCCTATCGCCCCCTATCAAGGTACCCATTGGCCCCTTATCGCGGGGCGAAAACATGTTTAATATTTTTGAAGCACCCGTTAGTACGCCCCTTATTTATTTATTTATTTAATAGTTTATTGTACACAACAATTAAACAGAAACAACACATAAATAAAATAGAAAGTACAAAGGGTGTGTGGATTATTCCTAAAGAAATCTCTACCAGCCCACCTGCGATAGGAGACACTAGTAATATTAATAATATTAAGTACCCCCCCCCCCCCCCCCCCTTAGTAACAATAAGTCCCCCCCCCTTAGTAATATTTAGTGCCAAAACAGTACAGTCATACATAAAATCTTGCTTGCCTCACATTGTGCCCGGTGCATGGCAACAGGCTCGCCACCTGTTACATGTGGACCTAACATATCTGGCGAAATGTGGGTGCTTAACACCTCTGCCTACCCCTTCGGGGGAAGAGGTGTGATGATGTTGTTGTCAATCCATTTCACCTCACACATCTATTCAGCATACGTTTTTGCAATAGAGACGGGGATCAACGGCACGGAGGAACTTGAGATTATAAAATTTGGTCACCCATCCAATGACTGACCAGTGAATGTAACTTTGTTTTCAATATAAACAAAGCTTACGGCTGAAGCAGCGAGGTGAAGGATTTAATGCCTAAGGATGACAATAAAAATTTTATTAGAGTAAAGGTAATGTCCACACTAAATCGCCAGTGCGCATGATTGCCGGCTAGCACGCCTCAGACAACACCGCCGGGACGCGGAAATCGGTTTTAGGCAGAAACTAGCGATGTGCCGCGGCTCGGCCCAGGCCCGTTAAAAATTTTACTTTTACACACATAGTGGCGGAGCTCGGTGGCGAGTTTTTGGCTTTCGATATCGAAAACTAAGCTACCTTCGCCATGGTCAGACCTGGGATGGGTGACCAAACTTTGTGATCCGTGCTTCCGAACACGAAATCCATCCATCTTTTCCTCGGTCTTCCTCTCCCTACACGCAATACCGCTTTTAATATCCATACCTCTCACACACACCCATTGTCGTCACCGGGCACTATAGAACATCCACAACCACTCTGAAATCCAAGACTAAAGAATTTTTGCAGTTCGAGGAATTTAGTTTTGATTTATTTTTAGGAAACACTAGCTGATGCCCGCGGCTACTACGGTTCTTTAACTGTCCCACGGGAACCCTTCAATTTTCCGGAATCAACAGTATCTAAGATGTTGACCAGGGATATAAGTTATCACCGTGCATTTCATTAAAATCGGCCATTTCGGATATTAGCCCGTACAAACAGTCAGAGAAACAAAATATTAAAGAAAAAGAGATTTTTTGGTATTTTCCCACTTCTTTTAATCCCCCTGAATTGGTTTTAAGCATTTTTTTCTATGTACAGACATTCGCCTCTACAGTTTATTTTAATTATGAAAGTTGTACCAGTGATAAAGAAATTGAAGTAAGGACTCTCGTAATATGGTCAGTTCATATATTGGGAAGAGAAAATGATCATGTGTGAAGAGATATGAATCGAAATCAATTGATAGATTGCGTAAACTTGCATACATTTCTTTGCTCGTAATGCAATCGAGTTCTCAAAAAATGTATGTATGTTTAATGTATTTTAAACCTCTAAATATTAACCACAGATCCTCAATATAAAAATTGGTACAATTCACACAGAAAAGGTTTCAAATGGTTTCAAACAAACCAATTTACGCAATGCGGAGCGGAAATTAAATCACCACCAACGCCTAGCGCCATCTAGTTACAAATCTCATGAATAAAAACATAAGGGCCCGCGTACAGAGGGCGCTGTTAGTAATTTATAGCTACTTTAGTATTACGACCACTTTGCCCGCGTTACGCTGGCTTTTATCTGCTTTTATCGAAATTAGTCTCGTTTCTTACTGAGCTTAACATATTCCTTTGGATTACATTTGCTCGTAATTTTGCTAATGTATCATAAACATTTACAAACGATTTGCTCAGGCTGAGTGGGTGCAATGACTTGGTTGATATTGTGAATTATCACTGCATAATTTATTGTAATGACTATAGATATTGTCTTTGTTTTTCGTTTTATGTATTTTGGTATCGACTATGACAAGGAACGATAGGAATAGATGTATAATAAAACTGAATTATGACTTGATTTTGGATTAAAAATATTATGATTAACATTTCATTTTGTGTATTTATTTTGATACTGAGTAGGTACTAGAAAGAAAAAAGCTAAATTTTATACCTAATCAATCCATACAAATATTATAAATGCGAAAGTAACTCTGTCTGCCTGTCTGTCTCGCTTTCACGTCAGAACTACTGAACCAATTTAACCGAAATTTGGTACACAAATAGTGTAGAGCCTGAGAGAGGTCATAGGCTACCTTTTATCCCGATATTCCCATGGGAACGGGTGCTATGCGGGTGAATGTTAAAAAAGTTCAATAACGTCTCCCTGAAAAATAAAGGACAAATTTACGCCACTATGAACTTTGCTCCTAATAATAGATTAGGAGTAAATTTTCAATTCCACCAATTGAGGCTACTGTTCCAATTCGAAAAAATCATTCTATTTTACGCGGACGAAGTGGCGACAAAAGCTAGTTAACATAAGTGCGTCTCGACTCTAGAAGTTTTGGGTTCGATTCCCAGTGATTTTTCGGCAGCTTTTTTTTGCTGACCAAATAATCAAACTGCTGCCCAATTCATTACTTCCCCTTCCAAATTGAGTTGCGAGATTTCACCCTAACATCTTACTTAAATACATTGCAAGTTAAATAAAAGCTTGTTAAAAAAGCTGTGACTACGGCCATTTTTAAACAATTCATCACCTCCATTACACGAAAAACGTAAAGCACATTGATTTTCATTTAATTTATCGCTGGCAGCCGCTAACGGCAAACACGCAGCTAAATAGCCTTTCTATGTAAAACAGTCGTTGTGTATGTAAAAGATACGAGTTCAGATTTCTTCGAGCGAGGGGTGCCAAGTAGGCACTTGTATAGAGTTGGTGTAACCAAACTAAAATATTAATATATATATAATAATATTAATATTATATTAATATATAATGAATAAAAATTTGTCAAGCTAAACATCCATCAAGGAGTATCATCAAGGAGCTCGGTGGCGTAGTGGTCAGTGCGCTTTGGCTTCGATCGAAAACAAAGCTACCTTCGCCATGGTCAGGCCGTTGATGGGTGACCAAGACTTTGTGATCTCGAGCTCCTCCGTGCTTCGGAAGGCACGTTAAGCCGTTGGTCCTGGTCGCATTTGTGACCGTTTCTACCCACCAACCCGCATTGGGCCAGGGTGGTGGTGTTACGGCCCATACTCTTCATGTGTTTCTCCATGAGGAAGGCCCGTCTCAGCAGTGGGACGTATATAGGCTGATGACGAAACATTCATTATTTAAAAACGGCTAAAGATATGTATCCTAGAAACACTAGGAACGGAAATAGGTTGGTAACGTCCACTGTTCCAAAAAGTGCTGGTTATCAAAGAAATTGCTACTGGATGTGCTTTATTATTAACAACCGTGTGCCTGAGAGTATGAAGGAACACAATATTAAGATTTTTTCAAATACATTATACAAATGGCTTATCTCACACACTTTTTATACAGTCCAAAAATTTTTAGAGCACAAACACTGTAGTGCTTGTACTGTTTTGTGTTAAAATATAATTTGGCATAGTTTTTTCTAGTCCGTAATTTGACAATTTGTAATTAGACATTTTAAGTACTTATAATTGATATAACGTACTTGTTAAATAGTCTAAAGAAAATATTTGTAATTTGACATTTTAAAATTTATAAACTATCCTTTGATCCTTTTGTATACCTATTATTAATTGTATTTCAATTTGCATGCCACCTTTGTCGGCTGAATGAGATGAGCTCTTTAACTGTAATTATATAAGAACCTATAATGTATATGTACCTCAATCAAATGCAAATAAATAAATAAATAAATTAGATTTTTAAGAATAAGAATCGTTTATTATTCAGAACAAGGCCTCCTGGTAGTTTTGTGAACGGATGGCGTAATTTTTCTTTTTCACGAAATATTGTAAAATGTTTATGACATTCATAAGCATGCGCTAAGACGCATCTAAACTGAATAAATGCTTTTGATTTTGATTTTATTTGTCTGAATATGGTTACAATAATGAGGTGTTGTTTTATAATTTATGGTAAGTAATTAGTTGGGCAACCATTAATTTAGTCAGCAACAAAAAGGTCAGTCGAAAAATTATTGGGCGGCAAACAAGTATTTTGACGGCAATATAATTATTTGGGCGGCAAAATAATTACTTTGGCAGCAAAATTATTATTTGGGCTTAAAATTATTATTTAAGCAGCAATTTATATTTTACCGGATATGTATAAAATCTAAGAAAATGAAGGGTCAAGGATCAATAAAAGCAATATTTGTGTCATCTAAACATATATTAAACAATTTGGCAGCAGAGAAAACATTTAAGTTGCTGCCCAATTAGTTATTTTGCGGGCCAATTTAGAAATATTTGCAGACTAATTAGTTAGCTGATCAATTGTATTTTTTTGCTGACCAAAATTCAAATATTTTGCTAACCGGTTAAACAACACCCGATTTTTTTTATTTATTCTGCGCTCGGTGGCGTAGTTGTTAGCACGCCTTGGCTTTCGATATCGAAAACAAAGCTACCTTCGCCATGGTCAGGCCGAGGATGGTGTCCTCCTCCTCCGTGCTTTGGAAGGCACGTTAGGCCATTGGTCCCGGTCGCTATTGCGACCGTTTCTACCCAACAACCCGCATTGGGCCAGCGTGGTGGTGTTACGGCACATAATCCTCATGGGTTTGTCCATGAGGAAAGCCTGTGCCCAGCAGTGGGACGTATATATGAAATAAATAAATAGATATCTTCAAACATTCACACCGATCAACTAGCTCCATTTTAAGCAACTAATGCTGCTTGTGTTACGGACACTAGATGACGGATAAATACATTTAAATATCCTGTATATATCTTAATACATATAAACATCCAGGACTGGAGAACAAATGCCTGAAAATTCATCACCCAAACACTTGCCTCTACTGGGGATCGAACCCAGGACCTCTCGAGATGGCAACGCCTGAGACCGGCATACAGACAGACTCAACCATGGAGGTCATCGTGTAAAGGTTGAATTGAATCACTAATTAATAATGAAATAAACCTGAAAGCATTTTACAATCGTTCGGTATATTTTATCAGCTCTATACACTACCATGAAAATTTAATCTGTATAATGTTCAAGATTTGCAACTTGACTTGTGGCGCTCACTCATACAATGTTTTTCCAAGAACCCGCAGACAAAACTCGACCTTGTAAGCTGGAGCATAAGACGCAATTATGTAGATTGAATAAAATTGCAAATGGCGCTCCCGAATTTGTAATGGCGCCAAATCTCCGGGAAAGCGCGCGCAAATCGGCCATATTGGAATATTTTTCCCGCCTCTTCGTTATTGATGTTCTGTGAATTAATTTCTTTGTTACTCATCGCGTTTTGTTTTCTGGGAATTTTATGTACTTTTTTCATAAGAGTAAGGTTTTTTATTAGTTATAGTCGATATCGAAAACAAAGCTACCTTCACCATGGTCGGGCCTTAGATGGGTGACCAAAACATTGTAATGTAGGTTTTAGATATTTTAATAAGAATTGTCTAACATAACATTATAACATCACGCATTCATCTCCTCCTGGTAGGGTAGGTTAGAATCTAGCCTAGCCCACACCTTCTGAGGTCTAAACAGCCACATGAGGCCTGTTATACAAAATTATTTGTAATGCACCAACAACATCGTAAGACAGGTAGCTAACGTCATAAATAGAGAAAAAAAATGTATCTAACGATTTTGTTGGTCTATGTTCCATTCATACGGAAAAGCGACATGCGCGACGCTTTCGCGAGTACTTTGTGCACAGAGCTAAGAACATTCAGATATGATTACAGAACAGTCATGGCGAGGAAGAACTATGATTACGGTGCCCCCATGCTCTATAGCAAAATATTGAAAGATCTTCTTGAAAAACTTGCAACAACACACACACACACACCCACAAAACCTGTTGAACCTATTGCTCTCGTGAATATGTCTGGTATTATTTGACCTGAGATCTGAAATTTCTCAATAAGCTAATAATGTTATTTGTTAATACTTCTACATTTATAACAATATAAACTCAAATCTACATTTTATAAATTCAAATTTTGTGCTAGCGTCCATAGTAACGCCCAAGTCTGTAGCACAGTCTACCACAGTTTTTAGTGGCTCAATGTAAAAATGTACAAGAGATGTTTATAAAATAAAGCATTAAATATTCTTATAAAAAAAATGTAAAGCTGAATTGATATTTATTATTCAAACTGTCAGCACAATATTCGATTTTTTTTGGTAAGTAAGTAAAAAAATACAATTGTTCAGCTAAAATAACTAATTGTTCAGCAACTAATGGACAGCAGATATTTCTAAACTGGTCAGCACAATAACTGATTGGGCAGCTACTTATGAGCAGCAGATATTTCTAATTTGTCAGCGAAATAATTATTTGGGCAGCAAATAAAATATTTTCTCTGCTACCAAATTGTTAAATATGTTTTGTTTTGAAGGGTCATGAAGAAATAACCCTAACCTTATATCTAACCGAATACGTTCCCTAGGAAATGAGTTTTGATCTTTCATTGATCCTTTTCCTTGATTTTATACGTTTCCGGTAACATATATACATATTGCTGCCCAAATAGTTATTTTGCATCTCAACTAATCATTTTGCTGCTCAAATAATTATCTTGTTGACCAATTAATTATTCTGTTGACCAAATAATTATATTGCTATATACAAAATATTTTTTTTGCTGCCCAAAAGATTTATCGGTTGACCATTTTGTTGCTGCCCAAAATTGAGCAGCCATTTAATTATTTAATAATTAAATGGCTGTTTAATTAATTATTTCCCATTATCAAAAGTCTTAGAACAACAGATCCCATAGGGTCGAAGTGCCCTGAGTTATCACAGCCGTCACAGGAATAAGAATAATTTTTATTTTAACTTTATTTCTAATTTCTTTTTGTGTTACCATTTACTTATGTTTTATATAAATTGTTTAATTTATTCTGTAGCGGTAGTTGTCTATTGTATTGTATTGGGAACTTTTTGTATTGATCAAATGTGTTTTTTTTTTCTTATTTTAATAATTATAAGGCACTCAACATTTTTATGACGGCAACTTTTATGATGTAATCAATTCGTTATGATTTATCTTTAATAACGTATTAAAAGATATTGCAATTTAAGGAGGTAATAAAATTAGTGACACAGGATTTATGAGGCAAAATGTCTTTGCCTCGATAGCTTTATAGAACATTATTTTATAATACCCACCATCATCTTTCCATAAAACTTTTATGGGCTGTATGTAGACGATGACTTAATTATATACCTGTTAATAATTATTGGATACTTTCCCGTGAATAGCGATTGTTAAAAAGTAATTTGATATTTTTTTATCCATATTTATTTATTGAATCGGATAATCTTGGATGTCTTCATTAGAACTAATAGGATAAATAGATAGATTAATTTCTTTAAAAAGAATAGATTTGGAGAATCTGGATAATCATTATTATAATTATGAACGTCACACAAAAGGCCATTTGATTTTGTTAAGAGTGACATCTATCCATAACTTCATCAAACAAAATGTTTATAAATACAAAACATTTATAGCGATTAGCACCATCTATTAATAGACTTTCAAAGATTTTCGCAACAAAATTTTTGTCAGTAGTAAGTAAATATACCTATATACGATAGATGGCGTTAAGCTAATTCGAATATTAGTTACCCGGCAGAATAAAGATCTCTAGGTTTTACTATGCACTACGTTTGTTAAAGAGTTCCTTTAAAATAACCACGATTATCATTTAAACAAAACTACTTTTTTTAAACTTCATTCATTATTTGGCTACGCACGTGTATGTACGTTTTTTGTACAAATTAAAATGTGACCTGCGGAAGTTTTGTTTAGTAGTTTCTATTTATGTAAATGTTTAGTTAATTGGTTCTAAGTGCTGTGGTTATGTGATAACGTTATCTAATATGAAAGTTATTGAAGCGAAAATTGTTGTTCTGGGATCACAAGGTAACTGACTGCATCTATAAACCTTTTATTATTATTTAATCATTTATTCTGCATATGCACTTTAAAACATTGATAAACTAATACACTATACCAGCTGAAACTGTTTGCATTGTTGTATTATTTAATAATTATTTACAATTGAAGTTTTTTAATAATTATAATAGTTTCAAAACATTAAATACCTAGATGCAATTATCATAATTATATTTATAATCGCCACTGAAACGAAAATGAGTATGCAATAATTGTTACTCTAATTTTAGTGTTCTTAATGTAATTATTATTTAATTGAACAAGTGACTACCAATATGTTTTGTGGTTTTTGTTTAAATGATATATTATGTGTGTTCTACTATAGGAAATTATAGTTTTCATAACTAGACTGACTACATCCCAAAGCTGGGCAATAGCCTTCCTATTTAAAAAAACATGCAGTATGGACTATATTCATACACCCCACCGACTCAAACATTTGTAAAAATGGTAGAGCAGCAGCTATTCTACCAAAACACTGAGAAAACTTTTGGTCATCGATGTATAGCCAATGGCAAAGTTTTGACGACCTGGTCTATGCCGATCTCAAGGCGTCGCCATCTCGGGAGGTTCTGGGTTCGATCCCCGGTATGCTAATGCTTGGTTGATGACTTCAGGCATTTGTTCTCCAGTCTTGGATGTATATATTCTGGATATTTATATGTATTTATCTACAAAATAATATTTATCTGTCATCTAGTGTCCGTAACACAAGCAGCGTTGCTTAAATTGGGGCTAGTTATAGGTGTGAATGTCTGAAGATTTATTATTTATAAAGATATCTTTGTTTTCAATAATAAATAAAGTACTGGGAAACCGAACTTCTCCGGACAAACTGATAGCATATTCATTGTTCAGATTATACCTTGCCTTACATCGACTCTAATTTCCCTAATTCCACTAATAGGGTAGCAGCTTCAACAACATTTTGCTTGATAAGCTCGAAAGCCTATACATAGTATATGTTATGAAACCAATACATGCACTTAGCACCAAGAAAGAAAGAAAGACATAAACTTTATTAAGAATCATGAGACACTGAATATAAGCACCAGACACTCTATGACAAAATCTGTTCATACAATAAACTGTACCGGGAGGAGTAGGTGGCAGTGGTTAGTACGCTTTGAAAAAACAAATCTACGTTCCCCATGGTCAGGCTTTGGATGGGGGACCAAAACTCTGTGATCGCAAACTCCTCCGTGAAGGCATATTAAACCGTTGGTCCTGGTCGCTATAGCATTGGGCTGGTGTTGTGCTGTTACTGCCCATAGCGCTGATGTGTTTTTCCACGAGTACAACTAAACTTCTTAAATGAGTACTTTGAATTCCAACTGGCTATCTCCTAGGTCTATAAAATTTCTTTTTTCTATGTCTCTCTGTTCTCTTAGTTGAATAGACTACATAATTTCTTAATTAACTTATAGGTAAAGGGCTTCTCTGGGACACAAGAATGTTGTTATTAATATGTAATGAATATCTCATACATCTTTTTGTTTTAGTCAAAATGACCATACAAAACAGCCAACCATGCCATGCCAATATTAATTTATAAAGTATGGTATTAAGTACTTTTTCTAGGAATATCTTGGTGTGACAAGGTGTTAAAACATTCTCTTGTTTTCTTCAATTATTGACAAGTTGGATATACTCAGTGTCCTATTCCCATTACATATTCAACTTTAGTGCCTAGACTTAATGTTCAAAATAGTACTACTGATTATTATTTATACGCTAGCTGCTGCCTGCGACTCAGTATGCGGTTACTTTGATTTTTTTAACTATCCCACGGGAATCCTGTAATTTTCCGGAATAAAAAGTATCTAAGATGTTACTAGGGTATAATAATAATAATAATAATAAGCCCTTTATTTCATATCAATACAATCAATCTTAGACTACATTCATATTATTATGCCTGTCTGATTTATATTAACATTCAACTTTACTAATTGATATGAACCCCTTTTAGGGTGAAGGCCTCCTCCAACTCCTTCCAATGACTTCTGTCTCTTGCCACTTGCATCCAGTCCCTCCCAACATATTCAGTAATGTCATCCACCCATCTTCTTTTTGGTCTGCCCACACATCGCTTTCCTTCCGGACCTTTCCATTGTGTGACCCTTTGTGTCCATCTTTTGTCTTGGAAACGCGATATGTGACCTGCCCACTGCCACTTTAGTTTCAACACTTATACTTATATCACTTATACCCTAGTAATGCCATGAAACTACTAGGGTATAAGGTATTTCGAAATCGGTCTAGCCATTTCGGAGATTAGCCCGTACATAGAGACAAAGAAACAAAAAAAAAAAAAAAAAAAAATCGGTATTTCTCCTCCTTTTACATCCCCCTACCTTGGTTTTAAGCATTTTTTTCTATGTACAGACATTCGACCTCTACAGTTTTATTATATTTAGATTAGACAAAAATTACTTTTCGTTTTATCTTTAATGTTAAGGTCAATGCGATATCAGTTTCTTTGTAATATCAATATAACAATTTACGCCACTATGATGTTTTCTGTAATAATAGAGTAGGAGTAAATTTTCAATTCTACTAATTGAGGCAACTGTTCCAATTTGAAAAAATCTTTCAGTGTTGAATAGCCTATTTATTGAGGAAGGCTATAGGCTACATACCATCACACTATCTCAAAGTAACTATTCTACGTGAACGAAATCGCGTGCAAAAGCTAGTTTAATAATAAAATGAAATAAAATAGGTATCAAAAGTCCCGTGTTGGTCCGGGACACAAAAATAATGTACCAACGGCTTTTCTTGCCTAGCATGTCGTAAAAGGCAACTAAGGGCGTATTAGATACTGGCTCTGTGATTGTGTAGGCGATTAGCTAGCCACTTGTTACTACTTTTTTACGATTTTTCATATGACCAAACCCAATTTTTGTATGGCTAAATGAGGTCTTAAGGAACATATTGCTCCTTGGACTCTGCCTACTCCTTCGGGGGTTACAGGCGTGATTGTATATATGTATGTGTTATTAAAAACGGATCAGTCAGCTGAGGCAGCGATGGCGGAGTTAGGCACGATATGCCCGAGTTTTTACTTTAAAGTAATACTTATGGTATTTAGATATCTTATAAACAGAGTGTTCGGGCAAATAAAAAGGACAGTAATAAGGTATTATCATATTATCGTAATAATAATGTTATCATTATTTACCTTTTTTATTGCTTCAAAACATATATTAACCACAACACACAGGTTGCCAATTCGATCGCCACCTGAAGATCACTGAGTTTAGCTAAACCTTTTTTTTTGTTTAATATTCATGACCATGGATACAGAGCCCTTCAGTCGTATACATTGTGTGTAGTCTAGTCTTTAGTAGTATTAAGTCTTCATTTGCATTGAAATGCAGTGTAATACATTTCAATGCATCCTGGGAGAGTTTGGCGCCGAATGGTCGATGGTAGACACTGTGGTACTTTGATGAGGTGGATTACCACGATAAAAAAACTTTTATCGGCGTTAAATCAATAGCCATGCGAACGACGTCGCGGGCACAGCTAGTACGCTCATATTTAGCGCGATCTTCTAGCCTACTCTCAAACGCAATCTCATTTTAAACTCAATAATAACCAATTTCAGCTAAGCTCAATGTCATTTAAGTCACTCAATAACAGCATAATTTGAACCCATTTATGGCCCCAGTGTCCCACTGAAGAGTAAGAAGCATTACAATTTTAATGTCGATCCATCGGTATTGCGTTCAAGAGTAGGCTAGCCGTTTGTTTTCTGATAAACAAGGGTACAGGTGGGCGTTCTACCTATTGGCCAACATACTGAATAATACAGTTATTTCGCGGAAATTCAGTAATATTAACAAGTCAAGTTTTTGATGTGTTTTTATGTAACACTATTAGGTCACGTTCCGGCGGTGCATTGGACCGGAGAAGGTTGAAACATTACACCAACTGAGTCTGTTTATAACGTACACATACCACTTACTAGACTAGCTGTTGCCCGCGACTTCGTCCGCGGTTACTGGTTTTTTAACTATCCCACGGGAACCCTTTCATTTTCCAATTTTGACCAGGGATATAAGGTATCACCATGCGAAGTTCATTTCGGTCCAGCCATTTCGGAGATGAGCCCGTATAAACAGACGACAGACAGAAACAAAAAATTCTTTCCCTATTTTTACATTCCTCTGACTTGATATTAATCATTTTTTTTCTTTGTGCAGACATTCGACCTCTACAGTTTTATTATATACGTATACCTAGATGTATATAGTCTGTCTATTTTGATCTGAGACAAAATGTAAACAAAGAATTTGTGGTTCTCAACCTTTTTATCCAATTCTGGGACAAAAAAAAATATGGACTCTAATAATTTCTAATGAAATAGAAAAAGGTGTAGCCATTCTTATTATCATTATACGGATATCGTCATTGAATATAAACTTTATTTATTTTTGAAATGAAGTACCTCATGTTTTGCAGTGTATTATGTATAAAGTGTATTTAAACACAAGCTATACTGGTATCATCCAAATGATACAAATAACAATGAAAATAAAACAATGAGGTAATGTATTATGATAATGTTAGTTTCAGGTGTCATGAAAATGTCATGATTTTTCATCTTAATTTGGAAGTATTTTGAATGCATAAAAGTTTGAGAGCACCATTCATTTTAGGTCTTTTTTAATAGCAAATATTAATTTAGTAATCTAAACTTACATTTAAAAAATATAACATTAATGAAAAATGCCTAAAATGATTGAAGGTGACCAGTAATTGCTTAATTATCTTAATTTAAAAAGTCTGTATGAATAAAATATTGAATAGTCGTATTTTTTTGCCAAAACCTTTCGGCAATGAAGTAATGACATCATAAAGAACCCTTTTTATGGTTTGTTTACCATTTGTCTCAGATCAAAATGGATGGACTATAGATACTTTTATAAGAAATGGAATTTGCTTTGAATTTCAATAGAGTTCCTTTTTCAAAGAGACTGGTGGTCATGATCATATTTTGAGGAGAGAGCATGTAACGAAAAGACTAATATGAGAGTGGATGGTAATGCAGGAGGATGACCGAAGAAAATATGGATAGATTGTGTGATTGAAGATATGACTAGGTAGCAGTGTGACCAGATTTAGCAGAATTCTGCTATTTTTGCTAAACCCTAAATAGAATTTGACCACCTATTTAGGGTTTAGCATATGTCGCAGATTAGAAAAAGTTGGCAGTTTCTAGCAGAATCCTATAAACCCTTAACAGAAATTTGGCAGAATTAAATTCGTCTGATTTTTCTTGTTGTACTGGCAACCCTTTAGTACATAATGTATTTTAGGGGAACTCCCCGATCATGTTGTTTTTCTCGGACCGTATGTAGATACATTTTCTTCGTAGTCGTTCGTTAGTAGTCAGCTGTGTTGTCTGTGCAAGTGCAGAAAAATTTAAGTAGAAATGAAAAAAATAAAATAGTCAATATTATCGTTCTGAGTGGGAGCAGGATCCAATGTTTTCGTCCTGGCTATCAAGAGCCAAGGATGACGGCAATGCTGATTTTTGTAAATCATGTAATATGAAATTAGCATCACGTCTCTCTGTTTTGAAAGATCATGTAACCTCAGCGAAACACAATAAAAGTATAATTGGATATTCTTACCCAATCCGTAAAAAGATTGTTATGATTTTTTTTAAGTGTAACATAAATTTCCTCTCGCTTTCTTGCAATTTGTGGGAATGATTTCGTGAAATGTGACGGAAGTGTGTAACAGTCGGTGAAGCGCGCGCTATTTGATTTTATTTTAAAATCTAATGTTAAAATTGCTTATTATTATTAAGCTGAGATGTCAAATGTTACACGTCGTCTCGACTGCTATTTATAAAAATATAGAGTCTACAGATACCTCAGAAAACTGATAAATAAATACATTAGGTCAAAAGTATTTTATATACCTAGATTGTTGTGTATACCTATATATTTTCATACAAAAGGTGAGTTAAATTTTTAGCAGAATTTTAGCATTTAGAAAAAGAAATTTAGCAGAGTTTAGCAGATTTCAAAAAAATTAAGAATATGTATTTTTGGTATTTTCCTTCTTTCTCCCCCGACTAGATTTTCAGCAGTTCTTTTCTATGTACAGAAATTCGACCTCTACATTTATTATATCATATGTATAGATGAGAAATTGTAGATGTCGCAATTATTAAAAGAACAATTTAAAACTAATTATATCATTCGTTTTAAAAAAACAGGAAAAGCCTGTTACAAATTATAAAATACATTTTAGTTATTTTAAAACGATTTGTTTTAATAACAATGACAACTACAACGACCAGTAAAATAAGTCAGCGACACCATAGCCGAGTCGAGACAAACGGCACTACCCTTGGAAGAGGTACCCGGATCGATGAACACCGCCACATATGTGGTAATGGAAGGTCCACCATGGCGAATGATATTATCCAAATTTTGAACATTTTGTCTGTCTGTATGTTTGGGTTTTGTATGGTGATAGCTGAAGGTCCTGTACAACTTTTTAGATAATTTTTAGAACGGAAAATTGCGTTAAATCAAAATATCGTTGCATTGCGTTAAATCATCAAAAGATACCATTCCTTTTTTCATGCCAGCACGCGAACGACGTCGTGGGCACAGCTAGTTTTCTAATAAACATACGGATCAGTACAGTCAGCGTCAAATAGTTAGTGACTACTAAGGTATTCAATAAAATAGACACTACACCAAAAAGTCAATAATATCGGTACAAATAAAGTATCCATATTTCTGAAAACAAAAAAGAGTTTCCTTCTAAATTATATGAAAGCTCTTTTGTGTGTTTAAGATTATGAAAACTTTATTTGTACCGATGTTATTGACCTTTTGGTAGTGTCTATCTATACTTAAAAATAAAAAAAATAGTTTTACAAAAATCATTATCTTCTTTTTATTTCGAAGTTCAATTGTTTTTACGGAATTCAGTTGTTTTCCGATGTTCATTTGTTTATAAGGCATTCTCTTGTTTGTACTCTTGTTTATACAAACGAGTAAGACTAGAGGCTTCATTTAACCCTATTGTCGATATTTTAGTTATTAATTTATTCCACAACTATACCTTAAAGTGTATCTACGAGGAAAGATTGTTATCGTTTAAAAAAAGTGCATCTTACAGGAACAAAAACGGAGATTTTTCAAAAGTGTATCTACGAGGAAAGTGTATCTTAGAGGAATGATTCTAATTGAACACCCTGAGTGTCACTAACTATTTGGCGCCGACTGTACGCCACCTATCTTCCTATTTATCATCATGCATCATTTGTCGCTGATAGGTTACCTATGCTCGTCCACTGCTGGACACAGGTCTCCCCTAATGCACGCCACCGCTCTCGATCTTCGGCCGTTCTCATCCAGCCCACTCCAGCCAACCGACGAATATCGTCACCCCATCTTGTCACAGGGCGTCCCACACTGCGTTTACGGAGTTGCGGTCTCCACTCAAGAACTTTTCGACTCCAACGGTCGTCATTCCTACGGATAATGTGACCAGCCCACTGCCACTTCAGTTTGCTAATACGGTAGGCTATGTCGGTGACTCTATTTCTGTGTCGGATTACATCATTCCTAATCTCAGAGTAAACAGAACTGGAGTAGCCTTTGTCTAACATTCCCCTCTGCCAAATGCACAAGCATCGGATGCTTGCACGTTTAATAAAACTAGTTGAGCCGCCATTTTGACAGCCATAACATTGTAAACGTTGCGGCGTACAGAGCTCCCGCAAAAATGCCTGCCTGTGCTGTTTTTTGTTGTAAAAATAAATAGAAAACATCGAGTATGCTAAAAGATGGTGTCACCTTTTATTAGTAATTATAATTTTTAAGATTTCACGATTATTTACTTCATTATTTCATGTTTTAGAATTCTACGATTTCAAATTTCGAACGCTAGTCTCGTGGGGAGTGCGGCTGTGACGTTGTCAAAACGCACACCCCACGTGACTATTTTATGCATGTGTGCATTTGTAAAAACGGTAAAAGTTATTGTTTATGTGTGCTGGCTTTGAGTGTAGTGGTAACCTCACCCCCCGCATGAAATGGCAGAAAAAAATGTTTGAGAAATTGACTAATGGCTACAGTTCTGTTTACTCTGAGTTCCTAATACGATCCCTTAGAGATTCATCGAGCATAGCCATTTTCCATAGCTCGCTGAGTGACTTTAAACCTTTTGACTAGTCGAGCCGTACGTTCACGTCTCGGCACCGTAGGGTTGGCTGGGTAATGGGTATTCCTATTTTTTATCTAAAGGTACAATAAAACTGTAGAGGTCAAATGTAAAAAAGGGAAAATATCAAAAAAACTTTTTATTTTATTTTTGTTTCTCTGTCTGTTCGTCTGTTTGTACGGGCTAATCTTCGAAATGGCTGGATCGATTTCAATTAAATTTTGCATGGTGATACCTTATATCCCTGGTCAACACCTTAGATACTTTTTATTCCGGAAAATTAAAGGGTTCCCGTGGGATAGTTAAAAAACAAGTAACTGCGGGCAACAAAATAAACATTTGTTTTTCTTTTTTTTTTTTGTTTGGCTTTACTGGCCTGGATATTTGTCCTTTAGGCCAGTTTTTCTTTCTTTCTTTCCTTTTCGTAGGTGGGTGGGTACTTAAAATTTTTTTTTGTTACAGGTGTCGGCAAAACAAGCCTGGTGGTGAGGTACATCGGGAAGATGTTCTCAAAGCATATATCCCCTACGATTGGGGCTTCCTTCTTTACGTGCAACATTAGTGTGGATGACACCAGGGTTAAACTACAGGTACAAACAATGTCAACTATTGTCTACATAACATTATAGTACATCTGGTTCTATTCAATTCAATTCAATATATTTATTTGCATGAATACGAGTAGGTACAATATGGTGTTACATTAATTTTTAAGTAAGTTCTGAGCATATTCACCCATTCCAGGCGTGCAAAAAAATCAAATTTAACCAATTGGAATATATAAACATGTCAACATTATTATTAAATCTAATCAAAAAACATATTCTTTAAATGTCAAAATCGTACTTTTTGGTCAATAATCAATCTAGTTGGGTTAAAAAAACATCAACTTATGTTCAAATGAGGAATAAAGAAAAATAAAACATTTAAATTAATTACAATTTGTCAGTTAGAAATTCCTTTACAGAATAATATGCCTTGCCAATACCTGTCCTTTTCCTACTTTAAACCCTTGAGGGTCACGATAAAATAACAATGCAGCGTTAACTAACACACAAAATCTTTCTGTAAACTTTTAACGGCGTTAAAGAAACAGCCACGCAAACGACGTCGCGTGCGCAGCTAGTAATATAATAAATGCGAAAGTTACTCTGTCTGTCTCGCTTTCACGTCAAACTACTGAACCATAAATTGGTTCTAGAATTTGGTAGGTACACAGATAGTCTAGAGCCTAAGCTACCTTTACCTTTTATGCCGATAGCTGCCATGAGGCTACCTTTTATGCCGATAGCTGCCATGAGGCTGCCATGCGGGTGAATGTTAAATATTGAAATAGCGCCTCTTTGAGAAATCAAGGACAAATTTACGCCACTATGAATTGGCTTCTAATAATAGAGTACGAGTTTAGGCTACTGTTCCAATTTGAAAAAATCTTTCAGTGTTAAATAGCCTATTTATTGTGGAAGGCTATATGCTACATAGGTACGAGTACCATCACACTATCTCAAAGTCCTATTCTACGCGAAAGACGTTGCGGGCAAAAGCTAGTATACTCTTAACTTAGAATATTATATTTACATACATACATACATACAATCACGCCTGTAATCCCCGAAGAGGTAGGCAGAGTCCAAGGAGCACTGTGTTCCTTAAGACCACATTTAGCTATACAAAAATTGGGTTTGGACAGATGAAAAATCGTGAAAGAGTAGTAACAAGTGGCTAGCTCATCGCCTACACAATCACAGACCCAGTACCCAATACGGCCTTAGTCGCCTTTTACGACATGCTAGGCAAGAAAAGCAGTTGGTACATTATATTTATTTATAATATTTCAGGTATGGGACACAGCGGGTCAAGAAAGGTTCCGAGCAATGGCGCCCATGTATTACAGGAATGCAAATGCTGCTCTTCTAGTATTTGACATCACTAGCTTGAATAGCTTTACGGCTATCAAAGGCTGGGTGAAGGAACTGCAAAGGTAAAAAAAACCTCGGGCTAAGAACATTCAGATTTTTTTTTTGTAAACGAACGGCAAAGGAACTGAGCCCATAACAGCCATGTCTTCCGTAGTATTTGTCTTCAGTAATCTACATTAAAATGCAAGTGCAATACATTTCAATGCATCTTGGGAGAGTTTGACGTCAAACAATCGATGGCAGACGCTGTGATGTTACTTCGATGAGGTGGATTACCACGATAAAAATCTCATCGTTTTTCACACCACTTGACGATTATTTCAATATTGCTCGTTAACACAGACAATTATTACACAAAACAAACTCAAAGATCCACTCAGAAACAATATTACAATCACTGAAATAAAAACCACGTCCGCCATACTCGTAGTTGAATGGCGCCAAAAACTCCATAATATTGGGTTTTTACCTATGAAATTGGTGTTTTTGTTCTGTCTTAGTATTTTGTCTGTAACTATTAAGATTCAAAGTATTCCTAAAAAATAATTACCTCTTCTAAGAATAGACTATATTTTTGAGCTCTTTTGATTTGTTTTGATAATTTGTTGTAAGTTTAATTATGTTAAAATTGTACACGGAGACAACTCTTTTTAAGTGCCTCTTGAATACATCATTTTATTTGCATTCACTTAAAAACGATAAATATTTTTTATGAAGTGTGATATTACACATATTACTAAAGATTTGGCGTTGTGAAAAAAACTGATAAAATGTTAGTATGGAAAATTCAGAATTTCCCAAAATCTCCATACAAAACACCAATTTCATAGGTAAGGACCTAATATATTTTTTTAATATAAGAGAAATGTGTCAAAATGTCACATTACAACAAGGATGCTGAGCATGGATGTGGACGGACCTAGAGTTACAGGAAGACCAAAGAAGCGATGGATTGAATGCGTGAAGAATGATATGAGGATAAAAGTAGTGGATGCTGAGCTGACGAGTGACAGAGGAGAATGGAAGAAGAAGACATGTTCTGTCTTCTTCTTCTTGCCCTTTTCCCACTCTAGGTGGGGCCTAGAGTGGGAAAAGGGCAAGAAGAAGAAGAAGAGAAATGTGTCAAAATATTGAAAGTGGTAGAACAAATGTTGTTAGTTACGATGATAGCTGCCTAATCTTGCGAAGATGTTGATTCATTAAAAAATATGCATGTAATAATTATCACACAAACATCTACGACCACCAAAACTTCTAGAGATGGCGAGACCTTGAAAACAGCGTAATAACAACTCGACCACGGAAACCGTCGACTTTCAAACTTGCTCTATTCTAGTGACTCCATAGCAACATTCGTAATATTTCCTACTAGCTTTTGCCCGCGACTTGGTCCGCGTAGAATAGATACATTGAGATAGTGTGATGATATGTAGCCTATAGCCTTCCTCAATAAATAGGCTATTTAACACTAAAAGACATTTTTCAAATTAAAACAGTAGCTTCAATTAGTGGAATTGAAAATTTCCTTCTACTCTATTAAGCAAAGTTGATAGTGGCGTAAATTTGTCCTTCATTTTTCTGGGAGGCGTTATTAATTTTATTTTTTATATATTTCGACAACCTCCGTGGTCGAGTGGTCTGTACGCCGGTCTCAACGGCGTCGCCATCTTGAGAGGTTCTGGGTTCGATCCCCGGTGGGGGCAAATGTTTGTGTGAACAGGCATTTGTTCTCCAGTTTTGGGTGTTTATATATGTATATGATATTCTGAATATTTATATGTATTTATCTATTAAATATATTTGTCCATCATCTGGTATCCATAACACAGGCATTAGATGTCTAGTATGGGCTAGTTGATAGGTGTGAATGTCTGAAGATATTTATTTATTTACCCGCATGGCACCCTTTCCCATGTGAGTATCGGGATAAAAGGTAGCCTATGTCCTTTCTCAGGCTCTAGACTATCTGTGTACTTAATTTCGGTTAAATTGGTTCAGTAGTTTTGACGTGAAAGCGATACAGACAGTGTTACTTTCGCATTTATAATATTTGTATGGATAATCCTTTGATTAAATAATTCGTTCATGAATAACGTATATACTTTCCACTGCTGGGCACAGGCCTTATAGAGAAGCACATGAGGAGTACAGGCTATACACCACCGCTGATTGGTGGATAGAAACATAGGGATTGGGACCACCGGCTTCGTGTCTTCCGAAGTACTGTTTTGATCTGTAAATTTCTTGTAAGACCTTTTGCACACAGAATAACAATAAATGATATCTTATCTTATCTACGGAAGCGATCACAAATGATCACCCATCCCCGTGTTGACCGTGGCGACAGTAGCTTTATTTCGATAATATTTATGTAACTTACTATTAAAAGATATTGTATTGTAAACCTGTTTGTGGTCCTGAGAATAAAAAATATATATATATCGAAAGCCAAAGGGTACGAATCACTACGCCACCTAGCTCCTCAATAATTTGTTGACAATCACTTCTCTTTCTCCTCTCACTTTCCTTTCACTTTCTCGTCTCTTTTCTTCTTTTCTGTTTCCATCGAATACAAATCTGCCGTTCGCCATAGCCGCCATTCCAGTCAGGCCTTGGCTTGGCCTACTAGGACCAAATTTTGTGACCTCGAACCTCCCCGTGCTTCGGAAGCCACCGTTTCTACCCACCAACCCTCATTGGGCCAGCGTGGTGATCACGGATCATACTCATGTTTCTCCATCAAGAAGGCCTGTGCCCAGTGGGACATATACACGCTGAGGTCGAATCTCTTCTCTTTCCAGTAACGTGCCAGGGAGCATGGTAGTCTCTCTTGTAGGCAATAAGAGTGATCTAGAAGAGTCTAGAGCGGTGTCTTACAATGAAGCGACGCAATACGCTGCGTCCATTGGCGCCCAGTACTGCGAAACATCCGCCCTACATGACCAGGTATGTACATGTCCTTACGGTACAATTTAAACTACATGTCCTATACGGTACAATTTAAACTCCAATATAATTTATTCACATAAAGGTATACCATTATGTATACAGTAGGTGTAATCACGCTTCCTATAATATTTGACATTCCCAACGCGGGATCCTTTTTTTGGCATAATGTTTTCACTCATAACATACTTTGGCATATAAATTAAGCATAATTTTCTTTTGGCACAATATTTATTTCGCATAATTATAATTTAGACTAATGTAATTATCCATAATATTGGGTCCTTACCTATGAAATTGGTGTTTTTATTGTCTTAGCAATTTGTCCGTAACTATTAAGTTTCAGAACATTCTTATAAAATAATTGCCTCTTCTTAAAATAGACCATATATTTGAGCTCGTATTATTTAATTTGATAATTTTTTGTAAGTTTAATTGTGTTAAAATAAGACAAAAAGACAATTATTTTCAACTGCCTCCCGAATACATCATTTGATTTGCATTAACATAAAAACGATGAATAATTTTTATCAAGCGTATTCACACACATATTGCTAAAGCTTGTCTAATGATACATGCAAATATCTCTGGATTTGTCGTTGTGAAGAAATCTGATAAAATGTTAGTATGTAAAATGCAGACATCCCCAAAATCTCCATACAAAACACCAATTGAATAGGTAAGGACCTAATATTATTCCGCTTAATGGTTTACGGCATAATGTAAAGGCGATTAAGTCCGACAACGCGCGAAGCGAGGAGGAGTGTTAGGTAGAACCTCAACGTGCCTCACGTGCCAGAATCGATATTTTTTATTTATACTTACATAATCACGACTATTATCCCTTAAGGGTTAGTCAGACACTAGGCAAAAGAACCGCAAAAGCAGTCCATTGCCATAGTCCGTGCTTCACCAAGCTGACTGCACTCAGCGTGACAGATGGTGAGCCCGTCGCCGCCGCCCGTTTTTTATTGATAATAATTCCTTAAGACAGTTAATTATGCCATTTGTAATTATGCTTAAAAAATTATGCATAAAATTTTATGCCAAAATCAGTTATGCGTAAGTTTATTTAGTCTAGATTCCAGTATGCCAATTCATATTATGCTTGAAAGTTTTATGCCAACTGATGGGAACCTCTCAACGCAATTAAAAAAGTTGATTTTATTGTATCTCATTTTTTTCGTTGCGTTCAAATACGTAATTTCTTATTCAATAAACCATATATTATTTTACACTAAATATAACAAAAAATGAGGTCTCTTTCTCGCCTAGGTAAATTTTGTATGGACCGTGACCATTTTCTTTTAATTTGTATTTTTTTTCGCGCGCCATTTCCTTTTCAAGAAGAATCTTGAAAACAAGTAAAATTTTACTAGACACAATATTAATGTTCATATGTAATACTAGCTTCTGCCCGCGACTTCGTCCGCATAGAATAGTTACTTTGAGATAGTGTGATGGTATGTAGCCTATAGCCTTCCTCAATAAATAGGCTATTCAACACTGAAACATTTTTTCAAATTGGAACAGTAGCCTTAATGGAAATTTTCAATAAATTTACTCCTACTCTATTATTAGAAGCAAAGTTCATAGTGGCGTAAATTTGTCCTTCATTTTGCTGGGAGGCGTTGTATTTAATTTTTTTTACTTTTAGCATGGCACCCTTTTCCATGTGAATATCGGGATAAAAAGTAGCCTATGTGCTTTCTCAGGCTCTAGACTATCTGTGTACTTAATTTCGGTTAAACTGGTTCAGTAGTTTTGACGAGAAAGCGAGACAGACAGAGTTACTTTCGCATTTATCTATTATATTAGACCCTTACCTATAAAATTGGTGTTTTGTATGGAGATTTTGGGGAATCCTGCATTTTCCATACTAAAATTTTTTCAGTTTTCTTCACAACGACAAATCCTAGGATAATAATATTTGGCATCTATCATTAGACAAGCTTTAGTAATATGTGTAATATCACACTTCATAAAAAATATTTATCGTTTTTAAGTGAATGCAAATAAAATAATGTGTTCGGTAGGCACTTAAAAAGAGTTGTCTCCGTGTCCAATTTAAACACAATTAAACTTACAACAAATTATCAAAACAAATCAAAAGAGCTCAAAAATATAGTCTTTTTTTAGACGAGGTAATAATTTTTTAGGAATACTCTGAATCTTAATAGTTACAGACAAAATACTAAGAGAGAAAAAAAACACCAATTTCATAGGTAAGGACCCAATATTTAGAATGGATTGACATGATTGGTGGACCGTAATTTAATCAGTGTAACATACCTTTAACTCTTTTTTAAAAGCAATAAATAATAATTTCTACTAAGATAATACAAATGTCACTAGAAACTTGTTGTTATGTGACATGGCAACGACATTCACTCTAAAGGGAATAAATTTTATGGTCAACTATACAATTTCATAATTCTTCGCTTGCTCAGTCATCAAATTTGATCACACGGTTTAAAAGCAACTTTCCACTCTTGTCTAACAAATAATAATATTATTGCATTTAAAATATTCTTTCAGGGTATAGACCAAGTATTCCTCAGTACAGCTACGGCTATACTGTCGTTGTCGGCGTCCACCGCTGGCCTTAAGGCGTATGACACTGAAGACGACCGGTTGCCTTCTGGTAAGATCATAAAATGGTAGTTTATGTAACTGTCACATAATATAGGTTATTAAAACTCGAGCGTGGTTTAAAAAAAGGAGCCTTGGTGTTTTTTTTAATAGTATCACGCGACTGTTTTAATACCGAGTTATGTGCAGTTACATGTCTTTATCTACACTCATTATTCAAGAAATGAAACAAAAGAATTAATTAATTTTATTTATTGTTGGCTGTCTGGAAAACATTTGCCATAGTTTTGTGCGTTTTTTAAAAAATAAGTGTTGCATAATGAGTCCAACCTGTTGCATAATGGTCATTATGTTACACTTTCCATTTTTAAATTTTCGTTTTTATAATCTGTTTTAAAAAGTATGTCATTATAGTTCGAGTTGAGTTCATAATTCGAACATTATAACATGAGTGAAGATAAATATATTTATTAAACAAATTAATTGTACAGTACAAAACTAATAAGAAAAAAAAGGACATGATTTTCATTGTATTTTTTTGCATTGTTTGTTTCTAAAATTAAAACAAAATGAATAGAATTGCGAATCTTTTATAGTCACTTTTTGTGATCCATGGTAAAAGTTAACAAAATACCTTACCTCCCCCGTACGTTTTTAAGTGACTTTCTGATTTTCCTTGGAAAAACGTTCTTTATCTTCCTAGAGAATAAAGTTACTTATTTCCCTAGGGAAGAAAGTGTTATTTGTGTATAACTGCTTGCCCTACTGCTGGTCACAGGTCTCCTCATAGAGAAACACATGAGGAGTATGGGCCGTAACACCACCACGCTGGCCCAATGCGGGTTGGTGGATAAAACGGCTGCAAAAGCGATCGGGACCAACTTAAGATCACAAAGATTTTGTGCGTAGTAGTTACGTAAGCTTTGGCTTTCGATATCGAAAACAAAGCTACTACTGCACGGTCAGGCCTTGGATGGGTGACCAAAACATTGTGACGTCAAATTCCTCCGTGCTTTATGCACGTTAGCCGTTGTGCTCGTCCGCTATTGCAACCGTTTCTACCCACCAACCCTTTGACCAGCGTAGTGGTGTTTCGGCCCGTACCCCGTATCTCGATGTGGGAAAGTCTGTGTCCAGCAGTGTGACTTATATAGGATGGTAATGACATAAAATTGTTTTTTTTCAGGCGCACCCACAGAAGAGGCCGCGACTCACATAGGCAGTGTAGAACTACCCGCGTGGGGCCTCGACAGTATAGCGCACGGCGAGACGCAGAAGAGTTGCTGCTGACGGTACCTACCTTACCTACCTACATTGGTTGTTTTGCTGACTGTACCTAGCCTTCATATTAGGGATGTTGCGGATGTCGATTATTTGACGCCCGCGGATACTCGACTAAAATACTTATAGTCTATCCAGTTTGATCCGAGACAAAACCCTACTTCATTGCAGAAAGGTTTTTTTAAAAATATAATACAATTCAATATTTGATTATTACAAACGTTTTAAATTAAGATCATTAAATAATCACTTGTCACTTTTAATAATTCGACATTTTTACATCAATGTTATACATTTTTAAGTAGCGTTTAGATTACTTTATTAATATTTGCTATTAAAAAAGACCCAAAACGAATGGTATTCTCTCAAACTTTTATGCTTTTGAAATACTACCAAATGAAGATGGAAAATCATGATATTTTCATGACATCTTGAACTAACATTAGATGAAAGATGGATTAAAGAAAGCTGCACTCAGCAGAGATGCGAATGTTGCGATGGATGTGTGGAGTTACAAGAATGGACAAGATCAGGAATGAATACATTAGAGGAAGTTTGAAAGTAGCGCCAGTGACAGAAAAGATTAGGAGCAATAGGTTAGCGTGGTATGGACATGTGATGAGGAGGGATGAATGTCACATTACAAGAAGGATGCTGAGCATGGATGTGGACGGACCTAGAGTGAGAGGAAGACCAGAGAAGCGATGGATTGAATGCGTGAAGAATGATATGAGGATAAAAGTAGTGGATGCTGAGCTGACGAGTGACAGAGGAGAATGGAAGAAGAAGACATGTTGTGCCGACCCCACCTAGAGTGGGAAAAGGGCAAGAAGAAGAAGATCTTGAACTAACATTATCATAATAAGTATTATGAATTACCTAATTTTTTTATTTCCATTCATATTTAGTATCATTTAGATGATAGCAATATAGCTTGTGGTTAAATACTAAATTACGTATTACACCGTAAAACATGACTTCATTTCACAAATAAATAATGTTTATATTCAATGACGTTATTAGAAGACCTTCGTGGCCGAGTCTGTACGCCGGTCTCAAGGCGTCGCCATCTCGAGAGGTTCTGGGCTCGATCCCCGGTGGGGGCAAATGTTTAGGTGATGAATTTTCAGGCATGTGTTTTCCAGTCTTGGATGCTTATAATATGTATATGTTTTGTATATTTTCTAAATATTTATATGACTGTATATATTAATTAAGTATGAAATTCCTCACCGCGCCTGGAATATCTGGGACTGCTTCCAATATCACAGCCACAATTTCGGGAAATGATGTAGCGATTCGAGACAAGGTGACTGCGGATGTTTTTCCGGATGCTTTGGACTTGATATTCAGCCTTTTAGCCATCGACTTTAATCTAGTGACAGCTTCACCAGAATTTGTGGAGTTTGAAATTCTCTTTCTTCTCTTCTCTAACTAGGAAAAAGATTATCAAAAATACTAAGTCTTCGACACTATTCACCTTACTCCCTATATTCTCTCTGAATTGGAGAACGTCGAATCCAGCATAGCCGAAGGTGCTAATTATCCACTCTTTACTGTTGGATAACTTGTTGAATATATCTTTTACCTGCTCGTATATCTCTCTACTGGTCTCCTTCAAGTTGGTGTCTCCAGAGATCTTGTTCCAATTTGACCCAAATTGGACATTGAAGGACGAACTGCCTTCTTCCATGCTTTCTCTTGTTATATCAGTCTCACGAATAGAATGTAGAAGGTTGGTCTCAGCGGGAGATCTCCGAAGACCTGCCAGCTGGAATTTAGTTCCCACCTTGCTTGGTTAGTCTTAATAAACTTAAGATTGGTCAAGATATTTCTTATTGTTTCAGGATTAGCTGTTTTTATTCCTTTTACTTTAATAAGCTTGAAATTTAGAGAAGGTTTGGGATTCCAAGGAATCTTCTTTCCAAAATGACCAGAGTAAACTAGATCGCCCTGGATTTCTAAACAATGGTACTTTCTAGACAATCTATTTTTAATCTCCTCTAGTAGGTTCATGAAACAGAAGAAGTGAAACACCTTCAGCTGAGAATACTATTAAGGAATTCAAATTTTCACGCTTTTTTAATTGTAAGTACTCTCTTAGCTCCTTCTTTCTCGTTGTCTGAGACAACCGCACTATTAAACCTGGAGATTCTATTAATTCTGAATTTCTGAATGTGTAATTTGTGCAATGTAGTTTGGAAAGAAAACAACAACAACTTGTTGTGTGTGTTTTATTTTTTACAACAACTCGTGTCCAATTTTAACACAATTAAACTTACAACAAATTATCAAAACAAATCAAAAGAGCTCAAAAATATAGTCTATTTTGAGACGAGGTAATTATTTTTTAGGAATACTCTGAATCTTAATAGTTACAGACAAAATACTAAGACAGAATAAAAACACCAATTTCATAGGTAAGGACCCAATATTGTGTCTTCACTAATTTTTATCTCACTTGTATACAGTTTTTCTGCATACAATTACTTCAGTTCTATACAAGGTTATTTATAATGCATCGAAAACCTCTCAACACCAGGAAGCTACCATCATAAGCAACATTTCGCACATTTAGTTCTTTAATAGTAGTTTATGTATCTGTCACGTAATATAAATTATTAAAAACCAAGCGTGGTTTTAAAAAACGAGTAGTTAGTTTATTAATAGTATCACGCGAGTGTTTTAATACCGAGTTATGTGCAGTTACACACTACTCATTATTCAAAGGAATAAAACAAAAAAAAATTATTTTATTTATTGTTGGCTGTCTGGAAAACATATGCCATAGTTTTGTGCGTTTTTAAGAAAAATAAGTGTTGCATAATAAGTCCAACCTGTTGCATAATGGTCATTATGTTACAGTTTTCAGTTAAAAAACTTCGTTATCATCATCTTCGCTATTTTCATCTGTGTTAAAAAGTATGCCATTATGAGTTCGAGTCTGAGTTCATAATTCGAACATTATAATATGAGTGTAGATAAAGTCATTATTGTCATTTTCTAAATTTTTCACTAAAAGATATTTATCAATAAAGATTTTTTTTGTCTCAACTGTGGTTATTACTAAATTTGGCGTGTTAACTAGATGTGCGGTTTGTTCTAAGTACGACTTTTGTTAATTTGACACAATTTGCTTTCCTACAAAAATAAATATCAATTGAAATTGATATTTCTCTCGCTGCGCTCTGAATTCAAACTATTGCCCTCGCCGTAAAAATACTACTTGTTAAGTGCGCTCTACACTCGCCCGCGAATCTTGCCGTGAATTCACGCCGCGTTGTTAAGTGCGCTCTACACTCGCCCGCGAATCTTGTCGTGAATTCACGCCGCGTTGTTAAGTGCGCTCTACACTCGCCCGCGATTCTTGTCGTGAATTCACGCCGCGTTGTTAAGTGCGCTCTACACTCGCCCGCGATTCTTGCCGTGAATTCACGCCGCGTTGTTAAGTGCGCTCTACACTCGCCCGCGATTCTTACCGTGAATTCACGCCGCGTTGTTGAGTGCGCTCTACACTCGCCCGCGATTCGTGTCGTGAATTCACGCCGCGTTGTTAAGTGCGCTCTACACTCGCCCGCAATCTTGCCGTGAATTCACGCCGCGTTGTTAAGTGCGCTGTACACTCGCCCGCGAATCTTGCCGTGAATTCACGCCGCGTTGTTAAGTGCGCTCTACACTCGCCCGCGAATCTTGCCGTGAATTCACGCCGCGATTCTCGCCGTGAACTTCGCGTTTATATGTGGCTCTCTACACTCGCGAAGCTTCGCAGTCTTGTTCGCGGCTTCAAGGGAAATGGATGACGCCGTGGCTGTCGCTGCTGCGGTGACGCTTGTGCTATATCTTATCCGTGTCCATGCATCGTGGATCTTATTTATATTTTATGGTCTTTGTGTTTGGACTGCTAAAATATTTCCTCACCTTGATAACATTCAATAAATTTTAATTCAAGTTCGTTATCCCACGTAGAAATCATATTTAAAAAGAAGCTGCCAACTACGCAATAATGCACAACCACTTGCGACGGTGTCGTCTCAGCTACTGCGAAAAACTGCGAGTGTGGATGCGTTCGCGGCGGTTCGCGTTCGCGCGGCGTGAACGAAGCGCGAACCCTTTGTCGCGGGACAAAAAACCGACAACAATATGGGAACGACGCGAAGCGTGAACGTGAATACGCGAAACCACCACACACGCGTTTCGCGGTCTTTCGCGCCGCGCCTGTAGAGCGCGCATTATATTGGGTCCTTACCTATGAAATTGGTGTTTTTTTTCTCTCTTAGTATTTTGTCTGTAACTATTAAGATTCAGAGTATTCCTAAAAAATAATTACCTCGTCTTAAAATAGACTATATTTTTGAGCTCTTTTGATTTGTTTTGATAATTTGTTGTAAGTTTAATTGTGTTAAAATTGGACATGGAGACAACTCCTTTTAAGTGCCTCCCGAATACATCATTTTATTTGCATTCACTTAAAAACGATAAATAATTTTTATGAAGTGTGATATTACACATATTACTAAAGCTTGTCTTATGATAGATGCCAAATATTATTATCTTTGAATTTGTCGTTGTGAAGAAAATTTAAAAAATTTTAGTATGGAAAATGCAGAATTCCCCAAAATCTCCATACAAAACACCAATTTCATAGGTAAGGACCTAAAACAATGTACTATTTATTCAAATGATTAATAATATTAGCTACATGTCTTGCGTAGTTGTTAACTAACTCTGTATAGAACTGACGTTAATGTATGAAGAAAAGGTTACTATCAAACTTTATACTAGGAGTACTGTATTCTTAGAATTATGTAAACTAAATTTAAGTTGTTAAGTTTGTGTAATAATTCGAATTTATTTTCTTACTTACGAATTTGTATAGCTTTAAATGGCATATATATTATAAGGGTAAGTAATTATTTGGGCAGCCATTTAATTATTTGGTCAGTAACAAAAAGGTCAGCTGAAAAATCATTTGGGCAGCCAACAAATATTTTGTGAGCAATATAATTATTTAGGCGACAAAATAACTATTTGGGCAGCAACATAATTATTTCGTCAGTAGAATAATTATTTGGGTAGCAAAATATTTAGTTGAGCTGTTGACCAATTACTTATTTTGCTGACCAATTAGTTATTTCAGCTCATCAATTGTATTTTTCTGCTGACCAAAATGGGAATATTTTGCTAACCGTTTAAATAACAACCTATTATAAATAGACATTTAATTTACTTCTATCACAATGATTATTAGTTATACAGGGTGTTATGATATTGATAGGTGAAGCGTAGAAATAAGGTTTAAGATTTAAGAAGATAAAATATTCATTTAGCTACTCAAATCTTCATTACACAAAGATTCACAAATAAGTTTTAACTATTACTTTATACAAAGTCTACTTAAGATACGGAATAGTATATTGCCAAGTATACAGGTCGTCCCACGGCTATGCCCCATGGAGGGAAAGTACTTTAAATATTGCAGATAGAACGTTTTACTGAAATAATACTTTATTTGAATTTCACAAACTATTTAAACTGCATTCATAGATATTTAAATAATTACATGGTTGAACCGGGAATCGAACCCGTTACACGAGAAAAATAATTAACCTATAGCTTTATTATACCGATCGAAAGGTTTCATCGAGAGGACAATTTTTTTTGCTAAATAATATAATATCAGAAATGAAAGAAAGACCATGAATTTTCAAACAAATCGAGCCGTATTCTGAGCCGAAAGACGGGTAAATTATTTTGTCTATCGCAATCGCAATGCGACTGACTGATTTATTTAAGTAATAATTCGAAAATGAGTTCCATTTTCAAACTTATAGGGAGATTTCTCTAACTGAAACGCACTGATAAGATTTATAGCGTATTTACTAATAATGTGACAGTAGTTTAGTGATTAAACTTATAAGGCAGTGATAAACACAAATTAACAAACAATTTGGTAACTCGAAAAAGATGGGAGTTGCGGAGAGTAACACGAGCTGAGCGTGCGATCGCGTTAGTGTTCGTTCTTTCACTGGTGCGCGGGCGACGCTACTCGAGTAGCCGCGCGGCCGGATGGCGCATGCGCGAGGTGGCAACGCGAGAATTAGGGGTCCGCGCTACAAACTTTTATATTTTTTCAGTGATTTTTTTACTTTGATTAACTTTATATTAAAAATTATAAAATTCATGGTCTTCCTTTTATTTCTGATACTATGTTATTGAGCAAAAAATAATCCTCACGGTGAAAGCTTCCGATCTGTATGATAAAGTTAGAGGGTAATTATTTTTCTCGTGTAACGGGGTTCGATTCCCGGTTCAACCATGTAAATTTAAATATCTATGAATGCTGTTAAAATTGTTTTAGAAATTCAAATAATGTCTTCTTTCAGTAAAATGTTCCATCTGCAATATTTAAGATACTTTCCCTCCATGTGGCGTAGCCGTGGGACGCCTGTAGAACCTCAGAGTAAACAGAACTGGAGTAGCCATTAGTCAATTTCTCAAACATGTTTTTCTACCATTTCTTGCGGGGGGTGAGGTTACCACTACACTCAAAGCCAGCACACATAAACAATAACTTTTACCGTTTTTACAAATGCACACATGCATAATTCGACACACAAATTTAAATTTCACGCACACACGCTTAAAATAGTCACGTGGGGTGTGCGTTTTGACAACGTCACAGCCGCACTCCCCACGAGACTAGCGCTCGAAATTTGAAATCGTAGAATTCTAAAACATGAAATAATGAAGTAAATAATCATGAAATCTTAAAAATTATAATTACAAATAAAAGGTGACACCATCTTTTAGCATACTCGATGTTTTCTATTTATTTTTACAACAAAAAACAGCACAGGCAGGCATTTTTGCGGGAGCTCTGTTCGCCGCAACGTTTACAATGTTATGGCTGTCAAAATGGCGGCTCAACTAGTTTTATTAAACGTGCAAGCATCCGATGCCTGTGCATTTGGCAGAGGGGAATGTTAGACAAAGGCTACTCCAGTTCTGTTTACTCTGAGGGTAGAACCCAACATGATGTATGTATGTACAGTCACGTGGAAAAACATATATATGTCAGATATTAGGCTAAGGTTTTTTATGGCCCTTAATTAGTCAACGGGCAAGAAAGTAGACACAAAAGAAACAATTGCTTGCGAACACCGGCGCTCGCGGTGCCCAAGGGGTTAAAAACATATGAGTGACAATAATCACTTTGTCTAAATTGTGTAGAAATTATAAATATTATTTTTAAGGGCCATAAAATTGTTAGGAAAAAAATTTTGTTTTTAATCAAAGGAAATTTTTTTGACGTGACGAGTTTTCAGATATTATTGAAAAGTTGTGTGTTCAAAGTCGGATATTAAAAAAGTTATGAATGTTCAGATGTACTTGGTCACCTTGTCTGCTACGATAAATGTGATGGCGACTGTACATATACATACCCCAAACCCATTTAACTAGTTTTATGTTTTCTTTATAATAATGTGCCTTCGTCAATGTTCGATGAAACGAATTTATTTGATATTATTAAAACCTTTTTTACAATTAATATTAATTTGTTAATAAATATATTTTTTATAAAACGATGGTTTTATTTATGAGTCAATTATCGTCCTCAGCCTATATACGTCCCACGGGCACAGGCCTTCCTCATGAGGAGTGTGGGCCGTAACACCACCACGCGGGCCCAAAGCGGCTTGGTGGGTAGAAAATGTTGCGGGACAAACGACTTGAAGTGCTTCCGAAGCACGAAGGAACTCGAGATCACATAGTTTTGGCCACCCATCCCAGGACCGACCATGGCGAAAGTAGCTTAGTTCCCTTAATCATCCTTTTCCTAATATATGAAAATGAAAAAACATACGTTAATGAGATATATCATTCTATTATATACATCTTCACATTATATCTGGCTTGTGCAAATATTGGGTCCTTACCTATGAAATTGGTGTTTTTATTCTGTCTTAGCAATTTGTCCGTAACTATTAAGTTTCAGAACATTCTTATAAAATAATTGCCTTTTCTCAAAATAGGCCATATATTTGAGCTCGTATTATTTAATTTGATAAGTTTTTGTAAGTTTAATTGTGTTCAAATTAGACACAAAGACAATTATTTTTAACTGCCACCCGAATACATCATTTGATTTGCATTAACATAAAAACGATGAATAATTTTTATCAAGCATGTTCACACACATATAGCTAAAGCTTGTCTAATGATACATGCCAAATATTATTATCTCTGGATTTGTCGTTGTGAAGAAAACTGATAAAATGTTAGTATATAAAATGCAGACATCCCCAAAATCTCCATACAAAACACCTATTTCATAGGTAAGGACCTAATATATGAAAGTGAAAAAATATACGTTAATGAGATATATCATTCTATTGTATACATCTTCACATTATATCTGGCTTGTGTAAATTTTATCTATCAGCCTATTCTCGTCCACTGCTGGACATAGGCCTCCAATGATCTCCACAACGACCGGTCCTGCATCCAGCGATATCCTGCGACCATCACCAGATCCACTTTGTTGGGGCCTGCCTACGTTGCGACTGCGCCACTAGAATCATCCCACATCCGGTTCATTTAATGTATGTTTATGTAGTCTATGTAGTTTATGTATATATGTGTGTATTTACATAATAGTATGTATTATTATTATGTATTTTATTTATATTTAGGTATACATAAGGATAAGTTCTCCCTTGCAAACTTGTATTTTTCACTGTTTTGTTTCTTTTTGTTGGTGCAATAAAGAGTTTATATATTTATTTTGTACACGCGACTCAGCTTTTTTTTAGTCAGCATTTCTCCTATAGCAGGTGGGTTGTTAGACATTTCTATTAGAAATAAGCCCTACCTTTTGTAATTTTGTCTTTTAATGTTCTCCTGTTCTGTATTTTGTGTACAATAAATTGTTAAATAAATAGAGAACCTTTCCGAGAATAAAGATTATTATTATTATTAGGCTGAAATGCAACTTGATTTTTATCCGGTATACAGAATAGTACGGAACGCACTTGGTCGGTACCTTTTTTCATTCAGTATGGTTAATAAAAGGTAAATAAAAGTCATATTTAAAAACAATTCTGTATTAAACATAAAATCACACAATTTCACAGCTTATCTTGAAAACAAAACATTGTATAATCTTATATACATACATAACATACTCAATAAAAAACTAAAATATAGCACAAAACCTTTATATAAGTGACTTCTATCGTTCTCAATTGACACTTCTAATATTAAATTTATGTCTACTTGCAGATTTACTAACTCGGATAAATGGTTATTTCAATAACTCGAAATTTGTCTTGCATCAACGACTTTCCCCGACTGTACCTATTATAGCAATCACAAAACAATAGACATAAAGATTTTTATTTAAAATACAATATTAACTCACTCAATATTAAACTCTATACTAACTACATAAGGCACAAATTTACGTAAGTATTGTCTTTTTATATAATCTCGCAAGGAATGTCTTTAGTATTAAAGGCTATGAATAAGAATTTTATATATTTTGTAAATATTAATAAAAATATTTTTTTTTCAAAGAATAATTTAGGAACGGTCACGTGTGTATAGGTGTACCCATTGAGTACCTTGTCATTCTAAGGTTTTAGTAAAACATTAGCTGTTGTGGCATCAGACATAGTGATGCAAAAAATGACAAAGTATTAAAATGGTAACTTATACTCTAAACTGTACCAAAAGGGTTTAAAATGGATCGTCAGTCTTTCATAATATAAAAATATATCCCCTCATAATAGACAGAGGTGTGGGGTGATATGTGAAACCTAGATATACATTTTGCAAATACCTATTCGAATACTGTTAGTATATTTGTGACACATGTTTTGCATATATGACATATAAAAGAGTCAAAGTAATTTGAACTCCACTCCATAAGAATGAGATTTTTTGTAATTCTTTTCAAAATCGGTATAAATATGCAGTTCAGATTTTTTTAAAACTTTGACGTTCACTGTATTACTTTTGCGCCTTTAATCCATCGAATACATTTCATTATAATTCTAGTAAGTACAATCACCAAAGATTTTAATATACATTTAAAAAATTACATACAGGTGGGCCAAGAATTGTGGATCATACGTATTAGATAGGGTTCCCTATCTGTTGGCATAAAAATTTCAAGCGTAATATGAATTGGCATAATGGAATCTAAACTAAATATACTTATGCATAATTGATTTTGACAAAAAATTTAATGCATAATTATTTACGCTTCATTACAAATGGCATAATAATCTTAAGGCAGAATTAACTGTTCGCATAAAATTTTAGAAGTAATTATCTATAAAAACATCGATTTTGGCGATTTGATTTGATTTTGATGTTATGGACATTAGTCTAAATTATAATTATGCGAAATAAATATTGTGCCAAAAGAAAATTATGCTTAAATTCATATGCCAAAGTATATTATTAGTAAAAACTTTATGCCAAAAAAGGATTCCATTAGATAGATAGTGTCCTGTGACTGTAATTAAATTTACCAACAATTTTTCCTCGATTTTTGGGCCAATATATTCTGTTAATGTAAAAATTCGAAAGTGTTTTTAACAATTTGAGAATTTATTTCTTTATAATTAAAACTATTGCACTGCCATTGTGACTCACACATAACTACAAAAACACTACTTGCATACCTACAAATAAAGTTTACATTTAAGTGTGTTTAACTCGGTTCTTATCCAAGTAATAAGTTTAATTAAGGCGTCGCATTGATCACTAATAGTAGATTAGTAGCCAAGGGCTGTAAGGCATGATGCTTACACCCGAGCTCTTTACATCTCGATTGTGAGGTAAGTGGAAAAAAAGGCATTACAAGAATAAATAAATTTATTTTCAAGAACTAAGTTTAGCTTCGCCGTTCGATATTCAAAATTGATGAAAATAGCGAAGCGACCTCTTTTGTCATTGGGCTGAATGCATGATGTCTAGTGCCAGTAAGATGGTTAGATGTACGCGAACTTTTTGAAAGTTTTTTTTTAATTACTTACGGCCCTAGGGCGTTTCTAGCTACATTATTAACCTAGGGCGGTAATTGATCACTTACAACCTGCATCTGGGGGTATTAAGGACCTACTTACCGAACATGAGAGATGTAAAGGATATTACTGTATTAATGATTATTTAGAAGATGAAACTGTTTGGTGTTAAATATTTTTTTGTTATTTTCACTCAGTTTTGTAATGGAAGATGTTACAGTCTGGAAAGGTCTGTGTACGATGTTGGCATTAACAATTTCTTTGTTTTCTTGACAATAGTAGAATTTATCAAAAACAATCATTATGTTTCTTGCCCGTTCTTCTCAGAACAAGGCCTCGTGGCAGCTAGTGAACAGTTGGCATAAATTAAATACCGAAACTGAATAAATTATTTGACATTGTTATATGTTGAGTGCACTTTTTCATTTTAAAATAAAAACATGTATTTTATGAGAAAGCTGTGATATTTTTATTGAATTGTAAGGAATACATATTCCGATTAAATATGGAACAAAATTTCCGGTTGTGATGGCAGACCATTGTTTCTGGTTTATTGACATAAACGCGAGATTTCACAAAACCCCAAAGAAAGAAATCGCAATAATTCCTGAGCTAAAATCAGAGATCCAACGCGTCATTGGTGAGATACAGCCACATCTCTGTGTAGGAAAGTTGGTGGAAAATTTCATGAAAAGAAATGGCCTGCCATCAGAGCCGTGGGGGCCATTTGCCGGAAATATTGTTCCATACTTAATCGGAATATGTCTTCTTTACAATTCAATAAAAATATCACAAAATTTTCATAAAATACGTGCTTTTATTTTAAAATGAAAAAGTGCACTCTTACTGAGACACCTCACCAAACATTTATTAATACCCAACGCCTTAATAAACATATAAAAACAATAGCCATTTCATGGAAACAGTTTTACAATAAAATACTTTTTAAAAAATTTTAGATTTTTAATCTAATATTATTTTAAAATAAGAAATGACTATTGTTTTCTCAGACAAGCTTCCTACATACCAAAATCGACTCTACGACCCCAACCTTAAAGTTCATCTTTGAAGTCTGTGTTGCCGTCGAAATCCGCGTCTAGTTCTTCTTCTTCGATATCATCGAAGGACGGAGGGGGGGCACCTCCCCCGAATCCCCCGAAGCCATAGGGGTCTGGCCCGTGGACCTGAGGAGAGGGCATGTTTAAGGCCCTTATTACAGAACCAAACTCAAGCGTAGATCTCTGCTTGAGCGCAGTTAAAAAGGGATGGCGCTGTGTGGGATCAATAGCGCCATCCCTCTCTAACAGTGCTCAAGCAGAGATCTACGCTTGAGTTTAGTTCCGTAATACGGGCCTAAGAGTACATACATAAAATCACGTCTGTAATCTTAGGAGTAGGCAGAGTCCAAGGAGCAATATGTTCCTTAAGACCACGTTTAGCCATACAAAAATTGGGTTTGGTCAGATGAAAAATCGTGAAAGAGTAGTAACAAGTGACTAGCTCATCGTCTACACAATCACAGACCCAGTACCCAATACGCCCTTAGTCGCCTTTTACGACATGCTAGGCAAGAAAAGCAGTTGGTACAAGTTTGGCACCACAAGAGTCCCGAGAGTTAAGAGTACATCCTGGGAAAAGGGGCATTTAAGCGGTTGCTGAGTTGGAAAAACGCATTATCGCTCAAGAGGTTGCGGGTTCGATTCCACCGCCTGTACAGTGAATTTGAATAAAACCTAAGTACAGTTGATTGTGAATATCGCTCGCCTCACAGCGCCGTGAACAACAGGCTCGCGTTACATGCGGACTTAGACATGTCAGGCGACTGTGGGTGATAACACCTCTGCCTACCAGGGGAGGGGGGGGATAGGTATGTTATGTTACATCCATAGAAAAGGGTAGATATTTTTAAGCGTACATCCTGGGAAATGGGAGGCATATTTAAGAGTCATCATCATTATCAGTTTATATTCTAATCAGTTAGTCAGTTTATCAGTTAATCTTCTATTATTTATTATATTTATTATTATTTATTTGGTAGTATATATTATTGTCGTCACTTTTATTCATTTCACTTAAGATTAAGATTTATGTCTGTTTATTATTATCTGTGGAAACTTCACTGATTAATGTATTTGACGGCGCATTTCCGAACGAACACCGAGCGCCGAAGAGGCGGCCATTGTGACAGCTGTCGGAGTGACGTTTCTAAGGTTTTGAGAGAAAAAAGTCTCGCGCGCGCATTCGAGTTCTCGGTGGACGTTTTAAATTGTGATTTAGTTAGAAGCTATTTGCAATAAAGAACAACTAAATAAGAATAGTGAATTGTTATATCTTCTCGCCCGCTAACCTACGTCTGCACAGTATGGAGAACATAGACAATATCCGTCTCGTGCCTTCATATTTGTTATTGTGTTTTTATCCTTTAAGTTTTATTGTAATTGTTTGATCCCTCAAAATAAATAAATAATAAATTTTATATACGTACACATGAGGAGTATGGACCGTAAAACCACCACGCTGGCCCGATACGGGTTGCTGGTAGGTTGCTGGTGCACGAAGCACGGAGTTTTTTTTAGTTTTGTCATCCATCCAAAGCCGGAAACGAAAGGATGTTGGGCTAAAGATGGATGAAAATAGATTGCATGTGGCCGAAATGCGTACCTATGTTAAGATGGATGTGTGGGTGACGAGGATTGATAGAGTGAGGAATGGGTATATCAGGGGATGCCTGAAAGTTGCTGAAAGTTGTTTCAATAATATTGTAATGTAAGGTATTCGTATATTATTTGTCAGTGACTTTGTCTTGCAATATACTTGTTGTAGAACGGACTCGTTTCATTTGATACCCGAATATATACTACAGTTATAGAGAAGTTGAGAGAAAAGCGACTGTCGTGGTGTGGAGATATTTTGAGGAGAGAGAATGAGCATGTAACGAGAAGAGTTATGAATATGAGAGTGGATGGTAATGCAGGGAGAGGAAGACCGGAGAAGAGATGGATAGATTGTGCGAATGAGGACATGGCTAGAATGGGAGTGAATGTTGATATGGCGTGTGATAGGGGAGAGTGGAGGAGATAGACTAGTTCCGCCGACCCCAAATGAAATTGGGAAAAGGGCAGGATAATGATGATGACCCATCCAAAGCCTGACCGTGGGGAAGGTAGCTTTGTTTTCGATATCGAAAGCCAATGCGTACTAGCCGCTACTCCACCGAGCTCCGCAAGCAAGTGAGTGAAATACCTTAACATACTCCCGCTCCATCTCCTCGGTCCACGTCGTGTCCTCCTCGTTTGGGATCATCCAGTCCTCACAGTAGTTTGCGTGCTTGAAGCAGATCTAAAGGAGGAAGGTAACAAAATTATGTTCTACTGTTGTTGTATGGATTTTGACATTTGCAACTGTATCCTGAACTGTAAAATATTGTATATGTTGGATTTAACGTTTGTTTTGGTTTGCAAAAATTAATCATTTAATATAAATAGTGATTTTATTGTAATTAAACAATGTTAAATGATTAAAGAATAATGAAGTTATTCAATTGATTATTCTCAATCATAAGTTCATTCAATTGCCAATCATTCGTTCATTCTCACGCTTCACCCGATTCAAATCACTTCCATATTATTATCGATTCTGCTGTGCTAGGAGTCAGTCGTATAAGCTTCCTAGTGAAAGTATTGAGAATATACTTTTTGTCGTCATAATTGTGTATTTTAATTTAGCCCCTCTGACCTATAAAAACCTACAGTATAACATAAGCAGTGATCGGAGTTACAAAAATCAAACACAATTAACAAAAATCAATGTACCTCATTGATTTTTGTTAATTGTGTAGGAAATGTTCATAGAAACAATAACATGGATACGTCATTTTTCTCCGGAACATCGTTCCGGGACTCAATAAAATATTGTACACAACCTCTCCTACATTTAAATTCTAAATTAAAAAGGCGATACTTAAACAATCAACAGATTTTAAAGGCTTTTATTTAACTTGAGATATAACTTTATAACTTTTAAATTTATATTGTAATGTTTTATAGCTGCCATAGTTAAACAGGTCCTCTGAAAATTTATTGCCGTTCTAAAAAACAAGCTCAGTGAGTGACAAAACTATATACAATCAGTCATATTTATACTTAGTAAAATTCCGGGAAAAAAATATTATTATCAAATTCCGGAGGAATGTCCATATTAATATATACGTTTCAAATCATTGACCTAATTCAATATACCTACTCCGATGACTGAACATAACTCATCACTCATAGCTATAACTCATCATCTGTGATGTTTGTAGATCTTGGCTGATTTCAGCCACCTCAGAGACTATGGTTTTATATTACCAACATGAATATGTGATGTATTTGTCACAGGAATTGCATATATTCCGATAATCCGTATCTGAATATAATTCCTAGGAAGTATAATCTGATGAGATATTAAATTGTTATTTTTTATGACCCTTAAAAACAATATTTATAACGTCTACTCAATTTAGAAAAAGGTCACTAGCTGTTGCCCCCGACTTCGTCCGCGGTTACTATGGTTTTTTTAACTATCCCACGGGAACCCTTTCATTTTCCGGAATAAAGAATATCTAAGAAGTTGACCAGGAATATAAGGTAGCAATGCAAAATTTCATTGAAATCGGTCCAGCCATTTCAGAGATTAAATTTTTTTTTAAACAAAAAATATATATTTTACCTCTGTTTACATTTGATTTATATATTACCTTGATTTTAAGGATTTTTTTTCTATGTACAGACATTTGACCTCTTCGTTAACCACCTTACCCTTGGTAAAGTCATACTTACCCTCCGTAACCCTCCTTACCCTAACAACCCATTACCCATCGTTATGCCATCGTTACTCCCCTTACCCTTAGCATGGATAAATAAAGTGATTCCGCTAGTATAGTAGCGCCACCTAACGTAAAAAGTCGAACGAACAGGTACAAGCAACAATAATAAGTTTTAGACGAACTAAACGAAAACCCATGTATGGGAATAGCGATCTATACTACATATAAAGTCCACACAAAATATTGGGTCCTTACCTATGAAATTGGTGTTTTTTTTCTCTCTTAGTATTTTATCTGTAACTATTAAGATTCAGAGTATTCTTAAAAAATAATTACCTCGTCTAAAAATAGAATATATTTTTGAACTCTTTTGATTTGTTTTGAGAATTTGTTGTAAGTTTAATTGTGTTAAAATTGGACATGGAGACAACTCTTTTTAAGTGCCTCCTGAATACATCATTTTATTTGCATTCACTTAAAAACGATAAATAATTTTTATGAAGTGTGATATTACGCATATTACTAAAGCTTGTCTAATGATACATGCCAAATATTATTATCTCTGGATTTGTCGTTGTGAAGAAAACTGAAAAAAATTTAGTAGGGAAAATGCAGAATTCCCCAAAATCTCCATACAAAACACCAATTTCATAGGTAAGGACCTAATATCTATACCCTTAGTTGCCCCTCCTCTTCGCTAACTACTCTACCCCTCGCAACATCATAACTGACTACCGCTCGCCCCCTTACCTCAGTCTCAGCATCAGGCATCACATCATCCTCGGGTCTGTTCTTGTACAAGTCCGTAATTTCATCCTCGTTCGCTTCGAACATGCGTTCGCACTGAAAGAAAACAAAGTAAAAATTAATGAGTATTGAATAAAAACAGCTATTCAAGTTTCACCATCCAAAAACAATGAGAGGGTAAGTAATTGTTATAGTTAATAAATTGCTCAATAGATGGCGCTAAGCGTAATTAAATCGCGGTAACGTTTGCTCTTGTCTAATACACTATAGATGTTGTTAATGCATGATCCACCAGGTACTAGCATCAGTTTGCTTGAAACCTCATGAAGGCCCGAATTTTCAATCCTCTGATAAAATTATCAGCCATTTAAAACTATCACTGTCACTTTCTAAAGTCATAAAAAGAAAAGGGACAGAGCTAACATTTGACTGACAGATAGTTTTATCTGAGGATTGAAAAATCGGGCCTTAATGGCTTAATATTTTAAAAAGCCTTTTATTCCCATGACACCTCCCTTGGGGTTTGAACAACAGCCTTTACATGTTATACATATAATTAAGTCTTATTTATAACTAGCTGTTGTCCGCGAATTCTTCCGCGGTTACTGGTTTTTAAACTATCCCACTTGAACCCTTTAATTTTATGGAATAAAAAGCATAAAATTCCTCAGAGTAAACAGAACTGGAGTAGCCATTAGTCAATTTCTCAAACATTTTATTCTGCCATTTCTTGCGGGGGGTGAGGTTACCAATACACTCAAAGCCAGCCGTTTTTACAAATGCACACATGCATAATTCGACACACAAATTTAAATTTCACGCACACACACGCTCAAAATAGTCACGTGGGGTGTGCGTTTTGACAACGTCACAGCCGCACTCCCCACGAGACTAGCGCTCGAAATTTGAAATCGTAGAATTCTAAAACATGAAATAATGAAGTAAATAATCATGAAATCTTAAAAATTATAATTACAAATAAAAGGTGACACCATCATTTAGCATACTCGATGTTTTCTATTTATTTTTACAACAAAAAACAGCACAGGCAGGCATTTTTGCGGGAGCTCTGTTCGCCGCAACGTTTACAATGTTATGGCTGTCAAAATGGCGGCTCAACTAGTTTTATTAAACGTGCAAGCATCCGATGCTTGTGCATTTGGCAGAGGGGAATGTTAGACAAAGGCTACTCCAGTTCTGTTTACTCTGAGTCATGAAGGCCCGATTTTTCAATCCTCTGATAAAATTATCCGCCATTTAAAACTACCACTGTCACATTCTAAAGTCATAAAAAGAAAAGGGACAAAGCTAACATTTGACTGACAGATAGTTTTATCTGAGGATTGAAAAATCGGGCCTTAATGGCTTAATATTTTAAAAAGCCTTTTATTCCCATGACACCTCCCTTGGGGTTTGAACAACAGCCTTTACATGTTATACATATAATTAAGTCTTATTTATAACTAGCTGTTGTCCGCGAATTCTTCCGCGGTTACTGGTTTTTAAACTATCCCACGGGAACCCTTTAATTTTATGGAATAAAAAGCATAAAATACTGATATTTTTTTTTTTATAATTTACTTAATGAAAAATATATATTTACAGTTCACACATAATCATTACAATGTACAGGAAACCTAAATTTATTAAGTACATCGGAACATTAATTACCGATTGTTGTCATCAGCCTATATACGTCCCACTGCTGGGACAGGCCTTCCTCATGGAGAAACACATGAGGAGTATGGGCCGAAACACCACCACGCTGGCCCAATGCGGGTTGGTAGGTAGAAACGGTCACAAATGCGACCGGGACCAACGGCTTAACGTGCCTTCCGAAGCATGGAGGAGCTCGAGATCACAAAGTCATGGTCACCCATCCACGGCCTGACCATGATGAAAGTAGCTTTGTTTTCGATCGAAGCCAAAGCGCACTGACCACTACGCCACCGAGCTCCTTACCTTACCGATTGTTGATGTTGTTGCTAATGAGGTTATTTTTTTATGACCCTTCAAAACAATATTAGTGTCATCAAAACATAGGTATATTAAACAATTTGGCAGCAGAGCTGACAAATAAGAAAAATATCTGCTGTCCAATTAGTTATTCTGGTGACCAACTTAGAAATATTTGCTGCCTAAAATTTGTTGCCCAATTGGTTATTTTAGCTGACCAATGGTATTTTTTTGCTGACCAAAGTTCGAATATTTTGCTGACCGTTTAAATAACACATATATACATAAAACACGCCTATATCCCCGAAGGGGTAGGCAGAGGTGAACTAGGTCCCACATTTAATATTTTAGTTTCCAGACTATAAATATTTTATAGAACTTACATAGTACTCCAAGCTCTTGTTCAGGTCATCATCGGTGATGAACTTAGTCTTAGAGAACTCAGGGTTCATAGTGCCCTCTGGGGTCACGAGCAGCATGATAGCCAGCTTGCCTGTAGACTTGTAGTACACTCTGACATAATCGTCCATCTTCTTACCTGGATTAGAAACGATGTCTTACACATACATACATACAATCACGACTATTATCCCCTAACGGCTAGTCAGAGACTAGTCTAGAGAGAGGAATACACACACAATTTTATTTGTTCAAACATTAAAAAATCTCAATAGTGCAAAGATTGCAGAATGCAAATTACGAACCATATCGCATGTACCATGGTTTATTACCATCACAGAGATCCATTCTCAGCTGTATATGAACACAGTGAAAGAGGAAGTCCAAGATTCACTGACGAAATACAAAAAACGTTGGAAAAACATCCGTATGCTCTTGCTAGTCTAATCTAGTCAAGCGCAGCTACCAAAAACGCCTTAAGAGGAAAGATATTATAGAATGAAACACAAATTATTCTAATATGAGTAGCAGTCTTCGCTATAAGACGCACTCTGTCTGACATTAGAAACTCACAGATCATCTGCTTATAGTTTATAACTGATTGTAGATAAGCTAAAAAAAAATTTTATTTTTGTGAGTATTCCTCCCTCCTTGCTGGAATTGGCAGAATTTTTGTCATAGAAATATGTAATAGCATTAATAGCATAAATAGAAATAAGTAATAGCAAGATGTTCAATCTAAAGTTTAAATGTTTCTCAAAAGACTTTACTTATTGCAACAGAACTTACAAATCTCATCAATAACTTCAGAGATGTACACAGCGGACCGGTGAGCGGGAACCTTATCCTGCATCGTGTTGCCACTTGCGTCCATCCTGAAGTTGCCAACCTGAAAATATTTGTTGACATCATCATTGAAAGAAGAAATGAAAGAAATATGTAAGGCTCCTTAGCCAGTGGAAGGAAGTAATCTCTGCCTACCCCTACGGGAGAAGGGGTTTGATTGTATATGTGAGTGAATAGGTGGATGCCGATGACAAAATGAATACCTGCAGATGTCACTCATAGTATAATTAAGAACTTAAGGCACAAAATAGTGCCTTGGAAAAGTTATTTGATCATTAAACATTATAGTTTTATCAACTATATTCATTATAATTTTATTGTCAAGAATAAAATTTATTAATATAATTTATTGGCATCGACACAACCTCTCCAGATGCTGACTCTGATAGGAATTCAATTGAAGACCAAAAATAATGAAAAAAGATACAGCTGGTTAATTTAAAAACAAAGAGAAAACGGCCAGAGATGAGTGCAATATCAGCAAAAAGTCACTGATACTGATATACTGCCTCGTTACATGTGTATGTGATTATCTTTTAGAAGACTCACTGCTGGTAATAGGAGCAGAATTAAAGAAAAAAAATTTTTTGTAGTCAGAATCAAAAATATGTATGCACAGAAATGACTTATTAGAGGTGAATAAAGACTGTCACCTGTCAAATCAGTACACATATCTTTGAGCTCGACTGTACCATTTTCAATCAGCTGGCAGTTGAAACAACTGATGGTTGCCTGAATCCTATAATACTTTTGTTATGTGTTTATCTAGTCTGTTGTTAAGCCGGTGGACAGATTCTGCTGATATTATTTCTGCTGGCAATTCGTTCCATGCAACAGATTGCGATTCCATGTCAATGCAACAACTCGATTGCCAAAAAGTGCTTCAAAGTGACTGTATTTGCCAAAATGTGGGATAACTTTAATTTATGTCCTCATATTTGTATTACTTGAGTGTCTAACTAAACACTTTAATTATATTGTACACACACACACACACCTTTATTATGTACACATTAAAAATATGTATGAAAATAATCTTGAATTTTGAATGAAAATTATATTCCTACCCCAAATGCATAGGTAAAATAATATAGTACAACTAAAAATATAGTACTTTCATTATCAGACCTTAATAAATTTATGAATAAGAATTTAATATACTGATATGAGCACATAAAAATAATAAGATTAAGGTCATAAAATATTAAGTCCAATAATTTGATGAATGTATGTACTTACATCAATTTTTTTCCACTTATCCGTTTTCTTTATAGCATCGTTAAGCTCTACGAAGGTTTGGCGACACACTGGAATTAATTATATCACATAAAATAACATAAACTCTTAGTAATATGAAATTTATTATGAGAAATTTATACACACCTAAGCATTGCAAATTCTTTGGGTCAATCTTTGCTGATACAACAGCAAAGAACATGAAAAGCAGGAAGTAGACAGCGCACTTCATTTCTTCTTCAATAAAACAATTCTATTATCAGAACAAGATACTATTCCGGCAAAAAATCGAATAAATGTGAGAATTTTCCCTCGACGTGTAAAAAGTTTATCTTTTCTTGTCAAATACACGCACTCTTTTGTGATTGGTTGACGATAACGTCTCGACAACATTTTTTAATATCATTTGGATAAAGTGTCGCTATTATACATCCATAACAATGATCACTAAATCTAAGTAAATGTTGTTAAACATCAATGTGCAAATCAATAATCAAAATAAAGAGACGAAATTTTAAGATTTTGTTTTTATTATTTAAGATTTAAGATTTTGTTTTCATTTAGTATTTTATTGATTTCCGATACCTTTATCTTTTTTAAATATTTATACTATTTTTTTCCACCACGTAATTTTAATACCGGTAACTGTAAATTATTATAATGAAGTCAGAAAATTTATAAAATGAAAAAAAATACCCATTATTTACGTCAATGTCACCGTCACGGTTTGACAAATTAGACAGGAAATAATAAGCGTTTCTACGTCATAACAAATACTCTCGAAATCACATTGAGTTTTTATATGACTCGAAGGCTTACATTCTCTATTTAAAAAGGAACTGTAATTTACAATCAATCAGTTGATGAAGTTAGACCAAATAGTAATTTCAAAATAAAATTATTTTGCCCTTTCTGTCTCCCTCGCTTGCTCGTTCTCCGGTTTTCCACCCGCCCGCCTCCCACCCATCAACCGACCCAAACCAAACCAACAGTTCGCATTCGGTCTAACTGCGCGTCGGACGTTTGCTTCACGGAATGTATATATTTTTTGTGGACATCAAATCATTTAAAATCTTAAAAATACCTTAATATTCTTTTTTCTAACGTTCTGAAGTGGCGTTCCAGTGAAAATTGTGAAGAAATAAGCACATTTCGAGTAAAAATACAGGTAAGTGAATGGTTGACAGTCTGCGTCTTTTCTATTCAGTGCTTTATAATTACGTTTTATGTTCATTAAAATCGCTATATTGATGAATATTGTTCCAAATTACCGTAAATAGTGTTTAGTCATACCATATTGCCTAACGTTGTTCAACCACACCTGAGCTCTTATCGTAATAGATGCCCTAGAAAATCTATTTACATAAAATATTACTTAATGATCAAACTAAAATGTTATCGAAACGCGATCATGATGAATTGTGAAAAAATAATTGGAATTTGTGAACTGGTAGACAGCGCGCTCTCTACGAGGCAAGCAGACGACTTGGCAACGCACGACAATCACTTGTTAGGCATTAACTAAGTTTCGCTCCGAAACAGAAAAAAAATATTATTATCCTGTGACCGGCATTTCCCTTTGTTTTCTGTGTGGAATGAGCCCTTTGTCCTACGCCAGGGCGCGCTGGGCGCGCCGTGGTATAGGAATTTCGACTCTAGAAAAGTGCTATATTAAATAATGATAGGCGCTATACGTATACATTTAACGATGTGCAGAGCGTCGTTTTCCCAGCGCATGTAGTCGTGCGTAGCTACGTGGAGGGCGTCTATGTGTTCGTGTGGTAGTTTGTTTATAGTGGATGCTGCCGCAATGTGGGCCGTATTCGCGTAACGGTAGGGAGTATTATGATATATGGGTCGGCGTCCTCAGTGTTTGCCTATCGATCTCCGCGGTGGCCAATGGCACTCGGCGGCGCGGGCTTGCGCGCTCTGCCCGCGCCCCTCGGTGAAAGCCGGCCCCAACATCATCTACAATACAATTCTACACATATTGCATACCATCTCCCCGTATACCTATCTTATCATAATAGCCACCGTTTGAATTCGACGCCTCCCTCCTCTCCGCTCGTAGCCAGCGAGATGTTGTTTTCGTTTTTCCAATAAGGATTTAACTCACGAAGTGGCTGATATAATTCAAATCATGTTTTGTTGAGCACTGTTTGCGGAGCGGCGGTGCGCGGGGGGAGGGCGCCAGAAATAGCCGAGCGGATTGGAAACGCGCAACGTGGCAACGTCGCGCGCCCGACCGCGCTCACAGCTCAGTGTCGGTTCAAAATGGCGTCTGTGCGTGATCGATACTGTGCTATTTGCGTTAAAAATGTCCGAATTTGTGGTGTATCTGGTTGTGGGTCGGCCGGAGAGCTGTCCCGGCTGACGGGGCTCACGCCCTGCCCCCGGCCCTCGCTCCCGACCCGCTCAATGTACGTATCCACACCATATTGCGCCGACACTTTGCCCTCCTACATGTAGCTATGGATATGCCATGCATAGGACGCTGTGCGTTTTCTATCTGGACGATCTATACACCTATTATTGAGGTGTCCATACCGCTATTGGGGTATCCACTTCAATGTCATTATGTATGTGTAAATGATCATTGGAATGCATCGGATGTCGTAGGTACCATTTTATTTTCAGGTTACGTAATCGTTATTCGCATTGCTCCGTAACAAGAGCACAGTGTGCTTAGGTCAGTTTACTTGTGTTCAATAATGTAATAAGATCGAACGGTTAGTGCCGTTCTATAAAAAATTATCTCATCATCCGCGAGTACATAGTTGCATGCACCTGATTATCGAAAACAAAATGGCGGTGGTGTTAAAATTACGACGCAGTAGCGCGCGGCGCACGCTGGCAACGTCGCCCTTGTAAGCAGTCACTTCTTCGATAAGAAGTTTCAAGGCTATACACTGCCTGGGTTTTTAACAATGGATAAATTTAATGCTTGATAAATAGAGTTAATATGCAGTCGTATTAGGTATTGTTTGTAATTAAAATTTTATAATTTTCTATCGGACGTGCATGTAGAAGCATACATTCACGCACACAAACACAGTTAATTGAGGTTAAATATACGTGTAGATTCGTCGCTCGACTTGTGCACACACCTATATATTTGTGTGCTGAATATTTTAAGCGCTTTATTATTCGGACATAGAAATGCTTGAACAAGCTTGGATACACAGAATGCTTACGTCATTCGCTCTGTTGTAAACATTACAACTATATATTGCAAACATGTGACTAATAAAGCGAATACGTTTCTTTATTATAGTTTCGTTATACCTACTCTTGTATAAATATTCTGTGTATTTGATTACGTCATAAAACTATCGTTGCGTGTGCTGAACTGATGTGAAACCTTGAAATTATTAATGTTTTTTTCCAATTACCGTCGGTACCCACCTAATTTCACATTCCATATTTTAAAACAACTGTAATATTATCTGAGGAGCCTTTGTTTTATTATCTGTGAGTTGCAATATTAATTGAAATAAATCTTTAATTCTTTACATTAAATGAAATTAATAAGTTTCTAATATTACATACAAGGTATATCAAAATAGTCTATATTCCCAAACGTAAATATCTCATGTAAATGAAGGTAACTTTAGCGATCTGTCAATAGATGGCGCTAGCAGTTCCAACCAATGTTGATATTTGAAGCGATGAACGATGATATTGATCATTTTTCAAGTTTAACTTGTCATTCAAATGATAAATATTATTAAAACAATACTTATCAGATAAATATAAGTAATCTGTTATTTTGCAATTTTTGTGATTGTTGACAATTTAATCAATAAGTAATGTTTTGAAAATTAGGAAAAAGATGAAGGCTATTTGCAAAATCTTCGAATGCTAGTAATCTAACCAGACATAATGATTGTGGATACTGCATAACCTTTGACCTATATTAAATGTTGTTTTTTAATGACCAAAATTATGCCTACGTGATATGGCATGTATAAAAGAAACTGGATTTTATGTTGACATATTTTCTTAGCAGATTGGATTTATCGTGCTGTTCTAATTTAAAAAGCCGTTACCTTTCTATATAGATACTTTAAAAAATATATATTATGGAGCTTCCACAATATCTTGGTACTAACATAACTCAAATAATATCTGTGCATCTCACTGGGTTTCTAATAAAAGTAAATTTAAGTTTTTTGTGGTGGTCATCTATTAATTGATCTGTGTTTAGAAGTGTATTAAAACGTAGATGTATGAGTTTATTATAAAGTTTCCCAGTTTCTCATAACCATTTAATTCTTGAAAAAAATAACTTGTGTTTTAAAATTTCATTCCCAAATCAAAATACTTTATTATATACAGTTTGTACTTGTCTGCACTTGTCATGTAATGGAATATACTAATAGCTATTTTCTATGATAGTGTTTCTTATACTTCAGTTTTATTATTGAGAATATAGTCTGGCAAACGAAATTTGGTCCTGAAAAATGGCGGCAAATTTTTTATAATCGACGTATGACAACATGAAACTAACTGTTTTGTAATAATTATCATACTAACCTAAGACATTCAACACCACACGTTAACATTATAATGATCTTAAACGAGAAAATTTCACCAAACAACTGCATCGACATTCGTTTTGGCCAGACTGACATTGAAAGGCGTATTATAGTTGCCATGCCCAATATTTGCAAATAATCCCAGTGCCAGCTTTGGATAGCCAAACTTTAGCACCTATCGCCATGGTTGGACTCTGGATAACTGAACTGAACAAGCTCCTCGTTGCTTTGAAAGCACATCACAGGACCATACTCTTCTTCGTCAGTGTTGTACTGTGCTGATCATGTATGGCTGATTGGTGACGCTTGGGCCTTATGAGATCTGCTAAGTCACTTAACATTCTTTCCTCCCATAAGTTACTGCGTTTTGTCGTTCCTGAAGTGTAACATATCTTAACTTCACTAGATTTTGCATCCACGTATAAATTATATATAACATTCGATGATAAAATTAAATTATCGATGAGATTAGTATCAGATTCTCCATTCACCTCCATCAGTTGTTAATTCTGATATTTTAATAACTGTGTTTACCTAAGATGTTAAATAAAAAAATTAACACGTGGATGACTCAGAAATTACAAATCCTGGCAAGTGCATTGACCAAACTTTTTTTTCTATTAAGGACTATAACCTTTTTTGTTTAGATGCCTTTTGTCAGCTTTTGTTTCATTTACAACTTACGGGTATTTTGTTTGTTGTTATACAGATGTATTGACTAAACGTCTTGTCGTTTTATAATCAGGGAGCTTTTGTTTTCTGTAAGTGCCTTGTTTCCCTTTGTGGTATAAAAACAGGCTGTAAATAAAAACATATGATTGGAAGTGCCGATATCAGGTTCAAGTAAAACCAACCTATTAGCTATTCTCATTCTATCTAACTACTACCTGTCTTTCCAGTCTGGGTAATTATTATTAACTATGAGCGTTTCTAACAGTATTAATTGAAGTCTGTCATAAAAATTTTACTTAAATAAAAGTAAACCATAAATAGTTCTAATTTAATTCTTCGCTGTCCAGCATTCTCTTCTCCGTGTATAAAGGCATATTCTTACTTCCCCGTTGCTTCATTACTCTTTGCGTTAACAATTTTCTTTTTAAGCAATATCATCATTGGCTCAATATAAATCCGTCATTTTGTTAAATACTCGACATTCTTGAAATAAAACTTTTTAATTAATTAGCTACCCGCCCCGGCTTCGTACAGGTTACCCCCTTTTTACCCCCCTTAGGGGTGGAGTTTCGGAAATCCGTTCTTAGCTGATGTCTACGCCCTATAAAGCCTACCAAATTTCAGGTTTGTAAGTATTATAGTTCCAGAGATTTCGTGATTAATCAGTGAGTGATATTAGACCTCATAATAACCTGGCTATATCTGTGGCCAGCAATTCGAATAGAAACCCGTATAATTCGCTTCTCATTAATGTTCTCCCTAAATATAATTTTGATGAGAGCAATCTTCTTGATTTAGAAGCCAGATGAATGCCGTATTATTAACTAGTAACTTAAAGTAGCGCTTTGAGTGTCAATCTAATCTTTGCTGATAGACTCGATGGGTACAGATCTATGAGTGTCAAGTGACTGATTGATATTATATGATTTCAACTCATAAATATCTAATATAAATTTATGGTTCGAGAATACTGCATCGTATACATCTTAAACTAAAGATAATCCCGCTTGAAGCAAATTTCTCTTCGTATGCTCCTCATCTTTCTGCCTTTCTTCCACTTTGGCTAGGGTAGGGACAACTTTCGTCACTCTTTTAACCTCTCCTCTCCTTCCACGTCCATCTATGTCGAAAATTAGCATTTTTCTTGTTATGTGACATTGAGTCCATATATGACATTTCCGTGATAAAGAAGAGTGCCCCCTATAAACTGTTGAATTTTGTGCAGTTCTAAGTCTATTAGTCGCCTTTTACGACACCCAAGGGAAGAGATGGGTTGGTAGTATTCTTTTATTGAGCCGCTACCACACGTTTACAGCAACACGAATTAACACTTACACGAATTAAATGGCGAGCGATTCTTAAATATTTTAAAGTATACTTTAGATATCACTGCGATTTTTGCATTAAGCCATCCTCCTCTATCCCATCCTTTTAGAAAACCCACTTTCCTCATTTATTATTAGTTGTAGAGTAGTTCATTTAGAAGTGTAGATGTATGCATTTTTTTGTTTTATTTTATTATAAAAATTGCTTTATAAAAGAGGCTTCACTTTTTTTAAATTTTTTAGGATTATCAAGATCCCAGCAATGATCATTCTAAAGCCTAGAATAATATAATTTTTTTCAAAATAAATTATACTAAGCAAGTTGTGTTTATTATTTGCCTTTGACTGAAACAAAGTCTAAATGACATTGAATTTCAGTATGCCAAAACAACATTCAGCAATATTTGTAAAAATAATGTTTTAAAGTTTTGTATTCTATTTACGAAGTTAAAAGCTGTTTTCTTAGTTTGTAATAAGTATAGGTATCAGGTATCTATATTGTGTAATTTATGCCGCTTCCCCTTTCAATTTATCTCCTTGTGGCCCTCTCCATAACAAGTTTCATGGCATTGTCGCCATAGCAACCAGTTCAGATACGTAATTTTATTCTCACAATACAGGCGGTTAGCCACAGATACCCACAGCAACACTTGTCGATCATTGACTTATGCAGTTCTCGCTAAAAAATAAACGAGAAGGCGGGTCTCGATTAAAATTCTATTCAATCTTCCATCTGGGTCATCGGTTTTCGTTCGCGTTTACGTATAGAAAGTTGTAGATTTTGGCGGGAAATAGATACGAAGCGCCCGGTCGTGCTCTCGATCGCCACTGTTGTATAATTTTAGAGAAAGGAGATTTGTTTTGGTCTACCACCTCCGTGGAGGTTCGTGGCATTTTATATCGTGGCACGTCTGTTTCGCTCGCTATTATTCGAGGGCGACGTTGCCGCTCCGCGCTTGGGGCTCGATGGCGGCCGCGGCCGGAGCACGCAGTCCGCGTCAGTCTGCCGCGCAGCTCGGTGCGCGACGTTCGTCCGCGGAGGGATCCGCGCGCGTCCCGATCCCCGGCACGCTCGCAAGTGCAAGCGAGACGGAACGACGCGTGAAAGAGCGAGACGCGCGAGAAAGAGACTGCGCTATGGCAGTGTCGCAACCTCGCCCACCTGACCGTGTTGACGCCGTGCTCGAAAAAGTTGCGCCGCTGCGCTATTTGAAGGCGCACGAATGTGACCGCTCGGAGCGAACCGCGACGCGTTATTATCAAAATTTCTTATCTAATAGCAGTTTTTTGAGTTGTAAAAGACAATTTGAGCTTAGTTTTGAAGAAATCAGCATTTTATCACCACCTATTGAAAGGTATGTAGTTATTTTTACTTCATAAATAAGTAAATATACTTTAATCTTTTATCTCCACGATAGAGATAATTAGACTATTGAATCTCATCATTCCAGTGTTTATTTTATTCAATAATCTTTCAATGTGATTCACTCACGTTCAACATGCGGTGTAATTGTTGGTATTTAGTCGCCATTTTCTACGTCGGTGACGAATACCGCCGCGCTCCGTCCTCGTTTCCGCCGACCCAATGTAAACCGGACTTTACCGCTGTGCACTGAAAGATTAATATCCTCAATCAGCCTATACCTTTTCTTTATAAGAGATCCGCTCCACTCGCTATGATTCACAGTGGAAATAATAACATTTCTGTGAGGGTACTTTAAAACTGGTTAATTCAAATTGAGAGTTTCCGAACGTGCCCATTAAAAAGGCGGGATCGGCTGCGAGTTCTGTCATGTCATGACAGGCTGTCAAATGTTTTTTTATTTCGATGTCAAGTGGTGAGATGAAAGTTTCACAAAACTCATTTTGCGCTGGTCGCTTGTCGCTTTAGTGCTTCTAGCCGGGTTGTTATCGATTTGTGTACGTTTTCTGCTATAAATAAGTGCGAGTTTTTGTCATCGCGCCTGCCGCTAGACCGGTTTTCGAAAGAACCTGTGCTCGCCGTGTTTGAATTTCAAGTCTGATGTGAGTGGTTTCAATAAATTTTGGTCTTAGTTAAGCAAGTTTTAAACTTTTGGAATATATAAAGTATTATAATAACTTACCACGTACCTATTAAACATAGGTTAGAATCAATTGATTTCACCCCACGCCTTTTGTGATGACGTCACAGGAATCCATGTTGTAAAAAGCGTCCAGTCTCCCATTTTTCAAAGATGTAAAATTGTAAAACTTTATCGTCTTTGTTGAGCTATAGTGCATCTGTTACGCAATCCACATTGCCTATCTTGTAATAATCTGCGTTACATTGATATTTCGCAAATCGTCTTTGTCTGTTGATTATTATTTGAATTTCCCTATCCGAGAATAAGGCTAATTAATTATTGCGTTGCAGTACAAGGACGCTGACGTTTTATGAAGGATCTTATTCTTTTCTAATTTTAAAAATCACTTCTTTATTTGGTCGACAACGCTTTTCGTATTGTTACAAAACGTAAAAGTTGAAGTTAGGAAAGAACAATTTCTTCTACACTTTCAATCTACCCAGTAATTGTACTCCTTCCTTAAAAAAACAAAGAACTAAAATAATTTACACTTGAAATTATTGAGTAGATATTTTCAACATTTACACATTTCATAAAATGTGTTATAAAATAACCTTACATAACCAATAACTTACAATGTGGATTATCATCCAATTTAATTACCTATCAAAATGAGTTTACTTCATAAACAAATTTAAAGTGATTACTAATGAAGACATGTGAAACTTAAGATATATGCTACAAAAATATATATCTCCAAAGCGTAAGCAATATGGTCAAATTTCAGTGAAGTTGTCATAATAACTTAAGTTTAATCAAGGTATAAGTTGGCTACCTCAACAGTGCTTTATATTCTTTTGATGGGACTGAGATCACTCAAAGCATGATCCTTTGGGATCTCTTGTGTTTAATTAAACCAAATCATTCAACTGTATAATTACAACCATAATAATTGTTGCACGCCCGAGCCCTCCACATGGTGTCAAAATAACCTCTGTTATAAGTTTCCTTATGCAATCAAGCTGTGACAACTTTTCTAAATATAATTTAAGGGAAAAGAATTGAAAAATAAAGGTTTCTATATTTAGTTTTTTGTTTTACACTCAACTTTCTAGCTTTGGGTGATTGTTATAGTGGTTTTTATCCTTTGCATTTTTTATTTATTATAGTTTACAAAATAATACATAAAGTTGAAATTAATACATTGACATAAACCTCAGAGGTTTCGCAACAATGTCGAAATCAGATCAGATCATCACGAAAGCAAACAATTTTAAAATTTTGGTGACAAGTTAGCTAAATATTGACTTTGAGAACCAGGCAATGTTTTTTTCCTCTGTGTATTTAAATTACACGGAACATTACACGGATAAATTTTTTTATGAAAAAGGACAAGAATAATTTTAATATTGAATGAAGAATGTACCAACTGCCTCTCTTGCCTAGCATGTCGTCATCAAAGGCAAATCGCACTGACCACTACGCCACCAAGCATCACCATTGTCAGGCATCTGGCATCTCTGAAGGGGTAGGCAGAGTCCAAGGAGCACTGTGTTCCTTAAGACCACATTTAGCCATACAAAAATTGGGTTTGGTCAGATGAAAAATCATGAAAGAGTAGTATCAAGTGGCTAGCTCGTCGCCTACACAATCACGAACCCAGTACCCAATACACCCTTAGTCGCCTTTTACGACATGCTAGACAAGAAAAACAGTTGGTATATTATTTTTGTGTCCCGGACCAACAAGGGCTAAATTATTATATATAAATGTATTATTTAGGTAAATATAATTTTTAGATTAAAGTTATTATAATTTTTAATTTAATTATTCTGTGGACAATGTCCTTGATTAAAACAGTCATACAAAGGCCTCTAGAACATTGCTGAGCAACATTTATGGACAAAAAACTTTATATATTTCTCATTAGAATTTACATCACATATAGAGAAAATATACATAAAACATTTGAACTGCAAGTACTAGAATAATATCCTTATAACTCCACTTTAATAACTATAATACATTTTATAATTTCCTTATTTTTTGTTTTCTTTTTTTTAATGTCAGGGTTTTTTGTTAGCTATAAGAAGTTAAGCTGTTTTTTTAAAATAATTAGTAATAATAATATAAAATAATTAGGACATTTGGCTTTTTTTCAAACTTTTCCAATTACTCTATCTTTCTGACTGTTTTTTTTATTATGTACAGTGCATGTAACACTATGTTAATCTATGCAGTCTATTGATAAATTTTCTAGATTTTCAACCATAAAGACATAAAGTGCAATAATGTACTTGAGGGTCAAGCATGTGCTGGTGTTCACTAACAATAGGTTTTTCTATTGTCTTATTTTGTAGCCGTTGACTGGTTGAGAAAATCTTTTGTTTTGTCAAATATTAACTTGGCCTTATCTATGGCCTAGTTATGTTGCTTTGACAGTTTCAGATGGTTGGGATATGATTTATATAAAGTTTATATAACTTCTAAATTCACCTGTATATGATGGGTTTTCCCTCAAGTTTTCCTCAAACTCTACTTATAAAATGTCATCATACAGTGCCTAAAGTTTTTATGTATTAGTTGAAACAATATATATATTTTCAAGATATAGATTGAGGAGCTTGTAGTCTGAACAGTTTGGTCTCTGTTAGGAATACTCTGAATCTTAATAGTTACAGACAAAATACTAAGAGAGAATAAAAACACCAATTTCATAGGTTAAGAACCCAATAAAGACAAATTAATCTAACCATAGGGTTGGTACTTGAATAGGTTGATCAAATTATGAGGTATTGCAGTTTTCGTTGCTTTACAAGACATGCCTCTTGTTTCATAGGGTCAGGGCAAATGCAGGGTCTAATATTGCTTAAAATCATGATTATATTTGCCACATTCTTTGCCAAGGAAATAGTTTTTTCAGTGTGCAGTGTGTGTGCTAATATTGATTTATGTATTAAATAATATAGAAACATCCACAATAATAGCATGATTCACACGGTTTTCATGAATTGCATTTTATTTGAATTATGTTTAGCATGTCTAAATAGTGTTGACTTATACTATATCAAATAACAGTTTTGAAATTTTCTAATAAAAAAACTTACTTCACGCCAATGAATGTTGTTGTTTCTCGTGTTTGTTTTAAATTTTCAATATGGTGTAGATCTATATCAAAGATTGAATTCGTCTTCGGCCTCTAGTCGTCCCAATGCTGGGTACAGCCCTTCCTCATGGAGAAACGCTTTGGCTTTAAATATCGAAAACAATGTTGCTTTCGTCATGGTTGCCTTCGATGGGTGACCAAACTTTGTGATCTTGAGATCCTCCGTCACCAACTCGCATTGCGTCAGCGTATTGGTGTTACGGCTATCCTCCTTATGGGTTTCTCCACGTAGTAAGGCCTGTTCCAAGCAGTGGGACGCTTATTAAGCTGGGGACGGACGACTTATCGGTCGTATTTTAAAGAAAATTATACAAAACTCGACCTTATTACTTCTCGAACTCGACTAACCTCGAAGTTATTACTTCCAGTTTTTGCATAACTATATTTCGTTCTGTTTTGATGAATTTAAGGGCGTGTGAAAGCCATTTGTCCCTGGCACGCTTGCGCTTGGCTCGATTGACATTTAAACGACATGGTTTTAGTTGAGGCTAACAAAGGGAGCGGAGCGGTTAGAGAATGGGATTGCGATTGGGCGGCGTAAAATGTAGCCATACATACACAGGTATATTGCGCACTAAAATACTATCGCAGGTTTGAGTGAGAACAATGGACGTTTAATTTTATTAACATAACATAGGTAAAACAGCATCACGTCTCTGTCCCCAAAGAGGTAGGCAGAGGTGTTAAATACCCACATTTGGCGGAAAAATCGTACAGACAACTGCAAATCGAATTAAAATGATCTTAAGATACGTCGATCCAAATTAAAAATACCACTACTTTCTTCTACCAGAAAACTGGCAACTCAGTATAGATAGTATTTACCAGGCAAAAAAGTAATTACAACTGGCAGACCGGCGTGTATGAGATAGCCCACTGCTGGGAATAACTAAAACTCTCTGAAACGTGAGCGCTTTCGTGGGAGCGACTCTGGTTTCTGTCGCAGCTATTTCTGAAGCAATAATTGGATAGACAGATTTTCATAACGAGAGTGTCTGATTTCCTATAAAACGTGGTCACTTAGTTATTGGTAAATTCCACGATTATAAATTATACTTGATTTATAACAACACCTCACCTGGGTGGTGACACCGCTGCCTGTCTGTTATGTGTTGATTTAAAAGTCCACGCGAACTAAATGGCCAGGCAATACAAGTATTCAATGGTTAGTATTACAAAGCCTAAGCTTCATTCAAATCTATTATCCAAACTATATTGGGCAGCTTACGCATTTTAATTACGAAGCGACTGATAAATATACATAATTGTTAATGAGGAGCTCAGACTGTACAGATTTTATTTAGTTGTAAGCGTAACACAGCGTAACACACGTAACATATATACATTACATAAATAACGCAAATATAACGATTTGTATTGAAACCAAGCGTGTCAACTTGTAACGTCTGCTGTGACGTCACAGCCGTAATTTTGAGACAGCAGATCCGAACTGATTGAAAGATACCGATACCGCCGATGCCTCTCCGCCAATTATCACACAACGAGGCATTTTTTTAGTCTTTGCAGCCATTCGGACGCGCGCAGCCTAGTTAACAACGGCCAACCCCGACGTTTGGTCGGTTTTCGGACCAAACCCCAACAAAACGTCGGGTAAATGTATATCTGTGTTGTATATCTTCCCTGGCTGTTTTCTGCAATTTTACTGAGCTTCTTGAAAGTATTATAAAATTTGAAATCGCCAGCCAGATTCCAACAATAACAATCCCACTTCAAACCGGATCCTTAGACGTAAAAAAGCATCAGATTATCTTGTATTCGGTCTCCCCTCTCTTACTTAACCTCTCGGGAAGTGAAGTAATTTGTCGCAATTTCTTTATAAAAAAAGCAAACATTCTGTATACGTTCATAACAAAAACATTTTTAAACACAGTCTCTATGACTGGTTATCTGACCTCATCGTTGTTGTATTATAAGCTTTGCGTGTACGGAATAGAACTCAATCTTCCTTCTAAACGTTTCCCCCTACAAATTGCATTTTATGCAAATCCCCCCTAACCCGTTGCTGGTCTCTATAGACCTGACAACTGCGTACAAGGGGTATAATAGATATACCATTGGAAGCGTTACACCCTTCTTGGGTGTACCGTGCCATAATGGTAGAACAGTTTTTTTTATCAAATAATAGCCTGGCCTTCCTCAATAAATGGGGTTTGTGATACTGAAAGATTTTTTTTACAATCGGACCTGTAGTTCCTGAGATTAGAGCGTTCAACCAAACAAAATAACAAACTGTTCAGCTTTATATTATTAATATAGATTATCAATATTTTATACTTAATAAAGATCTCGGTGGCGTAGTGGTCAGGCTTTCGGTATTAAAAGCAAAGCTACTATCGCCCAGGGTTCGAAATTATCAAGATAATTATCGTATATTTTAATTAATTTAAATGATTCATTATGTACCATAAGTGTAAGAAATTAATTGGTTTTATAATAAATTGTAAGGAAATTTCAATAATAACAAATTTTATATACTTTATGTTTAATTTTTAATACAAATCACATTAACAAAAATTTGGCTCCGTCAGTATAGAACTTAAAAAGTCGACTTACACGAACGCGATTTTTTATCGATCTATCGATAATTATCCATGTATCGTGATAATTATCCTTTCGAACCCTGCTATCGCCATGGTTAGTCCTTGGATCTCGAAAAAACTTGTGATCTCGAGATCCTTCGTGCTTCGGATGGCGCGTTAGGCCGTTGGTCCCAGTCGCTAATGTAACAATTTCTACCTTCTAATCCTCATTGGGCCAGGTGTAAGCACGTACTTATGTGTTTCTACATGGCCTGTGCCCAGCAGTGGTACGTTTACCAGAAGCTGGCGATAATAATATGTATAACGTATCGTAGGACGCTCTTTGGCAATGGAGTGTTTTCCTAACATGCGGGACTTGGGGTTGATCCCACCGCTTCACCACTGAGTTTGAATAAAACGTATGTACGTCATCAGCCTATATCCCACTGCTGGGACAGGCCTTCCGCTGGCCAAATGCGGGTTGGTGGGTAGAAACTGTCACAAATGCGACCGGGACCAACGGCTTAACGTGCCTTCGGAAGCACGGAGGAGTTCGAGATCACAAAGTCTTGGTCACCCATCCACGGCCTGACCATGGCGAAGGTGGCTTTGTTTTCGACCGAAGCCAAAGCGCACTGACCACTACGGCACCGAGCTGATTGTAAATATAGCTTGCATGGTGGTGGTGCATGGAAAAAGGCTCGCCACCTGTTACAGATCTGGCGAAATGTGGGTTTTAGAACCTGTAAGGCAGGTTCTTTGACACCCTTCTCGTAAAGAACTCGTTCTTTAACGACCCTTCGCGTAAAGAGGCATGATGATACGTTGTCTCATGAGTGTAATGTTTATATTCCAGGTGATCTTGTGATGGGCGCTCGGCTGTGAACAGCCATGATGAAGCGTACTCCCGTGGCGAGGCTCGGCCCTGACGAGCCGGCCGCTATGACGTCACAACCACAAGCACAGGTCAGTAGATTACCACACATTCTTACAACCACGCCTGTGTCCCCGAAGGGTAGATAGGCGCATTACGCCAATAAAGTTGGTCCCGTGCAATACGAGGCAAGCCTATCGCCGTTATCGGGCACCATAGAACAACCATAACCAGTCTAATTCAAACCAAAATCCCAACAGCTAGGGCGATGAATAATCTATGCAGTCCGATTAGATTTGCAGCCCGGTTTTATTAACAATAGGTCTTCGTCACTAGTCTACGCTGTTTGGTTAGGCACAGTCCTTCATAGACACTCGAGGATATGGATCGTTACACCTTCACACTCGCCCAATGAAGATTCGGGAGAAACGGCTGCTGTAGCGACCGGGACTAAAGGCTTTAATGTGTGTCAACTCGAGATCTTTAATGTCTCTGAGAAGATCGTCGCTCTTATATTGATTTAGGCCTAGAATGAGAAGAACACCGAATAAGTTATAGTTTGAATGTAAATTCATGACATGAGACAAAGAGAGAATGGAAGAAGACATAGTATGGCGGCGACTGGCTCTATTACAGTTACTCTTAAAATTAGATAAGGAAAGGAATATAGTATTTCTGTCGCTGGTACTTGAAATATACCTTCCCTTCTGTAAATTACCATCACTTTACATTTCAATTTTCTAATTCATCGTTCATATATTGGGTCCTTGCCTATGAAATTGGTGTTTTTTTTCTCTCTTAGTATTTTATCTGTAACTATTAAGCTTCAGAGTATTCCTAAATAATTATTACCTCGTCTAAAAATAGACTATATTTTTGAGCTGTTTTGATTTTTTTTGATAATTTGTTGTGAGTTTAATTGTGTTAAAATTGGACACGGAGACAACTCTTTTTAAGTGCCTCCCGAATACATCATTTTATTTGCATTCACTTAAAAACGATAAATAATTCTTATGAAGTGTGATATTACACATATTACTAAAGTTTGTCTAATGATAGATGCCAAATATTATTATCTTTGGATTTGTCGTTGTGAAGAAAACTGAAAAAATTTTAGTATGGAAAATGCAGAATTCCCCAAAATCTCCACACAAAACACCAATTTCATAGGTGAGGACCCAATAGTATTTCTGTCTGTGGTCCTCGGAACATACCTTCCCTTCTGTTAATTACCATCACATTACATTTTTATTTTCTAATTCATCGTTCATATAAGTAGCAGCATATAACCTTGGAGCCAATAGCTGCGCATGGGGTACTGTCCTGGCACCAATGAGGAAGATTGAATACGACTGGAGAGCCAATCGGCGCCCGCTCATCTCGGATGAGATGAGATGCTGAGCGCCGATTGACTTACACCAAAGTTAATGCCGCTACTTGTAATTTGGCCAAATGGTCGCGTACTGTGCGTTTTAAAAGGAATTCCCTTCCACGTACGCTAGATAATTATAATAGATAAATTGTAATTGTTGCGACAATGTGCATGATAATTTTAATTGATAAATGTGATTAAAAAAAAAAAATTTGTACACCTTCAAAAGGTAAGCAAAGCTGGACACAATATCTATGTAACAACTACAAACCTTTGTCTTACAAATAAATAAATTATTATTATTATTATTATTATTAGATTGTGGAATGAGCTCCCTGCCGACGTTTTCTGTAAAGACTACGGCATGGGGTTCTTCAAGAAGGGTGTTCCTTTTGAATGGTCGGCAACGTGCGAGTGGTACTCCTAGTATTGCAAGCGTCATTAGAATACTGTAAGACCGCTTTCTATCATGTGGGCAGTTTGCTTGATTGCCACCTGAGTGCTACAAAACGCATATTTTCGCATTTCTCTTGTGGTTTAATCTAAACCAGCTTCCCCATGTTTCTCTTCAACCTTCAAAAACTGCAGCATTCTATTTCCAAAAATTCATTTCCTCTCTATTCGCACTAAAAGCTGGTGTATTTATTTAAACAGTCGTAACGAATCGATCTACTACGCTGTAATGTTGCGCGTGCTTCGAATGGCCTTCAATTTTTTTGGTTGTCCAGCACTTACGTCGCAATTTTTTTTGTTCAGAATATGATTTATGTTGTTGATAAATGCGATACTTATTTTCTAAAAACATACATACGAATTGTAATATCAAATGATTACATTTATTTAAAGAGAGGAGCTTTGTGGCGTAGTGGTTAGTGCGCTTCGGCTTTCGTTTCGATATCGAAAACAAAGACCTTTGCCATAGATGGGTGATCAAATCTCTGTGCCATAGTCCGCGCTTCACCAAGCAGTGACTGCACTCAGCGTGACAGATGGTGAGCCCGTCGCCGCTATAAGCTATTGGATGTTGTGCAGTTCTAAGTCTATTAGTCGCCTTTTACGACACCCAAAGGGAGAGATGGGTTGGTAGTATTCTTTTAATAAGCCGCTACCACACGACTCCTCTGATTGTCGTTATTAAGTACGTCTATGAAAAACAAAGATGTCCCTTCCATATTATGTATTTTTTATTGGTCGGTTCTAGAGTAGAACAAACATTTATGCCCTACCCTACATTGCTTCGCCTTTGGTGTGAATACCCGCGTCGATATAACACTTCATCCAATTACGGATGGATAGTGATTGGACGAATGCCAGCACACGTCATCACACGAATGTTATTGTTTCGCATGTTATAGACATTTTGTAAGACCATACCATTTGTATTCTCAATAATGTTTTTTGTATATACGCTAGCATGGATGTGGACGGACCGAGAGTGAGGGAAAGACCAAAGAAGCGATGGATTGAATGCGTGAAGAATGATATGAGAATAAAAGTGGATGCTGAGCTGACGAGTGACAGAGGAAAATGGAAAAAGACGTGTTGTACCGACCCCGCCGAAAAGGGCAAGAAGATTCGCTTGTATAAAGATGAGAAGTACCTGAAATCGAGGAGCTCGGTGGCGTCGTGGCTAGTATACTTTGGATTTCAATATGGAGAACAAAGCTACCTTCGCCATGGTCAACCCTTGGATGGGTGACCAAAACTTTGTATTCTCAAACTTCTACTCACCCGCATTGGACCAGCGAGGTGGTTTACGGCTCATACCTGCCCAAATTGTGACGAATGAAATCAAAACCTAAGCCTCAAGCATTACGAGCCAATTTGCAACTGAAACACTGTATTGTTTACCAACGCAACTGCACCTAGCTCAGTGATATGATAACCCCCATTGCAGAGTTTATCAATGTTTGTTTGCTTCGAGTAAATAAAAAATGGGCCTGTAAATACCGGAGGAGCTCGGTGGCGTGTGGTGAGTACGCTTTGGCTTTCGATCGAAAAACAAAGCTACCTTCGCCATGGTCAACCGTGGATGGGTGACCAAAACTTTGTGATCTCGAGCTCCTCCGTGCCGTTGGTCTCATGTGTTTATCAATGAGGAACGCCCGTGCTCAGCCGTGGGACGTATATAGGTGGAGGACTGCAAATACGTAAGCGCGTATAGTTAAAGATTCATCATCATTAGGCTATTTCTTCCAGGAGCTCCAGGAGCGACTAAGGGTCCGAGGAGTTCGTTGGTGTTGTAGTTAAAACTCTTTGGCTTTCGATATCAAAAACAAAGCAACCTTGTGACGGAGCGAGGCCAGGGATAAATGAAAGGCGCTGGGTCGTCTTATAGGTGTATATTAGGTCCTTACATATTAGGTATTTTGTATGGAGATTTTGGGGAATTCTGCATTTTCCATACTAACATTTTTTCAGTTTTCTTCACAACGACAAATCCAAAGATAATAATATTGGCATGTATTATTAGACAAGCTTTAGTAATATGTGTAATATCACACTTCATAAAAATTATTTATCGTTTTTAAGTGAATGCAAATAAAATGATGTATTCGGGAGGCACTTAAAAAGAGTTGTCTCCGTGTCCAATTTTAACACAATTAAACTTACAACCAATTATGAAAACAAATCAAAAGAGCTCAAAAATATAGTCTATTTTTATACTCCATGTTTATACTCCTCTAAAGGTTCCTCTAAAAGCACCGCATACATTATCCATTGCCATAGTCCGCGCTTCACCAAGCAGTGGCTGCACTCAGCGTGACAGGTGGTGAGCCCGTCGCCGCTATAAGCTAATGGATGTTGTGCAGCTCTAAGTCCATTAGTCTCCTTTAACGACACCCAAGGGAAGAGATGGGTTGGTAGTATTCTTTTAATGAGCCGCTACCACGAGTCTGAACACAGCAATGTAAACAAAAGCACGTCACGTCGCCAGAGCTTGCTATCTTACATGTATATTATGAATCAGCTCTCGTATATTTAGATCGCCTGTGTATCCAAATAGACTCGTGTATAACAACTGAAAATCGCCTTGGTTTAATTTTAGACTCGCAAAATTACTATAGTTAGTTCGCTCGATGTAAATACGTTTATACGGCTATTATTATAGATTTGTGTTGTTTCGGACTTGAGTCCGAGTCGCATAAGATGACTTCTCGTCATTATATACAGGCTCGGAGTCATTTTACAGATTGTCCGATGATTTTTAAAAACCTCTGCCACTCACGGTAGAACCAGAACCGCTATGAGAGGTCTCTTAGTCTGCTTTTGCCATACAAGAGGATAAGAAATTTTATAATTATGCGCGAGCTTATTAAAGGTGGATCTTCAAGTCTGTATTGGAAAGCCACTATTGGATAATTTCTGATAGGCGAATGTCCCCACCCATCTTCTCCCTTGGATGTCGTAAAAAGCGACTTCGAACTGCACAACCATCCAATAGCTTAAAACGGCGACGGGTTCACCACCTGTCACGCTGAGCGCATGTGCAATCCCTGCTTGGTGAAGCGTGGACTATGGTAGTGGACTGCTTTTGCCTAGCCTTTGACTAACCCTTAGGGGATAATGGTCGTGATTATATGTATGTATCCCATAGAAAGAGCTCAGTGACGTAGTGTTTCGTACCTCCTCCACTACACTGCAAGCCTTTTGAGGCACCCTCAAGACTTCTGCTGTTTCCCGAATCCGGGTTGCGTGCCCCCGAGAGTCTCGAGATATATAAAAAAATATATCTGAGCACACTCCAATAAGAATAAAATCTTATTGACACTTTTCTAACGGACTTCTCAATGGGGAAAAAATCTGCGACGTTATCTAATTGGATTTCTATGGCTTTGTATTGCGATTGCGTACTTTTTTCCTGTCGCTGTAATATTTACGTTGGAGTACAGTTTCTTATTATTATTTAAGAAACAAATTATGCCGCCGTCGTTTTCCTTAGGCTATCTGTCCACTGGAGAGGAGAAGCGGATCTTGAGCTTTGTCAATATCAATTAATAATATAGCTTAAAAACTCGACTTTGCTGTTCCCTTATCTCGAGGAGTGCACCGATCTTTTAGCCCTATATTAGCGTTCATTGGTTCCCCTGCTGTATTGTTATTACTCAAGCTATACTTGCTATAATTCTCATGCAAGATATTTAAGGATTCACTCTATGAAACATATTGAAAACAGAATTACTCGTATTAGGCTCGATAGAAAAAATACCAAAGATACCTCTAAAAATAAATATAAACCCTTACGTCGGCGTAAGTGCTTCACGGAGAGTAATCGGCTTTTGATTAATAATAAAAGTACATGTTTTCTATGACGTATATTGTCGAAATGTGTATTTTTATAATAATACCATAAATAAATTAAGTAGTATAGATCGCTATTCCCATACAAGGGTTTTTAGATAGTCTGAAACTTATTATTGTTGCTTTGTACCTCTTAGTTTGACTTAATTACGTTAGGTGGCGTTACTATACTAGCGGAATAAAATAAACATATAATAACTTTCGATTCTATTCCTTATTTCCTTTAAATTGAATGTGGTTTTCCTTTGTTACAGATACAACAAGTGGGTGCCAGCAACATGCACACATTGGCACAGTCTGCGCAACCACCTCAGATACTAGGTTAATATAGAAGAAGTGAATCTTCATTGTACTATATAGTATTATTTTCGGTTTTGAAAACATAATTAGAAATTTTTACATATATATTTTTTACTGATATAGAAAACTAGCTTGTGCCCGCGACTTCGTCCGCGTAGTATAGTTACTTTGAGATAGTGTGATGGTATGTAGTCTATAGCCTTCCTCAATAAATAGGCTATTCAACACTGAAAGATTTTTTCTAATTGGAGCAGTAGCCACAAATGGTCGAAATGAAAATTTACTCCTGCTCTATTATTAGAAACAAAGTTCATTCTGGGAGGCGTTATTTAATTTTTTTAATATTCACCCGCATGGCACTCGTTCCCATGGAAATATCGGGATAAAAAGTAGCCTGTGTCCTTTCTCAGGCTCTAGTCTGAGTACCAAATTTCTATTAAATCGGTTCAGTAGTTTTGACGTGAAAGCGAGAACGCCAACAGATACACACATTTATAATATGAATTAATAATTACATACATACAAAACCACGACTATTATCCGTTAAGTTAGTTAGTCGGAGACCAGACAAAATCACCCCAAAAGCAGTCCACTGCCAAAGTCTGCGCTTCACCAATCAGTGACTGAATAATATGCTCTGCGTGACATGTATCGGCTCATTAAAAGAATACTACCAACCCATTAACCCATCTCTTCCCTTGGGTGTCGTAAAAGGCGACTTATGGACTTCTGCACAACCATCCATTGCTTATAGAGGCGACGGGCTCATTCATTATTATAATGTTTGTTATCTTCTTATTTAGAACCGTTTCTATCTAGTGTTTCAAGGTTTTCCCCGATTACTCGAAGACGCTTGAACCGTTTCGGAAAGTGTTCTTGTTTGAAAGGGTACTCATGAACCCTTTCAAACAAAAAAAGCGTGAAAGCGTGGAGCGTTTATGTAATCTTTACTCTTTCTGGACAAAACGCTCCACGCTTTCTTTCATAGTATATCATTGTAAATATTTAATAAAGATGATTACCTACTTATAACCATTTCGCATAGGTAGGCTTGTCAAAAAGGCATATCAAAAGTAATGAAAATAATGTGGCATTCTAATAGTATTTAGTACAAGGATCCGAAATATATCAAGTTCGATAAATGTAAATAATGGATTGCTGTAGAAATTCAATTTAAATGTTTTATTTTTCCTTTTTTTTCATCTGCCATAAACGCTATCCACCATGTTCGTGAAATTTGTTGAGTAACGCTTCATGTAAACAATTACTACGCATGATCAAAATCCTTCAAACGCCAGTCGCAACCAACCAATCAAGCATAACTGTCGGCTATGTCACGCATGCGTATTGAATTGTTTACAATAATCGTGACGCAGTGGCACAGATAATTCATAGACCATTAGGACCGAAGGCGTTTTTGACATAAAGCAAAAACGTAATTTATAATTTAAAACTTATTGTGCTATAGGCTTTAGAATTTTTTTTTTTAATGGAGATGGCTATTATTAATTTATCATTTTGGGGCCCAATAAAAAAAGGGTCAACTAGCCTATTAATTATCGTTCGTCACGAACAGAAATTGTTTGTTTACCTGCGATCTAATGAAGGTTTCGCCAAGGGAAAACTCTTGTCATCTAACTCAATGTCCGAATTATTTTTCAATTTTCAGTGCGTGCTAGAATGGTGTTTTTTAGTGAATTAAACTATTATATTTGTACAAAACGCTCCATTTGTAATTTTTAGTGCGTGCTTAAACCGTGTTCCTTTCATAGTGACTTGTACGTTTGCTTTTCGGTGAAGTCAAGAAGGCGGTATTCTTTAAACCTCTTAATGGTCAACCAGACAATAGAAACATCTATTGCTTGCGAAAACCCCTGCTCGCGCTGACCCTCAAGAAGTTCATCAATCAAGTCTTTATGATGTTACTAACCTAAATGTTTTCTCTCCAGGGGCAACAACAATGCTATCAGTGGGCGGCGTGGGCCCAGTCGGGGCGGTGGGCTTCGGGCGCAGTCCCAGGGCTCCGGCGCCCGTCATCAACTACTTGAAGGCGGGAACGGTGCAATACGCCGCGCCCAAACAGCAAGTACCGCCGAGGCTCAAGGTAAAAGACTGTTATAAAAAAATAAATATCTTCAGACATTCACACCCATCAACTAGCCCCATTTTAAGCAACTTATGCTGCTTATATTACGGATACTAGATGACGGATAAATATATTTACACCCTTACTAATAAACGAGGTATAAGGTTGAAATAGTTATTCAGTGTTTTGTCTTTGTCAGACATTCAGAAGACATTAGTTGTCAGAAAGTGACAAGACACTGAATAATTATTCCTTCCGTATAACTCGTTTATTAGTAAGGGGGTCAATATATAAATATTCTGAATATATAAAAACATCCAAGACTGGAGAATCAAATGCTTGGAAATTCATCACCCAAGCATTTGCCCCCACTGGGGATTGAACCCAGAACTTCTCGAGATGGCGACGCCTTGAGACTGGCGTACAGACCACTCGACCACGGAAGTCGTCTTACATTTGAATTTGAATGTTAGAAGATATTTATCTACACTCATGTTATAATGTTCGAATTATGAACTCAGACTCGAACTCATAATGACATACTTTTTAACTCAGATGATAAGAACGAAAATTTAAAAATGGAAACTGTAACATAAAGACTATTTTGCAACACTTATTTTTCTTAAAAACTCACAAAACTGTGGCAAATGTTTTCCAGACAGCCAATAATAAATAAACAAATAAAAAAAATGTTTTAGTTCTTTGAATAATGAGTGTAGATAAAGTAGTGTATGTAACCGCACATAAAACACTCGCGTGATACTATTAAAAACTCACCAAGGCAAAAGGCTCGTTTTTAAAACCACGCTCGTGTTTAATAACCTATATAATGTGACAGTTACATAAAGTACTATTGTGGGTTTTTTGCCATTAAACTATGGCGGAAGTGATTTTTATTTCAATGATTGTAATATTGTTTCGGAGTGGATCTTGTTGCGTAAAATCAGTGTAGTTTTGTGTAATAAGTGTCAATAATGATGAGCAATGTGGAGAATCATTGAAATAATCAAGTGGTGTGAAAAACGATGGGATTTTTATCGTGGTAATCCACCTCATCGAAGTAACACCACAGTGTCTGCCATCGATCGTTTGACGCCAAACTCTCCCAAGATGCATTGAAATGCATTACACTAGCATTTCAATGCAAACTACTGAAGAAAAGTGTTCTACTGTTAACGTGTGGCTCAAAAGGTCCTGCAACCAGAGCCGTAAAACGAGAATTTAACAACATCAGTACTATTGGGTCCTTACCTATGAAATTGGTGTTTTTATTCTGTCTTAGCAATTTGTCCGTAACTATTAAGTTTCAGAACATTCTTATAAAATAATTGCCTCTTCTAAAAATAAACCATATATTTGAACTATTATTTAATTTGATAATTTGTTGTAAGTTTAATTGTGTTAAAATTAGACATAAAGACAATTATTTTTAACTGCCTCCCGAATACATCATTTGATTTGCATTAACATAAAAACGATGAATAATTTTTATCAAGCGTGTTCACACACATATTGCTAAAGCTTGTCTAATGATACATGCCAGATATTATTATCTCTGGATTTGTCGTTGTGAAGAAAACTGATAAAATGTTAGTATGGAAACTGCAGACATCCCCAAAATCTCCATACAAAACACCAATTTCACAGGTAAGGACCTAATATAATGTATGTATCCCCCAGGGGTCGACCCCGGAGCCGTACCCCGCGCTGTTCGAGCCGCACCTCGCCCCGCACCTGCGCGCCTCCCCCCCGCCGCCCGCGCCCGGCGCGCAGTTCCAGCGGCTCAAGGTGGAGGACGCGCTCTCCTACCTCGACCAAGTCAAGTACAAGTTCAACACGCAGCCGCAAGTCTACAACGACTTCCTCGACATCATGAAGGAGTTCAAGAGCCAGACGTGAGTCGGTTTATTACTAAGTTTTTTTAAGCTATTGCATAGCTTCTATCGCGGGGACCGAATCTAGATGCGCAAGAAGGTGTGGCTTGAAGGCCGTGCATCGTCTAACGTCGTTTCAGTTCGGCAGTCTTCGACACGACGTTGTGTGCGTGAATATGAATGAACAAAGTGCATTTATTATTAATGAAGAAAGTCACCAAAAAAAATTATGAAAGAAAATGAGTGAGTACTCTATATACATACATTTTATTATTATCACAAATGCAGTATTAATTTTGAATTGAAAATATAATACTGCTATAAAGATAACCTAAACTTTTGATATTAAAATGAGCGATATTAATAGTAGCCCTCTTTTATACACACAAACACACACACGCGTATAGTTTATTTATTTAATAATAGAAAAATTTGTTTTCTTATCGGTCACCACGCTCAAGTGTAACTTGAATTAATATCAAAGAAAAAGAAATACTGCATGAATAAAATAAATAAATAAAGTTATAATTGCATAAGTTGATACAAATTGCTATGCAATAGCTTTACCGCGGCGGTCCCCGAGTGCCACACGTCTATTTTTTTACATATGACAGGTAAGCTCTTGGCCTTTATCTCACCTGATGGTAAGTGACGATGAGGCCGAGGTGGAAGCGAGCTTCACCTGTATACATTATGGCGACAGATTTAACACCCTTATAACATTGTTATTATGGCGACAGATTTAAGTAAGACGGTGGTGACAATCTAAAGCATTATTACCTTACTAGCTGGTGCCCACAACTTCTTCCGCGGTTACTATGGTTTTTTAACTATCCCATGGGAACCCTTTAAAGTCTCAGCCCGATCGGTTTAAAATTGACCAAGTTTCATACAAACTTTCATCACCTCGTCGTCGTCGTCGTCGTCAGCCTATGGCAGTCCACTGCTGGACGTAGGCCTCCCCAAATTCACGCCACTTCGATCTATTTTCGGCTTCTCGCATCCAGCTCCTGCCAGCCACCTTGCGCAAATCGTCACTCCACCGTCGTTTCATCACCTATTTTATCAGAATCCTTTCTTAGTGTATGCCTACGTCGTAACTTGCTTGTCCAATAGTCGAATTTTCAAATGTAACTAAATTTAAATAATCATAGACAATTTAAGATTTTTTATTACTTTATATATTTTTTTTTGTTTATTTAGTGTAAAAGCTTTTCATCAGTAAAAAGTTTATTACCATTTATTTTACTATCATTACTGTGCACTTTGAATGCCCTTTACCGTCAACACATTCTACTCTTACAGACATCGCTCTTAACGATAAGGCCGCCAATTGTACTGTTGTTTATAATGTTATTTTGGTTATTTAAATGGTGTAAAATATTTTTTATTTTCATTTCATCAGCGTCAGAAACTAAATTGTACAAGTAGTAATTTTAACGCCCTATTGGGTCTCGAACCTGAATCCTCAGCTATAGTAACCTTCCAAACTACTAGTCACTCAGCCATGGATGTTATTGGATAGTCTACTAAAATGATGAAAACTCATGCGATGTGCAATCACAGAACTAACTGTTGATACAAGCATGCTGCCTTCCTACTGACAATCTTTATTCAAGGTAGAAACAGACATTGTGTTTATTACAGTTACAAATTGAACATATAGTTTAAAAGCTAGTATTTATTTAAACGGTCCGCAATATATTCGAATTCTGATCAGCAAAAAATACAATTGGTCAGCTGAAATAAGTAATTGGTCAGCTACTTAAATATTTTCTCTGCTGCCAAATTGCTTAATATGTTTTTGTTTCTATGGGTCATAAAAAAATAACCTTAACCTACTGAATTATAGTTTAAAAGCTAGAATTTTTTTAAACGGCCAGCAAATAATCGAATTCTGGTCAGCAAAAAATACAATTGGTCAGCTGAAATAAGTAATTGGTCAGCAACTTAAATATTTCCTCTGCTGCCAAATTGCTTAATATGTTTTTGTTTCTATGGGTCATAAAAAAATAACCTTAACCTACTAATTTTTCGGCGGACCTTTTTGTTGCTGACCAAATAATTAAATGGCTAATAAAAAACTTATACTATTTACGTAAATTTTAAAATGTATGTCTGTTTCTTCACTGACTAAACTCTAAAATAACAACATATTACAACAAATAATTTAATTACAAAACTAAACAGCCTTCTTTGTTGCAGCATCGACACACCCGGGGTGATAACGCGTGTATCCAACCTGTTCAAAGGCCACCCGGAGTTGATCGTTGGGTTCAACACGTTCTTACCGCCAGGGTATAAGATTGAAGTGCAGAGTAATGGACAGGTGGGTTTAATATTACGTCCATGTCCTCAGCCTATACTCGCATGAAGAGTATGACAAACAAACAAACAGAAATACCTCTATTTCAGTTGCACTGAATATTTTACAATTTAGAAATTAAACAATTTATATAATTAAATATAACAGTATATTTATAATAGGTCTTTACCTATGAAATTGCGGTTTTTTCTCTCTTAGTATTTTGTCTGTAACTATTAAGTGTCAGAACATTCTTATGAAATAATTACCTCCTCTAAAACTAGACCATATTTTTGAGCTCTTTTGATTTGTTTCAGTAATTTGTTGTAAGTTTAATTGTGTTAAAATTAGAAACGAAGACAACTCTTTTTAAGTTCCTTCCTTATGCACGATTTGATTAGCATTCACTTTAAAACGATAAATAATTTTTATGAAGCGTGATACCACACATATTACTAAAGCTTGTATAATGATACATGTCAAAAATTATTACCTCTGGATTTGTCGTTGTGGAGAAATCTGAAAAAATGTTAGTATGGAAACTGCGGACTTCCCCAAAATCTCCATACAAAACGGCAATTTCATAGGCTGTTATTAAGGCTCATTACCGCGAGCTCTTGTAGCAAGTACAACGACAGCGCTTTGACTGTGGTTGTAATCGATGATTCCGACAGTAAGGTTTTTCGTGAGAAGAAACCGGCAAGAGACTCATGAGTCACTTTTTAAAAAAAAGCCAATCAAATAATTAGTGACAATATTAAATATGTTTTTACATTATTTTTTTAATTTCCATTAATCCATCAAAATTCCGCACTATTTTATCCTCCAGATAATCTTGAATTTTATAATAGCCCTTTTTCACTAAAGTTTGCTTGAATTTGTGAAAAGGCAGTTCTGTTATATTTGGTGGGATTTCATTATAAAATTGTATATGGGCCGTAACACCACCACGCTGGCCCTAAGCGGTTGCAATAGCGACCGGGACCAAGGGCTTAACGTGCCTTCCGAAGCACGGAATTTTATAATGTATGCTTTTATACATTTTTTCTTACAGGTATCGGTCTCAATGCCATCGCCGTCAGGCGTGCCCGGCGGTGTAGTGCTAGGCGCGCCGGCCCCCCACCTGGTCCAGCTACTACCAGTGCCTGGGACCGGGCCCAACGTCGGGCCCGGTGTGGGACCTGGCGTCGGGCCTGTGGGACCCGGCGTCGTTGGCGGCGGTGTTGCTACGCACCAGTGAGTTATACAGTGTTATACACTAGTTACTTATCACATCACAAGATATTACACACATCACATGATGAAATATGTAAGGATCGTACAAAGTGGAAAGAAGTAAATTCTGCCTACCCCTACGGGAAAGAGGCGGGACCTTATGCATATATGTGTTACCAGAAATGTATGTAATCTAGGACATGCAATTCCTAGGAAATGTATAATCTGATTGAGATATTAAGTTAAGGTTATTTTTATAATCAATACTGCAGAGGTCGAATGTCTGTACATAGAAAAAAAATACTTAAAACCAAATCAGGGGGATTTGAAAGGCAAAATATTTAAAAAAAATGCTTTTTTTTTAATTTTTTGTTTCTCTGTCTATTTGTAGGCTAATCACTGAAATGGCTAGACTGATTTCAATGAAATTTTGCATGGTGATACCTTATATCCCTGCTGAACATGTTAGATACTTTTTATTCCGGAAAATTAAAGGATTCCCGTGGGATAGTTAAAAAAACATAGTAACCGCGGACGAAGTCGGGGGCAACAGCTAGTGACCCGTATAAACAATATTTATGCCAGTAATAACTTTTCTAAATTAGTAGACGTCGTGTTTAAGGGTCATAATAAATTACAATTTAATATCTATCAGATTATACTTAGGAATTATATTCAGATAAGGATTATATGCAATTCCTGTGACAAATACATCACATATTCATGTTGGTAATATAAAACCATAGTCTCTGAGGTGGCTGAAATCAGCCAAGATCTACAAACATCACAGATGATGAGTTATAGCTATGAGTGATGAGTTATGATATAGGTAAAATATTTTACACTTCAGGATACAGTTGCAAACGTCAAAATCCCCACTACCGTCGTTGTTAGCCTATATACGTCCCACTGCTAGGCACAGGCCTTGGAGAAACACATATGGAGAATGGGCCGTAACACCACCACACTGGCCCAATGATAGAAAGGGTTTCAATTTCCGGGACCAATGTGCCGAAGTACGGAGGAGCTCGAGATCACAAAGCTTTGGTCACCCATCCAAGGCCTGACCATGGCGAAGGTAGCTTTGTTCTCGATAACAGCCAAAGCGTACTAACCACTACTCCACTGAGTTCCTCGCTTTACTATAGCTTCTAATATAATCTTCAATGTAACTTCTTTGTTTGTCATTCAAGCATCGCCCCTCGCTCGTACAGTGCGTTAGAAAGAGACGGCGATTACAGCTGATCGCGAGGTCGTTGAACTCTCGGCTCGATAAGACTCATGATATTGTTGGCGTCTTTATATTTATTTTGTTTACGTTACTAAGGTTAGCTTGTAGTATATTGGATATAAATAAAAAGGTTAATATAACACACTTCACTCTGTGAAGATGGAGAATACCGATGTTAAAATACAAACTGCTTGATGTCACTTATTGTATATTTTAGAACTTAAGGCACAAAATAGTCCATTAAAAAGTTATTAAGGTCCTTTCTAAAAAACTGTTCTATGAGCTTATACTTGTATTATGAGCTTTTAGTATATTTATAATTTTATACAATTTATTTAGGCGTCGACCGCTCCACACGCTGACTTTGATACGAATGAATTTGGAGACCAAAAACAATGAAAAAAGAGACAGATGGTTAGTTTCAAAACAAAGAGAAAATGGTCAGAGAACAATAACAGCAAAGAGTAGTATAATATACTGATATAGCGCCTCGTTACTGCTTTACCAGTAATGCCGTTGGTCCCATGTAATACACAATAATGATAATAATATCCTCAGACATTCACACCTATCAACTAGCCCCATTTTAAGCAACTAATGCAGCTTGTGTTACGGATACTAGATGACGGATAAATATATTTAATAGATGAATACAAAACCAGAATATATAGAAATATATATAAACATCCAAGACTGGAGAACAAATGCCTGAAAATTCATCATCCAAACATTTGCCCCACTGGGGATCGAACCCAGAACCTCTCGAGATGGCGACACCTTGAGACCGGCATACAGACCACTCGACCAAGGAGGTCGTCACAATGAAACACGTTAGGCGCCCCTAAACTCATTTTCATTCAACGAGTTTCATTGTTTTATTTATTAAGAATGGTCAACCAAGTTTTCGTAATATTACTTAATTAAAATATAACAGCCTAAGAATATCTTTACGGTTAAATATAAAAACTAATTACTGGTTGACGCGCCATGATAAAAACGATATTTTTTTTTTATATACAAAAACAAACTTAATTTGTTGGTAAGCACCACAGATAATGTTTGTACCTATTTGGCCGGATGAAAAGCGCGTTTAATTCTCCAAAAGGAGTCGTTGAATATATATCTATCTATCTTACTTACTATCTTAGAATATAGTATATTCTAAGTTTTGCTTAAGACACAAACAAAGTAAGGTCAAAACACGATAACTGCCGAAGATGCGCGCCTTTTAACAAGATACCCCTCTGATATTAAAAAACTGACTCATTCGAAATATTCAAAAGCGACTAGCTAAGCATGTTATTTTAAACTGTTAGTGGTCTGGGTGTTCGGCTTCACCCACCCCTTCGGGGATGTTCAGGCGTGATGATGAGTTGTGTTATAGTGAAAGTGTATAGTGAATTTCTAGGAGGAAACAAAATTATTTGTATGACGACAGATGTATTCTATGTACTTATGAAGACCTCCATGGTCGAGTGTGATGTGAAGTGATGTGTGATGAATACAGGCATATGTTCTCCAGTCTTGGATGTTTTTATGTGTATTGTATATTATTCTGAACATTTATATGTATTTATCTATTAAATTTGTTTATCCGTCATCTAGCATCCGTAACACAAGCAGAATTAGTTACTTAAAATGGGGCTAGTTGATAGGTGTGAATGTCTGAAGATATTTATTTATTTATTTTATATTTATTTCCTGTAAGTGATGTAGCATAATAAATGTCTTAATGAAAATAAATGTCTAAAATCAAAACAATCAAAATAAAAATATTTTTTTTTCATAGGCCAAGTTTGGCACTTAACATTTTACGAAATAAATATCTTATTATAAATTATTTTAAAATTTGAGTATTTTACCATTGTATTAAAGTTCATTACCGCGAGCGCGTGTAGCAAGTACATCTTTGACTGTGGTTGTAATCGATACAAGCGGCCGGATTCCGAGAGTAAGGCTTTTCATGATAAGAACCCGGCAAGAAACTCATGAGCCACTTTTTTAAATAGCCAATCATAAAAAAAATTATTATCTTTAAACCGAAACCCAATTCGAACCAAAACTCCAACTGCCAGGACAGATGTTACAACAACTAAGCTTCTTCAGTCGGAGCATATACACCTTCGTCATCAGCCTATATACGTCCCACTGCTGGGACAGGCCTTCCTCATGGAGAAACACATGAGGAGTATGGGCCGTAACACCACCACGCTGGCCCAATGCGGGTTGGTAGGTAGAAACGGTCGCAAAACCGGGACCAACGGCCTAACGTGCCTTCCGAAGCACGGAGGAGCTCGAGATCACAGTCTTGGTCACCCATCACCCATCCACATATACACCTACATGATGAAATTAATTACCGTTCGATAAACAATGATAAAAACTTGCGGCTGCTCTATTAGAGTTCTGACTTACGCCTTCACAAACACACGCCCAAACACCCCCTGAATATTTTTAACACGCCCTATTATCAACAGGTCTGTGAGCAGTGCGATCGTCCACAACCTCTCTGTGTCGGCGCCGCCGGCGAATACTCTACATCATATACAACAGGCTCATCAGCAGATTGAAGCGGCTTCTATTCATCATAGTAGTGGTAAATATATACATGTTTTTTTTATAATAATAATCTTTATTTGTCATAACATAGGTACAGAACATTGATTTTACAGAAACTATCAAACTTTTCAAACTTTTTTATCAAACTCAAATATCAATATCTGACGACCTCTATGGTCGAGTGGTCTGTACGCCGGTCTCAAGGCGCCGCCATCTCGAGAGGTCCTGGGTTCGATCCCCAGTGGAGGCAAGTGTTTGGGTGATGAATTTTCAGACATTTGTTCTCCAGTCTTGGATGTTCATTATATATGTATAATATTATGTATATTCTGAATAATTATGTGTATTTATCTATTAAATATATTTGTCCGTCATCTAGTATCCGTAACACAAGCAGCATTTAGTTGCTTAAAATGGGACTAGTTGATAGGTGTGAATGTCTGAGGATATTTATATTTATTTATTTATTCATTTGTGTCATAAGTGTTGGTTTTATAGCCGGACCAGAAAAATAAGAAACATGCTTTAAGGTGCTACATTTTTTTTTGTTTTAGCAACACTAAAATTCTTTAAAAAAATCTTTTTTAGGGTTACTATTAGTGAATCATTACATCTTAGGTATTATAATACACAGAAACAACGAAAATAAAATGAACTTCACTAAATTAAGAAGACTACGCGACAAAATACGCGACGGATGATATTCCAAAATGAAATTGACGCATAAAATTGCGGTACTGTTAAAATAAATTAGTCCAATTTTTCGCAATATGGCGAGGTTTTTTATTTTCCTGGTCCGACACTACTTAATTTATATATCAACATGATGAAAGTAATTACCGTTCGATAACCAATGATAAAAACTTGCGGCTGCTCTATAAGAGTTCTGATCTCATCCCCTCTTTTACCCAATATTACCCCCCTTTTCTCCTCCAATTAACACGGGTTTTTCTTTAAGGAACTGTGGCTCCTCCCGCTGGTAGTGGGCCTCACGCCAATACAGCACCTCCTGGACAACCGGTGGAGTTTAACCACGCTATTGAATATGTTAATAAGATTAAGGTTAGTTTAATTATTTATTACATACATACATACCATCACGCCTGAAATCCCGAAGGGTTAGGTAGAGTCCAAGGAGCACTTAGCCATACAAAAATTGGGTTTGGTCATATGAAAAATCGTGAAAGAGTAGTAACAAGTGGCTAGCTCATCGCCTACACAATCACAGACCCAGTACCCAATACGACCTTAGTCGCCTTTTACGACATGCTAGGCAAGAAAAGCAGTTGGCACAATCTTTTTGTGCCCCGGACCAAAACGGGAATTATTTATTAATATTTAAAAATAAACATCCAATAGCTTATAGCGGCGTCGGGCTCACCACCTGTCACGCTGAGTGCAGTCACTGCTGGTGAAGCGCGGACTATAGCAGAGGACTGCTTTTGCGGTGCTTTTGCCTAGTCCCTGACTAACCCTTAGGGGATGATAGTCGTGATTATATGTGTGTACAATAATGGGTGGATAGTATACATAATATCCGGATTTATTAATTTGTGTATCATTACTTTTTATTTTATTTATTTATTTAGGACAACAAACAGTCATATACATTTATATTTACGAGTTGTTAAAACTAATAGACCTACAGTTCCATTAAAAACATACAAAAAAAATAATATTTGGAAATTAAGACGGTAAAGGTCCACTTATGAGACAATGTGTCAATTACTGTCTACGAACCCATTACTTCCCCTACCAAACGCTTATAAACATTTAAAGGTATATGAAAAATGTTAATACCCATCTTTAGTAGTAATATCAAATAAGGCTTTTTTATTGATAATACAATACTAAAAAGTAGCTGTCGCCGGCGACTTCGTCTGCGGTTACTGGTTTTTTAACTGTCCCACGGGAAACCTTTAATTTTCCGGAATAAAAAGTATCTAAGATGTTGACAGGGATATAAGGTATCAGCATGCAAAATTTCATTGAAATCTGTCCAGCTATTTCGGAGATTAGCCCGCACATACAGACAGAGAAACAATATAATATTTGGTATTTTCCCTCTTTTTACATCCCCCTGACTTGATTTTAAACATTTCTTTTCTATATACAGATATTCGACCTCTACAGTTTAATTAAATGTATAGATATAGATTTTAGAATTTTAGGCAATAATGAATTGTGCCGATGTTAAAATAAAAACTGCTTGATGAACTTATTTATATACTAGCTGTTGCTCGCGACTTGTCCGCGTTTAATATGGTCAACATTCGACCTCTACAATTTTATTATAATAGGTCTTTTCCTACGAAATTGCCGTTTTTCCTCTTAGTATGTTGTCTGTAACTATTAAATTTTAGAGTATTATTAAAAAATAATAACCTCTAAAAATAGACCATAGTTTTGAGCTCTTTTGATTTGTTTTGATAATTTGTTGTTAGATTAATTGTGTTAAAATTGGACACGGAGACAACTATTTTTAAGTGCCTTCCGAATACATCATTTGATTTGCATTAACGATAAATAATTTTTATAAAGTGCTGTCATATTGCTGTCTAAAAACATACATGCCAAATATAATTATCTTTAGATTTGTCGTTGTGAAGAAAACTGAAAAAATGTTAGTATGGAAAATGCAGAGTTCCGTAAATTCTCCGTACAAAACGGCAAATTCATAGGTAAAGACCTATTATGTATAGATTAGAAAGTAGTCTTACAAGCATGTTCAATATAACTGACTCTTTACCCACAGTCTCGGTTCTCCCGCCAACCCGACAAGTACAAGCGCTTCCTGGAGATCTTACACGCTTACCAACGCGGCCATAGAGACGTGAAGGAGCCGCAGGCGAAACAGCAAACCGAACAAGAGGTCTATTCACAGGTAAGCATCCGTCCTCAGCCTATATACGTCCCACTGCTGGGCACAGGCTTGAAACACGAGTATGAGTACGGGTGCAATATCGACTAGGAGTTCGAGATCACAATGTTTTGGTCACCCATCCAAGGCCAGACCATGGCGGTAAGGTAGCTTTGTTTTCGATATCGAAAACCAAAGCGTACTGACTACTACGCCAGCTTTTTTTTTGTTAAGACATGATAAAAATTTTACCAAACAAAGGAATTTACAGACGGCAGCTATAATATATATTATTTTACAATTTGAAATGAAATTACATTTTGACGGAATATGTCACACAATACTCGGTCGAGCAGATATTGATAACCACGGTTTCACCCGAGCGGTACCCGTTCTCATGGGAATATCGGGATAAAAAGTAGCCTATATCCTTTCTCAGGCTCTAGACTATCTGTGTGCCAAATTTCAATTGAATCCGTTCATTAGTTTGAAGTGAAAGCAAGACAGACGGACAGAATCACTTTCGCATTTATAATATTGTATGGATAGCGGCCATATGTGTTCTCCAGATGGAAAGATGCAACGAAATTTTAATTCACACATTAATTCTGGAACTCTTTTATACACGTTAGAATGACTTTACATTTATACACCCATATATTCGTTATGTAAATGGAACGTTGTGCAACATTCAGGTAGCGAAACTGTTCGAGAACCAAGATGACCTGCTGGCGGAGTTCGGGCAGTTTCTGCCAGACGCCAAGGCCGTCACCAAGCCGCCGCACTACGCGCATGCGCGCTCGCCGCCGCCGCACCAGGTATACACAACATACACACATCATGCCTCCATCCCCGAAAGGGTAGACAGTGGGTAACACCCGCATTTCGCCTGCCCCCCTAGCATGTACACCGCATTATGATTTCTCATGTTTAACTGTCAAAGTTCTATAAATTGACAACTGCCCGAGTGGCATGAGCAGCGCAATACCATATTTATCACGTTTTCATCACGCGCATAAAACCGCGATAAATATAACGTGGTGTTCATGCTAAGAGGACTGACGTGATAAAAACATGATAAACATCACATTACACTGCTTATGCTACTAAGGACGGTGTCCAATTCCCATGTGTACTGTCGGGATCGATTAATGAAATACGGAGAAATACGTGAGATTATTATATTTAAACGGAAAATAGTAAAATTGTTACAACATCACATTACAAGTTATATTTTACATCCCCAGAAACAAAAGCAAGCACGGCCTACTCGATTTACAATAATCTTTTTTATTTTAATATGGCCACCATGAAGGCCGAATCACTACAGTACCTTGTGTACTATTGTGTCTGGTTATCTGACCATTGTCAGGTTAATAATAATGTCCGAACTGAGCAAGAGACTTTACAATATTAATAAATATTAGTAAATATCGTTTTTCTCCCAGAAAATTATGTTAATTCTTAACTCGATAGAGTACGTCTCTTTCTATATGGTTACAGTTATTAAATAATTATCTTTTCCACAGCCTTTGGTGGAAAGTTCTCCAGAGCGGGTGGTATGCCCGCCGTCGCCGCCGCCACACCATCATATACCGCAGGTTAGTAAAATAATGTTGTTTTTGTGATATTAGCAGAGATTTTGCGTCAACACTCGTCATAATGTGGATGACTCCAAAATTAATCAAATGATTAATAATATTTTTATTACTAACTTAAGAAAAGTGTGAATTACTTTTATAACTATTTTAAAATGTTATAACTATGTATTGGTCACCCATCCTAATTCAAACCAAAGAAAAGATTGCTTAGTTTTCATTCTAAAACCACTACCTATGCATAATCATATATTATATTACCATTAAATATATAATCTTAACCCAATGTTATTACATACTATTGTTATTTTTTACAGCCAGCACCTAAGCATCCAACCGCAACAGTGGCTCCTACGCAGCATTTGAAACGATCTCCAAGTTTCAGTTCCACCAATCAGATGCGTGAGTGTATATTTTTTACTTTTTATATAGAAAAACTAGTGGTTTCCCGTGGTAACCGTTTCAAGAATATCAGGACCAAAAGTGACCTATGTCCTTTCCCAGGATCTAGACTGTACAGTAGATACTGCGCGAAAACCGTCTGAAGTACCATTTTAGATCGGAAACAGTGCGCAGACTTACCGCCTTCATGACTATATTGATCAAGAAGTTTGCCGGGAACTGTACCAAATTTCTAATTACAATTTTATGACTTACTTGTTTTAGAACTAGTATAAAGACACCCCATGCGATAATTTTGATACACGCATGCTGCCTATAACACGACGCCTGTGTAATAAAAAAATATAAATATTAACATTTTTAATTAATGTATTGAGTTATGGTTAAACTTGTAGAACAAATGTTTTTATTTAGTCTTGCGAGGTTGTTGATTAATTAAAATTAGAGATGCGCCGAATAGTGGTTTCGCCGAATAACCGAATATTCTGTTTAACCTTCACCGAACCGGATATTCGGCCGAATTATTCGGTTTACAATTACTTTGCTTATCACGGAAACAACTTAGACAACATGTACGTTTCGTGTCACTACAGGCGATGTTAAAATAAAAGTTGACTATACTGAACTACCAAAAGCCTATGAAATCATTATGTTTACATGAGTAACATAAATCTTACAGAAGAAGTTGTCTTTTTGTTCTATACCTGGTCATCTAGCCAAGAAAACCAACCGAATAAGTCGGCCGAATACAAATAGTGAAATGATGCCTAATACCGAATACAAAACGAATATTCGGCGCATCTCTAATTAAAATTTATTAGTAAATAAATAATATGTTCCTCAGCGATAGGAGCGCCGGCAGCCAAGAAGCCCCGTTTGTCGTCCATAAGCGGGCGCGACGTGTCTCTAGCGGAGGCGGCCAAACTCGGGACGCAAAACGAGTTTAGCTTCTTCGACAAGGCGCGGAGGGCACTGAGATCACAGCACGTCTATGACAACTTCCTCAGGTAACATAAAAAATAAATAAATATCTTCAGACTTTTACATCTCTCAACTGGCCCCATTTTAACTAATTTTAAGCAACAATGCCTAGATAACGGATAAATATATGTATAATAGATAAATACATGTAAAAAGTAATGTTTTTATATAATACATATATGTAAATATCCAAGACTGGAGAACAAATGCTTGTATTCATCAAATAAAATAATTCATTAAAAAAAATCATTTTAATATACCTCAATAAATTTTAAATAATATTATTCTGCTTCAAGATAGTAAGTTAAAATAATTGAATGATTTGAATGTACAAATAATAAATATCAACGCAATTTGTATTGAGTCCTACCAATTATAAATGTTAAAATAATATCATCAATGGAAAGTATCCTCCTCTCATGTCTTTTGTCAATTTTGCAGTGCCTGACAGGGTTCATAATGTTGTCAAAATTTACCTGTTGTATGTACAATCGTCCAAATTGTTTGATGACCCATTTTGATAATATTTAGATTACAACTGTCTATTGCACTTGGGAAGTTTTTACGTACGTTTCCAAGGAAACCTACATTTGAATTTTGCTTGCATTTAAATGCTACGGAAAAATGACATTATGGTGGGTCAGAAATCTATTTCTTCGATAGTACATAACGATGCAATAAATAAATAAACATTTGCTCCCACCGGGGCTCGAACGCAGAGCCTCTCGACTCGAGATGGCGATTCTTCTCAATGCCTCTCGGAATCCGGTCGCTTGTATCGATTACAACCACAGTCAAAGCGCTATGTGGATGTACTTGCTACAAGCGCTCGCGGCAGTGAATTTTAAGTCTTTTTTTGTCAATTTTATTATTAAAATTTACTTTAAGGCGAAGGGATAGGCAAATATTCATAAATGATGTGTTTTTGGTACAGTAGTCTGGCAAAAATACAGCACATGGGATGATCAGCTTTATTGATGTTATGACATATATCATAAACTTGTTCGTGACGGTCCAAAATACTAGTAATTATTAATAGCAACATATGGAGAACATTCAATTTATCATAATCTATTGAAATTTCTTTTACACTTTTTTCTTTTAACGACTTTTCTGTTTATTATCAAACTCAGTTTACATATCCGTTACATTAATACCTAGTCTCCGACGGTGAGTTTTTTTAGAAAAGACCACAAATTTATTAATTGCAATGATTTTCCTAGTAGCGCCTACTAAAATATTATAGTTGCATAATTGTACATTTGCTGGCAAAATTTCGTAGGCGCTTTTGCAAAGAAATGACATCGTTGCTAAGCAACGGTTAATTATTAAACATTCTATCTGCATCTTATTTGGCTAGAGCAAAATATTAATAATATTCTAGAGTAACTACCACCCTCTTTAATTACCTGGCCTATCCTCGTCATAATGTAAATAATTGTACCTACAGATCTGTGTGAAACAACAATCGGGCTACCAAAAATTACTTCTCACTACTAAAATGCACAGAGTAGTGGCCGATACAGAGTCTACGCAGGAAAGATTGTTTTATTAATAGAAATGGGTTTCTCTAATGTTTTCTTTAGACGTATTCTCTGCAATCTCTGCAAATGTTAAAATTGTCACATAATTTAGTTTTAAAATAAACGAAGAATGATGATACATTTTTACCACGTTTTTCTTAGCTTGCTTTCTTGTCCGTGGAGATCAAATCTGGCGATCGATTTTCGAAATTTTACATTCAGGCTTGTTTCCGGTGAAAATACAATATTAAATAAAAATATATATAAAAAAGGTTTAAATAAATACGATATAAGAAAGGCTTTTAAAAAACCACTTTTTACTAATGGATTAAAAAGGAGAGAATAAATATTTTGGTTAAAAGAATTTTCGAAAATTTTACATAATATGATAAATAATTATATCAATAGGCAAATGACTGAAAATGCGCACCACGTTTAAATTTTCGATAATTCTTTTTATCACAATATTTATTTTCCCCTTTTTAATCCATTAGTAAAACGTGATTTTTTTATGTTTTTTTAAACAGTATTTTTATCCATTCAGTTGTGATTTGTGTTAGATTAATTAGCATTTGCAATCATAAATATTTGCTTATAGTGAATAAGTGAGTTTGCCAATAATGAAATTTATAATAGCTGCTAAAAATAATTACGCTAAATGTTACTTATTTCGCGAATTTATATAGTTGCGTTCTGCTGCTAATATATGAAATAAAGCTACTACGCTGTTTCACGCCGCGCTTGCTAATGCTAATGTCGTAAATGCGAAAACGAACTAACGCGATCGACACCGACTGGACCCAATCGCCCGCCGGCTGGGGTGCCGATCAACAGTTTTCAATAGCTAAACATTTTAAAATAATAATCTGATAAACAAACAAACAAATTAAAATAACTTTATTTCATACGCCAAACTAAAAAACTAAAATATTTAATAATTTATAAATTTAAAAAAATATGTAATTAATTAAAAAGTACATTCTAAATTAAGGTTCATTACCGCGAGCGCTTGTAGAAAGTACCACCACAGAGCACTGACTGTGTGGATACAAGCGGCTGGATTCCGAGTGTAAGGCTTTTCATGAGAAGAACCTGGCAAGAAACTCATAAGCCACTTTTTTTAAATAGCCAATCATATAATTATTGTCCGTATTAAATGTTTTAAATAATTTCCATAAATCCATCAAAATAACATGCCTCTATGATGACGAACGATAGCAAATAACTATTTCACACCATTTTATCCTCCAGATAATCTTGGATTTTATAAAAACCTCTTTTCATTAAAGTTTTTTAATATAAGGCTTAAATTTGTGAAATGTATATTTGGTGGGATTTTACTATAAAATTGTATACATTTCCCCATAAATGCACAGGCCCAGCAACTTTCTTTTGCTTCTAGTATTTAAATTAAGGCATTCATTCGTTTTTCTTAAATGTGTGGTTATGTTTATAAACGTATACAATCTCTTCAAAGATGTATTGGGAGGCAACAGTTAATATATCAATTTTCTTGGATAACTCTCTGAGTGAGTCTCGTGGCTTAAGTTTGTAAATGGCTCGTACAGCTTTTCATATTCTCAATATCAGCTGTTGACCCCCATAACAACAAGTCATACGACATCACACTATGAAAATAACTTATGTAGACAAGTCTTGCCGTTTCAACGTCAGACAAGAGTCTGACTTTTTTATTGCAAAGGCAGCGGATCTATGTCTTTCTGACAAGGTCAGTATGTGTGGATTCCACTGTAGACGTAAATCTATCGTTATGCCTAGAAATAATAATAATACAATAATTCATATAGTTTAGCCACAGTGACTGTTATTTAATTTAATTAGAATTTCACCGTTACAAAATGCTCTTTATTTGCTTATTGATATTAATCCTTATCAAAATAAATAACTATAATATAGTTATGATGTTCAAGACTGGTTCGATACCTTTATATACGTTTTGAATTATTTAATTCTGACAGTCCGATCGATAGTTCTCGTGATTTTAAAAATGTACACCTATGTCCCAACCGGCCTGCGCATACATGCTGACGTCACACGATGTTTCACGCTCGGAAGCGGAACTAAGACTATTAGATAACTCTATGATCAAAAATACTGATTCGTTTTGAATGAAACAAAATTATACAACCTTTACTGTACAAAAAAGTATTTACTTGAGACGTTATATTATTTAGGATTTTTATCAGTTAACATTTGTGTTTTTATTGACAAAAAATAAAAACAATTTCGGACAAAACATAATATAATGTTAATTTTTTTCAGTTCTGATCCTACTTGCACAAACAATTACAGTAATGACCATACAAAAAAAGAAGAGACACTAAAAATCTTTAAAAAGAAAACACATTTCAGAGACAGATCAGCAAAATACATTATCTAAAAGACAAAAAAGAGTCGCGTGGAGTTGTACATGTTTTTCTGGTTATGACTGTATAATCAAATTTTTGTACGGATAAGCAGCACATCAGACTACCAGAAAATAATTAATCGATAGACAATGAACTCTTTTCTTTTTTAACGAAACATTGAGTTGGAAATAAATTGAGAAAACTTGATTTGATTTTGGATTACACATAATCTAAGGAATCCATTACTATCAGGTTATTTCATTTACGAAATATCAATCGTACATTTTAATTTTTAATAAACCTTTAGTTTTCTCTGTCGATGAAATTACTCTGTGATAAACACTAGCCGTCATCTTTGCGACGAACCTCAAGTTTTCAATAGATGTCGCTGTCGCTTAATTTCGATTACGCCAAACGCTCAAAGTCATTTGCCTTACCTTTCGCCTTAAGTATAATTAATACCTACACCTACCTTTTCTTTAATTCTCTCTCTGCCCAAAGGTTGCCTGGAAGATATTGCTATTAGCTATAAGGCCGCCTGAGTTGCATTGTATTTTTTTCATTACTATATTTCTGTGTTTTTATTAGTTGCAATAAAGAATTTTATCTATCTATCTAATGTGACTATGAATGTTGACGATTTTAAGTGCAATGTTTAGCCTATGAAATAAAATTATTTTTAAGTTATTTTTTTAATTGAGACGACGGATGTGGTCAGAGTAAAAAAGTAAAATGTTGTACCTCCCAACAGATGCCTAGTGCTGTTCACCAACGAGATCATCTCGTCGTCGGAGCTGGTGTGCGTGACGGCGCCGTTCCTGGTGCGGCACCCCGAGCTGCACAAGTGGCTGCAGGACTTCGTCGGCGCCTCCGCCCAAGCGCACGCGCACGACGACAGGAACACCCCCACCAGGACTGGTGAGGCCCGAGTTACACATCAGAACCCCACTGATAGGCACAGGCAGGAATCTTGTACTTTATGATGGATGCCAAACTCCCATACAATAGCAAGAGGCAATGTTCTGTCTCGATCAGTAGGTGTTCCCTCTCTTTCTATCACTATTTATGAATGAAGGCTATCCGTGGGATATCCTCTTCCTCCCTTTCTATCCATAGTTTCTGTCTCACCTGTCATATTTACACCATTTTGACGCCTAGACTGAAAATTGTTACAAATTTTTTTAATAAAAAATTATAAAACTGGTGATGACGTGCGTTGTTTTATGTTGTGTAAGTGAGAGGTATCCTGGATGTACTTATCACTTCACAGGTGAGTCAATAATCACATATTAAATGAGAGTATTCGTTTGAGAAATTTGTGTGTATTTTTGTGGGACGTCATTAGTTGTAATAGAAAGCTTTACTACGAAATGTTAAACTCATTCATTAAAGTGATAGAATGAGAAGGAACACCTACTGATCGAGACAAAACATTGCCTCATATTATTGTATGGGAGTTTGGCATCCATCTTATAGTACAAAATTCTTGGGCACAGGCCTGCAACGCATGATTGGCTGTAGCACCACCACGCTGGCCCGCGGATTGGTGGGTGGAAAACGGTTGCAATTGGGTGTGGTACGGGTGTGAAACGTGGATATTAAGACCTTTGCCTTTTGAAAGGTTATTGAAAGAAGCTTGATGGATAATATGTTATGGATGACATTTATTATTCTTATTATTATATATATTTGACTGTATTCATTAATTTAGCAACGTTATTCTCCCCAGGCTACAACAACACGTTCCCGTCAAACAGCCTCCTGAGCTACGAGCACGAGCGCGATCGTTCCCGCGAGCGCGAGCGCGAGCGTGATCGCGAACGTGATCGCGATCGCCTCGACAAGAACGTTCGCTACGAGCCTATCGGACCTTTGGGCGCCCAACTGCGGCACGAACGGCCTCAAGGCGATGCGGCCATGGATGTTGGTGAGTTTATATTCACACCACAGATTAAGGATTAATATATACATGAAGCTTGAGCGACAAATCCTAATCCAGTACAAACCGCCCTAGAGAAAAAGAGAAAGCGAATGAATGACAGATATGTTGTTTTCGCGAGTAGTAAGAGGCCATAGCGTCCTCGTTTGTACGAGACGAACAAATTTGACATTTACAAACACAATGACTCATTTTTTTCTAGATTTTTGATCTAATATTATTCTTTGTCATGCCTCCAAGCCGAAATCTATGAGTCATACAGGTCTATTTCTAATGCATCAACAACCTCGTAAGACGAGATAGCTAACATTAAAAATAACAACATTAGTTCTAAGAGTTTTATCACAACTCAATACATTAATTAGAAATGATTTTCCAAGCTTTTATTGCCCTGTCGTGATATGAGTCGTGTGGAAGCGGCTCATTAAAAGAATACTTCCAACCCATCTCTTCCCTTGGGTGTCGTAAAAGGCGACTTAGAACTGCACAATATCCAATAGCTTATAGCGGCGACGGGCTCACCACCTGTCACGCTGAGTGCAGTCACTGCTTGGTGAAGCGGACTATGGCAGTGGACTGCTTCTGCGGTGCTTTTGCCTAGTCTCTGACTAACCCTTAGGGGATAATAGTCGTGATTATATGTATGTATGTGACATTTGTAAGTCTATGTTCTGTTCAAACGCTTGCTGCGTGCGCACAGAACTAAGAACATTAAGAGGGTCAAATTGATATTTATTGCCTGAAAAACATGGTCATCTAGTTCAAGGCAATTTTTGCTTAGTGCTAAGTTTAGATTGTAGTGCAAATAATTATGAAGAAAATAGTGTTTTGTTTAAGAAGGTTTATTATTAATATTTTTGTATGAAAGAAAATGTGTCGAAAACTTGTAGAACAATGCTGTTGCTTATGGTGGTAGTCTATGTAGCCTTGTGAGATTAATGATGCATTAAAAGTAATCCTGTATAATGTAAAATTATTATGTGGTCTATATAAACTCATAAAAAAACAGTACAAAAAAAAACCAGAAGTATACAAGGGAGGACTTATCTCTAATAGGGATATATCTCTCTTACTCTCTCTCTCTCTTCTATATATGTAAGTTTAAAAATAAAATAAAAAAAATAAAATATGTTTGTGCGTACATATAAATACTTTTAAAATATTTAAATTGAACCATTGAAACAAAAACCGTGTTGACGTTAATATTTATCGGTGTTCCTCTCGTCCATAGATCTGTCGACTTGCAAACGATTGGGTACGTCGTATTGCGCACTCCCAAGAGATGCTGCCGCTAGAAAATGCTCTGGGAGGACGCCGCTTTGTAAGGAGGTAAGAATTACCACAAATTTGTTCTTTTTATTTGTTTCGATAGGTGACGTCACACGCTATTATTTCTATGACAAAAATCTGCCCATTTTAGCGGGAAGGGAGGAACCTACGCACACTAAAAGCTATAAGTATTGTATATATGATTATTCCGAATATTTATATGTATTTATCTATTAAATATATTTATCCATCATCTAGTATCCGTAACACAAGCAGCATTAGTCACTTAAAATGGGGCTAGTTGATAGGTGTGAATGTCTCAAGATATTTACTGACTTATTTGACGACCTCCGTGGTAGAGTGGTCTGTACGCCGCCGGTCTCAAGGCGTCGCCATCTCGAGAGGTCCTGGGTTCGATCCCCAATGACGGCAAGTGTTTGGGTGATGAATTTTCAGACATTTGTTCTCCAGTCTTGGGTGTTCATTATATATGTATTATATTATGTATATTCTCAATAATTATATGTCTTTATATATGAAATATATTTGTCCGTCATCTAGTATCGGTATCACAAGCATCATTTAGTTGCTTAAAATGGGACTAGTTGATAGGTGTGAATGTCTGAGGATATTTATTATTACTAAATTTATTTTTGTATTTTCATTGATAATATTTATTTGTCACCAGGTGTTGAATGACACGTGGGTGTCATTCCCAACTTGGAGTGAAGACTCCACTTTTGTCACTTCGAGGAAGACGCAGTACGAAGAGTCCATTTACAGATGCGAAGACGAGAGATTTGAGGTAAATACACATACATACACACACTATATACACAAACATCGTGTTCCTGAGGATATACGTTCTCTTCAGACTTTGGGCTTCCTCATTGAGAAATACTCAAGCAGTATGGGCCGTAACGCCGCCACACTGGCCCAATGCGGGTTGTAACGGTAACAATAACGCGAGATCACAATGTATTGGTCACCCATCCACAGTCTGACCATGCCGAAGGTAGCTTTGTTTTCGATCGAAAGCCAAGGCTTAATTCACTACTACTTATCTATGGACACATGAATTACAACTTTTTTATTTTGATACTAACTAAGTTCTTTGATGTACTTTAATTATGAAAAAAGGAGTTTGAATTTTTGAATGGTACAGTCGAGTTCAATAATATGTATTCTAAATTTTTCTTTTTGTGTACAATATATAGTTAAATAATGATAATAATGTATGCACGTTTGTCAGTTAATGACTCTTATTGCAAGGCAATAAAAACTGTCAATATGCCAACTCCAGAATACCTAGTCAAGAATAGTATTATCAAATGTTTTGGATGCACTAATTGGCTCACAGATAGACACCCAATCTCACTTTAAATAAGATAAACTTAAGCTACCAATAACTTTGAAACTTGTCACTTTGAAAATAACTAATAATCAATAACTAAACTCCTAATTCCTTTATACGGTTTGTTCAGCTACTGAAACACTGCTGTATAACCTCAGGAACACGGTGTATTTTTAGAAAAATTTGGATGTTTTTTATCCATAGTTAAATAGTTAAAGTCTAGGCCAATGGCTTGCTTGACTAATGGATTGAAATAACGACTTTGCGAAGCAATACTCTAAACTATAGAAAAGCGTAATATGTTATGTACAGCATCGTGTAGTGGTTATATTGTCTTTGATTATTTATCAATAGTCATAGCTGAAAATTTGAAAATTTGTCAAGCTGGCGTATCACGAGATTATACGCTTACGCCATTGGTCAATATTTTAACCAGTTGGTTATGTTTGGTATAAAACCGACCCTTAGATATTTTTTAGCTTTATAGACGAATGATGTGACCCCATGCGATGTGCATCAACTGAATTACTGTGTTGATACACGCATGCTGCCTTCCTACTGTCGTCTACGTCTTTAAACAAATATTCGTCTTTCTTCGTACGGGCATAATCCATACTAATATAACTCTGTCTCGCTTTCACGTCAAGACTCCTGAACCGATTTAATCGAAATTTGGTACACATATAGTTTAGAGCCTGAGAAAGGACTACCTTTCATCCCGATATTCAAGCAACAATAATAAGGTTTAGATAACACAAAACCAACGAAAATGAAATAAACTGAATTAAAAGATTTGACGAAAGAATACGTGAAAAACAGATAAAATTTTAAAACGAAATTTTCGGATAATAACACATGCAATTAAAAGAAATTAATTATATAAATTTTCCGGAATATGGCGATGGTTTTTTTATTTTTCTGGTCTTGCCATATATTGTATAACGAACTGTCCCACGGAAACCCTTTAATTTTCCGGAATAAAGAGTATCAAAGATGTTGACCAGAGATATAAGGTATCACCATGCAAAATTTCATTGAAAACCATGCCTGTACAAACAGACAGAGAAACAAAAAAAATTAGAAAACAATTTATCCTCTTTTCCATCCCCCTAACTTCGTTTTAAGCATTTTATTTCCATGTACAGACATTCGACCTATAACGTTTTATTACATGTATAGATAATAAGTTTACCATTCCTCCAACAGCTAGACGTGGTGATAGAGACCAACGCGTCCACCATCCGAGTGTTAGAAGGAGTCCAGAAGAAGCTGTCGCGGCTGAGTCCGGAGGACGCGGCCAAGCTGCGACTGGACGACTGCCTCGGCGGCCACTCGCCCACCATACACCTGCGCGCGCTACGGAGGATATACGGGGAGAAGGTGGTACGGCGATATACGCTTTATTTATTATTTATTATCTAGGAAGTGTGGTTTGAAAGAGGATGTAGTGACAAGATCCATTAATATAATTGACATTTGATATTTATACTGAAAAGATCATTAAAATTGTATTTAATTTTGTTTTTTCTCAATATTTGTATACCTTGACAAAGGTGGAAATGTAGTGATACTAACCAACCATGACACCAATCATTGTAAAACTAACCTACATTTCACAAATAAATAAATAAATAAAATAAAAAAGAATAGAGAAAGGTATGCTGAGATGGTTTGGACATGTGGGAAGGATGAATGAAAATAGATTGACTAAACGGATATATAAATCGGGTGTGAGTGGAGATACGGGACGAGGCAGACCTAATTAAATTAGGCGAACGTTTCTCGACCAAATTAAAGACGTTCTAGAGAAGGGCCAGGTCTAAAGTACCCGAAATCGCCGAGCATGCATGAGGACTGTAATGAGAGTTGATGAAGCGAAAGAAATGTGCAAGGATCGTAGCAAGTGGAAGGATGTAATCTCTGCCTACCCCTGTGGGAAAAAGGCGTGACTTATGTATGTATGTATGTATCAAGGGGCACCATACACCATTGGGGGATCACCATGTAACTAGCCGCTATATCAGTAAAAAAAACATACATACATATCGTCATCAGCCTATATACGTCCCACTGCTGGGACAAGCCTTCCTCATGGAGAAACACATGAGGAGTGTGGGCCGTAACACCACCACGCTGGCCCAATGCGGGTTGGTGGGTAGAAACGGTCACAAATGCGACCGGGACCAACGGCTTAACGTGCCTTCCGAAGCACGGAGGAGCTTGAGATCACACAGTCTTGGTCACCCATCCACGGCCTGACCATGGCGAAGGTAGCTTTGTTCTACGCCACCAAGCTTCTCAATATTAGCATAGATTGTAGCAACTGTTATATTATAATGTTTTGTTGATAGGCCGTGGATATAATAGCCGGCTTGAAGAAGAATCCGGTAGTCGCCGTTCCTGTGGTACTAAGACGACTCAAGGCGAAAGAAGAGGAGTGGAGAGAGGCCCAGAAGGTAATTCAATAAGAAAGTTTTTTTTTTCCAATAAATACTGCAGTGCGAGCATAGAACTTCCACAGTCGCCACATTTGATCGACAAAAGCATCCGTCCTTTTCACTCCTTAGGGTTATCTGTAAAATTTATCGAATTTTTCGACAATTGTCGACCTTAGACGTCAAATTTGGCTTATCGAAAGTTCTATGCTCGTAGCGCTGTTTAGGTCATAACGGGTATATGAGTAAAAGATGGACTACTTAGGCAGAGTTGGTCGCAGACTTCCTTTTCAAGAACTTCTTTTTTTATCGACATGTTAGCAAACTAGATGTAACTGAGTGTGTTCGTGTGTGTCAAATTTTATCCGTCTCTTTCTAATTTTTGTATGATGATTACGATTACACCAGTGTCCGATCGCAACCGCAACTGCATTCGGGAGTTCTCGCGCTGTAATCGGTTATGTTCGGCGCGTTGAATTTCGAACAAATACAGCGACTAAGGCATTTTTGTCGCATCCACGTTGTTAATCATGCCATGAAAGGCTCGGGTTTTGTTGTGATTTTCGTGCAATCTATTTTGCATTCGCTATATAGCTTAAAAGTAGATCAATATAGTTTTTTAAGGTCTGCCCAGATTATTTACAAGTTAAGATTAACGCAGTGTACATAATTATTATAATATTTATTTATAACACAAGCACACACACCCTACTTTCGGATAGTGACATGTGAAACTCACAACTTATTTACAATTATTAAAAGAATTTATAACTATAAGAATGCAAGTATAAGGATTTGTATTGAAACCAGGCGTGTCAACTTTTTAAAGTCTACTGTGACGTCACAGCCGTTATTTTAAGATAGCAGATACAAACTCTACAATCAAATATCAATTGATATGAATTGGATTTCTGTCATTTCGATTTTTTTTATTATCAAAGGACATGCATGACATCTAACGTTGCATTACAATATTGGGCAGCTGCTTTAAAGATACCGATGCCGCCGATGCCCTGTAACGAGGTCTTATTTTTTTAGTTTTTGCAGTCATTCCGGCGCGCGCAGACTAGTTAGCAGCTTTAGGACACGCACAGTACACATTTGCGTGATTAAAATTGTACAACATATATTTATTTATTTAAACTTTAATGTCCAAAACAAGGTTTATACATCTAATATTAATTATTTATTTCCTACAGGGCTTCAACAAGCAATGGCGAGAGCAGAATGAGAAATACTACCTGAAATCTCTAGATCATCAAGGGATCAACTTCAAGCAGAACGACTTGAAGGCCATGAGATCAAAGTCTCTGTTTAACGAAGTGGAGAGTGCGTACGCGGCGAGGAGGCCGGGCCCGCATCTAGTGGTGGACTACAACATGCAAAGTCGGCAGGAAGGTTGGTATAAGTTATCATTCCAAAAAAAATAAAAAATAAGAAAGAAAGAAAGAAAATGAAATATTTATTAACCATCTACACACATTAAACGAAAACGAAATGTAAATAAATAAACAATAGGACCATCCGAATCCATATTAAATTGATGCATATGTAATTTATTTTTGATGGTTGACTGTTAGCGATATTAGTCGTTAAGTCCGCCATGTGCACATTTTTGTAATGGACATTAAAGCTTAAATAAATAGGACAAATACACAAAATGCTCAATAAGGACCCGGTTTTAGTATATGCTGGCATCAGGCAGTAAAATCTAAATATTAATAACATAGTTGTCTATGCTAAATCTATATACAAACTTGTTTGGAAGGTTCCATTTTGAGGAACTTTACATAACAACCCCAAAGGGGTAGGTTTGAGTTAAACCCGGTGGTCTTTTCTGAAAAAAAACTTGTTCCCAGCAGTGGGACACACATAATAGTCGTAAATATGATGAAACACATGCGATGTGCAATCACAGAACTAAATGTTGATACAAGCATGCTGCCTTCCTACTGACTTCCACCATAGACACAACCTAACACTCTCTTCTAGAACCATAGCTAATATATATATTTTTTACAGCGATAAAAATACTGAGGGATTGCACCGACTTGCTTATACACCACGCTAGAAGACAGACGGCGATTCAGAAAGCAGAGAAGAGAAGGATTAAACAGTTGCTGAGGCAGTTCTTGCCTGATCTCTTCAACCATCCGCGGCAGCCATTGTCTGATGATGAGAGAGACGAAGGCAAGATAAATAATACATTTTTAATAATACTAGTGGCTTCCCGCGGTGTTCGTTCTCATGGGAATATCGGGATAAAATGTAGCCTATGTCCTTTCGAAAGGATATTAGACTATTTTTGTACCAAATTTCAATTGAATCGGTTCACTAGTTAGTTGTACGTTCGTACGAACGGTAGTTGACGTGAAAGCGAGATACTGTTACTTTTACATTTATAATATAAGTATGTGCACCTAATAAAAAGGTACAACAATTTCACAGTAGTATTTAAGGGAGGACTTGTATGTAATAGAGATCACTTCCATTTACAGTGTTGAGACAACCAACACCAGTGCATAAATTAATTATACTGTTAAATTATGCTGTTTTCTAGTATTCAGGCATTTTTATACATTTCGTTCAAGGTAAAGACAGAAAGACACAACAACATATCATCATTGAGGGTTAGTCAGAGAGTAGGCAAAAGCATCGCAAAAAAAGTCCACTGCCATAGTCCACGCTTCACCAAAGAAAGAAAAATAATGTTTATTTCCAAATAAAAGTGGCAGTCTTCGCAACATGCCTTCCTCTTCCATTCTCTTAAATCGCTTGCCATATATTTTGTTTACTTGACATAATCTCTTTTTTATAGAAGAGAAAGAGGAGCCGCCAAGCCCAGGAAGTCCAACAGAGACAGAAGATAAGCCTGCGAACAATTCTAGCGTCAAACAGGAGAAACAAGAAGTAAGTAAACTTATAATATAGAGAAGCTCTGTGGTGTAGTGGTGTACGCTTTGACTTTCGATATCGAAAACAAAGCTACCTTCGCCATGGTCAGGCCTTGGATGGGTGCATAAAATATAATAAAAATTATGATGCAATAAATATCTCGAACTCCTCCGTGGACTAGAAGGCACCGCGTAGAATAGTTACTTTGAGATAGTGTGATGGTATGTAGCCTATAGCCTTCCTCAATACATAGGCTATTCAATACTAAAAGATTTCTTCAAATTGAACGGTAGCCTCAATTGGTGGAATTGAAAATTTACTTCTATTATTAGAAGCAAAGTTCATAGTGGCGTAAATTTGTCCTTAATTTTTCTGGGAGGCGTTACTTAAGTTGTTTTAACATTCATTCGAATGGCACCCGTTCCCATGGGAATATGGGGATAAAAGATGCCTATGTCCTTTATCAGGCTCTAGACTATTTGTGTACGAAATTTCGGTTGAATTGGTCAATAATGATCAATGTTTTTTATAACAGCAAATGACTCAACACCGATCGTAAGCAGTAGGAAAGTCCATTTGCGGATTAGTTTGGCTAGCCATAGATAACAGAAGTCCAGTAAAATTACAAGGGTTACTTTTAATGAATCAACAACTCGGTTCTTCTCGTTTAAAACATGACATGTGATGAGGTGGGATGAATGTCACATTACAAGAAGGATGCTGAGCATGGATGTGACGAACCTAGAGTGAGAGGAAGACCAAAGAAGCGATGGATTGAATGCGTGAAGAATGATATGAGAGCAAAAGAAGTGGATGCTGATGGAAGAAGAAGATTACAATGGTGTTTGTAAGGATTACAAAAGTTCACCAGTATTTTTAATTAAATTCAATGTTAGGGCAATATTCAATTCCCTTTATAATAATATTATGTGATGTTTTCATATTATAACTTAAATCTTATATTCCTCTTTGTTTCAGTCATCAGAATCTGACAATGCATCAGACAAGAGTGGAAGAAATAATAAGAATGACAAAGAAAATAAACCGAAGAATAATAATAATACTGATAATAAAGGTAAGGACGTTTTAAGTCTTATCGCGGTGTACTTAAAATACTATTTTGAATACATGTAAATTCATTGCGTATTGTTTATTTTGATAATAGACGTATGATGTGACCCCATGCGATGTGCATCAACTGAATTACTGTGTTGATACACGCATGCTGCCTTCCTACTGACGTCTGAGAATTTGTTCATTATTTAATCCATAATAATATTCATTTGAATAGGTCTTATTTTATTTGTAAGTGTGGAATAAGGCTAACAAATAAAAAGTTGATATTAAACGGTGGACATATGGCAACTTACAATGCAAGTGAACTATTTGGGTTTGTGTGTTCCATTTTAGACCAGTTTTCCCTTCAGCCGAGATTTTCCCACCTTTTTCTTATCTCACTCTTGTTTGTTTGTTTGGTTAGATGTATATAACTCAATTTTGAGGCACTTCCGGACTAGCTATCGGCCTGAAACTTTGGGAATAGTTCAGGAAATGCAACTTGCAACTACTTTCAAATTTCTACAAGCACTTTCAGGTCGAAATTTCAAAAACTTTCAGGTTCTATATCGGATTCTTAATACCATTCAATATATGGCGCTGCACTAGCGTTTTTGCTATGTTAAGGTCATTTTAAAACACGAGATTTTTGTACTTTAAAACCATTATTGCAATATAAGTACAATGACCATCAACAACATCAACAAACGAAACAATTTTACAAAAATATTAATTTGCTCACCTTAAAAATATATAATGAGCCTTGAATAAGTATAGGTCTGGAAACTGCGTTAAACAAACATTTCATTGCATAGGAATGAAGAACAAAGGATTATTAACATTTTTTAGTAAAATTATAATTATTGGCGTATACATTGTATGTTTAGTGCTTGTCGTCACGCATTTTATTCTTAATAACCGCGTTAATTTCCAACCAAGTAACTATAACAACTAACTATAAATTTGGCAGATAGGTTCCTTATAGGGTGTAAACAACGGATTTCACGAAAATCTCTCCCTTACGGAGTAAAACGGGGTAACATTTATGTTAAGTATTGTAATAGTATATGTTTTGTTACAGAAGGAGTGATATCGGGACATAGTAAACGGGACGAACGCGATATCAAAGCGGAACCCGAACTAATCGATGACCTCAGAGACCATCCTGCCAATGTAAGTACTAACTGTACATTTCATCATCATTAAAAGATTATATGCGACCCACTGCTGGGCACAGGCCTTCCTCTTGGAGAAAGACGAGAAATATGGGCCGTAATACCACCACGCGGGCCCAATATGGGTTGGTGGTAGGGTTGCCACCTTTTATTTATAGCGAAAAAGGAATTTTCATTTTGGTATGACAAAAATAAAGTACACAGCATAATAAACAGAGATTTTATTTCATTTTTTATACTTTAAAACATATTTTTTGTTACTCTTCGCAACAGTTAACAAATGCTTATCTTCCTTAAAGATATCTACAGCTTCTTTGCATTCAAAAATGACTGTGGATACCAGTTTATTTAACCACCAGGTTTTACCAGTTTAAACAAACCAGTGAAAATAAGTTTTACATAAATAGAGTATTTTTGCATTCTTTATTAGTGCGGTAGAATATAAAGTACGCCTATATGGCAACCCTAGTTTGTGGGTTAAACGAGTTCGCTATCACAATGTCTCGGTCACCCATCCCAGGACTGATAATATCGCGTAGATAGCTTCGTTTTGGATATCGAAAGCCAAAGCGTACTAACCACTACGCCACCGAGCTCTTTGCTTCGTATGTTTGTTAAATCAATCCGTATGTTCGCCAGGAGGGCAGGTTCGTGTGCACGTCGTCGTGGTACCTGTTCCTGCGGCTGCACGGCACCGTTTGCCAGCGGCTGGCGGCAGCGCGGCGCGCGGCGCTACAGCTGGCGGCGGCGGAGCGGGCCGACGCCACCCGAGCCAGCCCGAGCGTGGCCGCGGCCTTACGGCTCAAGCCTAATAGTGAGTATTGTTGTAAAATTCTTCTGTTGAAAGCAAAGGGAACTAAACCCATACAGCCAACAAAACAAAGGGAACTAAGCCCACACAGCCAACAAAGCAAAGGCAACTTAGCCCATACAGCCAAGTCTTCGGTACTTTTATCTCTTCAGTAGTTTACATTTCAATGCATCTTGGGAGAGTTTGGCGGTAAGATGGCGGACTTGTGTTACTTCGATGAGGTGGATTACCACGATAAAAATCCCATCGTTTTCCACACCCCTCGACGATTATTTCAATGATCCTCCACATTGCTCGTCGACACAGACACTTATTACACAAAACTACACTGATTTTACACAACTAGATCCACTCCGAAACAATATTACAATCACTGAAATTAAAATCACGTCCGCCATAGTTTAATGGCGCCAAAAACTGCCTAACAGTGAGTCGCCATCTCTTGAGGCTCGATCCCCGTGGGGATATATATTTATCTATTAAATATATTTATCCATCATCTAGTGTCCGTAACACAAGCAGCGTTATTTGCTTAAAATGGGGCTAGTTGATAGGTGTGCATGTCCGAAGATATTATTATTATGTGTTTGTCAACACAGCACTGCCTTATCGCCACGTACCATTAGGTGTGATGGGACCATCCATCATTTACTTTCATAATTTACTGTACTTTGTGAGTCTTTTTTCATATAAGACTGGGGCAGGATTTTTATTGAACGTCATCAGGTACTTACAATTTTCTTTAAATATTATATTATATGATTCAGGTTTACTTTTGAATACGTTAATTGATAGATGGGCGCCAGTTTAATTGCATATTAATACCATTATCTATACTCATGTTATAATGTTCGAATTATGAACTCTGACTCGAACTCATAATGACATACTTTTTAACACAGATGATAAACAGATTGACTTTCTAACAGATTGACCGCTATGAAACAGGTTGGATTCATTATGCTACACTTATTTCTTAAAAACGCACAAAACTATGGCAAATGTTTTCCAGACAGCCAACAATAAATAAAATTAATTGAATTTTTTGTTTTATTTCTTTGAATGATGAGTGTAGATAAAGTAGTGTATGTAACTGCACATAACTCGGTATTAAAACACTCGCGAGATACTATTAAAAACTCGCCATGGCTCGTTTTTTAAAACCACGCTCGCGTTTTAATAACCTATATTATGTGACAGCTACATAAACTACTATTATGTATACATTAAAAAGTTCTATTTTCACAAAATTTATAATTAGATCCTTTTTAGTCTCAGAGTAAACAGAACTGGAGTAGCCTTTGTCTAACATTCCCCTCTGCCAAATGCACAAGCATCGGATGCTTGCACGTTTAATAAAACTAGTTAAGCCGCCATTTTGACAGCCATAACATTGTAAACGTTGCGGCGAACAGAGCTCCCGCAAAAATGCCTGCCTGTGCTGTTTTTTGTTGTAAAAATAAATAGAAAACATCGAGTATGCTAAAAGATGGTGTCACCTTTTATTTGTAATTATAATTTTTAAGATTTCATGATTATTTACTTCATTATTTTATGTTTTAGAATTCCACGATTTCAAATTTCGAACGCTAGTCTCGTGGGGAGTGCGGCTGTGACGTTGTCAAAACGCACACCCCACGTGACTATTTTAAGCGTGTGTGTGCGTGAAATTTAAATTTGTGTGTCGAATTATGCATGTGTGCATTTGTAAAAACGGCTGGCTTTGAGTGTAGTGGTAACCTCACCCCCCGCTAGAAATGGCAGAAAAAAATGTTCGAGAAATTGACTAATGGCTACTCCAGTTCTGTTTCCTCTGAGTTTTTAGTACACCAAAAAAATCAATGTATTTGTTAATAAAAACAGGATGCAAGGGAGGACTTATCTCATTTACTATAATTACGAATCGTGGAATAAAATAATAAATTATAATGTTTCCTCAACAGATCTACCAGCGGAAGTGTCATCTGCGCCTGCGTCAGAATACTACGGCGCTCTGCTAGAACTGGTGAAGGGGGTGCTGGACGGGAACACGGAGCCGGCGGCGTACGAAGACGCGGCGCGGGAGATGCTCGGGATACGCGCCTACCCCGCCTACACCCTGGACAAGCTGGTCTCCATCGCTGTCAGACAGGTCAGCATTACATACTGAGGTTGCATCCCGCGGGATGCACGCCTATCCCGCCTAAATCCTGGACAGGCTGGTTTCTTTCGCTGTCAGACCGGTCAGCATTACACACTGAGGGTGCATCCCGCGGGATGTACGCCTATCCAACCTAAAACTTGGACAAGCTGATCTTCACCGCCGTCAGACATGTCAGCAATACATACTGAGGGTGCATCCCGCGGGATGCACGCCTATCCCGCCTATACCTGCGACAAGCTGATCTTCATTGCCGTTAGACAGGTCAGCATTACACACTGAGGGTGCATCCCGCGGGATACGCGCCTACCCCACTCAATCATACATTTCTCACGATTAAATCAAATCAAATTGTTAATTGCATTAATATTGTATTAGCAGAGGTGTCAACATGTCGCCTGACATGTCTAAGTCCGCGTTTAACGCGAGCCTGTTGTTCACTGCGCAGTGAGGCGAGCGATATTCACAATCAACTGTACTTAAGTTTATTCAAACTCAGTGGTATAGACGGCGGGATAGAACGAGATATATAACAATGATATTAAATAACTTGTACATAACTAATATTGGGTGTCCTTACCTATGAAACTGGTGTTTTTATTCTGTCTTAGTATTTTGTCTGTAACTATTAAGGTTCAGAGTATTCCTAAAAAATAATTACCTCGTCTAAAAATAGACTACATTTTTGAGCTCTTTTGATTTGTTTTGATAATTTGTTGTTTAATTGTGTTAAAATTGGACACGGAGACAACTCTTTTTAAGTGCCTCCCGAATACATAATTTTATTTGCATTCACTTAAAAACGATAAATAATTTTTATGAAGTGTGATATCACACATATTACTAAAGCTTGTCTAATGATAGATGCCAAATATTATTATCTTTGCATTTGTCGTTGTGAAGAAAACTGAAAAAATTTTAGTATGGAAAATGCATAATTCTCCATAATCTCCATACAAAACACCAATTTCCTAATATAATATATAAATTTGTTACAGCTGCAACACTGCGTGTCAGAGCCGTGGTCGATTCGGGCGGCAGAGCTGTGTGCGCAAGGCGGCATGAGGGGTCCGCTGTCCTACGTGAGGAGAGCGGCGCGGTACTTGCGGCATGACCACAACGCGTTCCTCGTCAAAGTGGTCAGTGGCACACACACACACATACACACGCACACTTACACCCTTACACACACACGTTACGTATGTATCTACTCACCCGCATTGGACCAGCGAGGTGGTTTACGGCTCATACCTGCCCAAAGTGTGACGAATGAAATCAAAACCTAAGCCTCAAGCATTACGAGCCAATTTGCAACTGGAACACTGTATTGTTTACCAACGCAACTGCACCTAGCTTAGTAATATGATAACCCTCATTGCGGAGTTTATCAATGTTTGTTTGCTTCGAGTAAATAAAAAATGGGCCTGTAAATACCGGAGGAGCTCGGTGGCGTGTGGTGAGCACGCTTTGGCTTTCGATCGAAAGACAAAGCTACCTTCGCCATGGTCAACCGTGGATGGGTGACCAAACTGATCTCGAGCTCCACCGTGCTCCGGAAGGCACGTTAAGCCGTTGGTTTCCCGCTATTGCGACCGTTTCAACCCACCAACCCGCATTGGGCCAGCGTGGTGGTTTTACGGCCCATACTCATGTGTTTCTCCATGAGAGCTTGTGCCCAGCAGTGGGACGTATATAGGCTGGAAGGAATAATAAAGTATTTATTTGCAAGAATACAGTATTATAGGATCTTACACAGTTTCAAAGTACATTGTATTCAGCGAGGGAGCTGGCCTGCAAATGTTTAGTCTTCATAATACAAATAATCATGTTCATAATACAAAAAATACGCTTTCCAATTCATTTCATAACAGCAATACATTTTCATTTTTAACTTATTTGAAATACAGTTTTATACTATACTTTATCATATTAAAAATATGAATTTTGTCTAGATATTCCTGAACAGAATATAAATAATTTACCATTTATTTGGCCTAAATTAAATATTTTATAGTCACTTATTGCCTTAATTTCATCTGGCAGATTATTAAACAGCACAATACTCATGTTATAAGTCTGTGTATATAAACAAATTTAACATTTTCCAGCAATAACATCTTATACTTCCTCGCAATTAAGGATTTTTACCCAATTTATAAAGAGTTTTTTTGCATTCGTGGTTAGTTTTAGTGTATTTTATGAATATTTTTTAGAATATTTATTATATCTATAGATTATATGGGTACAGTTCTTACCATGTGTTCATGTTTTATAATAAAAGAAAAGATTAATTTCAAATGAAAACCTATATTTGAACATTCAGAGCACAAGACAATTAGCAATGGAGTAGCTGTACAATGACAACGATAAAAAAGAAGACAAGCATAGACAAGTCCACAGACACATTATAAATCAGTACATACACGGAATAAACTTTTATTCCATTCTATATCAATAATATTGTATATTTGTCCACAGTACGGGGGCGAAGAATGTGTGGTGTCGTTTGAACTGCTAGAAGGGCCCGCTGACGGGAGGGCGTCTCCACATCTAGACCATAGACTTTCGCCCACCCATCAGGTAATAGACAAACTCTATTTGTTATTATTTTTAAGTACCCACTTTTGAAAATTTTAAACAGCCACCAGTTATTTTTAAATGCATGCAAATATTTTTTTTAATATTATCTTCTGTTATGACACTCGATTTTAACAGATCTATGATCATTTGATAGCAAAAAAATTTTTTATTTGTCAATATAATAATATACATTTCATTTTGCTACTACGGTTCCTCCAAATGTCACTTTCATAATGTGTCCTTCCATTTTAAAAGGTTTATTTTTCCAAAATGTTTACTTTACTTACCAAATTACCACATTATTCACATTTTCAAAATGTCCAATGATTTGAAAAAATCGTTATTTTTCCTTGTATGTTTGTATGTCGAAATGTCTATAACAATAGTCGATCAACACACATCATAAAAATGACATCTAAGTTAACGTCCTTCATTTGTTCTCCGTTTCGTACAAAAAAAGGTGTTGCTTATAGTATATAAGGGGCAATTTTGTTTTGTCGTCCTAAGCCCATATCCCACTGCTGGGAAAGCCTTCCTCATGGAGAAACGTAACAGGAGTATGGGCCGTAACACCACCACACTGGCCCAATGCGAGTTTGTGCGTAGAAACGGTTGCAATAAAGACCGGGACTAGGCATAACTTGCCTCCCGAGGAGGAAGGACCTCGAGTTCACCAACTTTGGTCACCCATCCCAGGAATGTCCGTGGCAAACGTAGCTTAGTTTATATAGTATATACATTTCCATGTATAGCGTAGGCTAATCCTTCATACTAATAAAATAATTGTTTCACAGCGCGGAAACAGTAACGGGCGAAGCAACATAGTATCTCGCACGGCCGCCTGGTCGCTCTACACCGAGCGATACGTCCGCCCCATGGGGGGAGGCGGCAACAAGCCGGTCTTCCTCGCAAGGAACGCGCGCAGATGTGGGGGGTTCACCACCAACGTGGCCCCCGGGGTTTCGGGGGGAGCGAGTGTCAATAGTGGACACGCGAGGAGAAAGCCGCCAAGGTTGCATGATCACACTGAGTGTCAGCTGAGCGATGATTTGAGGTAATAATAATACTATACTGGTTTTTATTAGACATTGTAATGCCGGCTCTTATAACTTGGCGTATCGTGTTCACGTATTTGCTTCTGGGTTTGAATCCCGGTGGGGGTAAAAGTTTGTGTGAATAATACAGGCATGTGTTCCTCATGTATTGTATATTTTCTGAGAATTTATATGTATTTTAAATATATAAATATCCGTCCCGTGTTGGTCCGGGACACAACAAGAATGTGCCAACTGCTTTTCTTGCCTAGCATGTCGTAAAAGGCGACTAAGGGCGTATTGGGTACTGCGTCTGTGATTGTGTAGGCGATGAGCTAGCCACTTGTTACTGCTCTTTCACGATTTTTCATCTGACCAACCCAATTTTTGTATGGCTAAATGTGGTCTTAAGGGACACAGTGCTCCTTGGACTCTGCCTACTCCTTCGGGATTTCAGGCGTGATTGTGTATATTTACCTGTCATCGCATTAGTTACTTAAAATGGGGCTAGTTGATTGGTGTAAATGTCGGAAGATATTTATTTGCTGTTTGTCCGAAAACGGTCTATTTGAGTATTTACAACACAACGATAACTGTACGCGAATACGCCAGGGCAATGAAGTGCCCTCATAACAGTGATATTATAAAGTATAGTTTGCAAATTTTTTTCTTTATGCATTTTGACAGTTGCAAAAAAATATTTATTTAATGTTTCTGTAGTATAATAAACTCACAGGAATATAAAAAACATGCTCGGGGCGCAATAAAACGAAATATTACTATACTTTCAGACTTCTACAATCATGTTTGTATTAGATACTTTTAGTGGCACCTGGTAGAATATTAATCTTATTTTAAATGTTGTAATTTTGAACCGTTTATTGTTTGTTTTAAAATAGTTCATGCTTTGCTTACGTCTAGAGTATTAAATAATCTGGTTTATTTCTGGCTCAACGTAATATTTTAAGGTTAAATTGATCGTAACCATCGTAAAAAAATTATCGCGCCTCTAACCCCGAAGGAGTAGGCAGAGGTGTTAAACACCCACATCCATAATGTTCAGTATAAAGATGATAAGTATGTATGTAATGTGTGGCAACCTCCGTGGTCGAGTGGTCTGTACGCCGGTCTCAAGGCGACGCCATCTCGAGAGGTCTTGGGTTCGATCCCCAGTAGAGGCAAGTGTTTGGGTGATGAATTTTCAGACATTTGTTCTCCAGTCTTGGATGTTCATTATATATGTATTATATTATGTATATTTTGAATATTTATGTGTATTTATCTATTAAATATATTTGCCCGTCATCTAGTATCCGTAACACAAGCAGCATTCAGTTGCTTAAAATGGGACTAGTTGATTGGTGTGAATGTCTGAGGATATTTATATTGATAGGATATTGATATGTTAATGTTTGTCGGCAGACTGCTGTCGTTCCGTCCGCTGCGGCTGTACCGCGCCGGCGCGCTGGCGGCGGCGCGCGCCACGCATGCGCGCCTGCACGAGCGCCGGCGCTCGCGCCTGCGCGGCTGGCTCACGCGCTAGCTCGCACCCACCACCGGCGGTGATATGACGCCGCGCTCACTGCTCTGGCACTGAAGGCTTGGCCGTAGTACCGGCAGTCACGGAAGCGGGCTCCCATCCTAGCGCCTGCCGAAGATAGGTTCACCTAGTACCACACGTCTTTGAAACTGTCCTCAGTTTGAAAGCAATTAACGGCTGGCGGTGGTCACCCATCCGGTCTATTGACACGGCTGAATACACCGCTATCGCTAAACTTGCCTGGTGAAACGGTTCATCAGCCACCCATCTTATCTACCATAGTGAAGGGGGCATATGGGAATTCGAAATTACTTAAAATGGGGTATTCGAAAGAAAAGATTGTTAATATTATTATTGGCTACTTGACAGCACTTCGAGGAGTATTTTTATTTAATATAATTATTATTGTTTGTATTTAAACAAATCTATTGTAATTATTAAAAAATTGACGACGGAATATAGATTTGAATATTTGACTTTTTTATTTATACTCATGCAATATTTATTCGTGAATAATATTGTTTATTTGTGTGTAGTACATGTTATCCCACCTATATCCCCAAAGGGGTAGGTAGAGGTGTACACACCCCCACTTCGCCAGTAACGCCGTTGGTCCCATGTAAGGGGGGCAAGCCTATCGCCGTCGCCGGGCACTACAAAACATCCACAACCACTGTAATCCGAACTATATATAGTTTTATATTTTACACTTCGCCGTCAATTTTTTAATAACTAACAAAATTCACAAGGTTTCTTTTTGATTGACCTCACATTTCATTATCTAGTTATTTATATGGGTTTACAGATGCATTGTAATTCAATTTCGGAAAAAAAATTAATATAACTGTCAACATATTGATTACTATCACGACCTAACTGTATTGTGTTCTAATATAATGTTTCATTTAATAATTTATATGTAATTTTTATGAAATATGGCCCTCAATCATCAAATATGTATCGCAATTTTGTGACATTTATTTATAATTTATCTTAATACAAAATGTATTGTACAATTGATTCTTTCTTAATTCTATTCTATCTGATATATTTCTTATCGAGTTGTTACTGTTGATTAGCCAATTTTATATGGGAAAGATTAATTTTTGTTGTAAATCTAAATAGAATATGCTCATAGCAAAGGACTGGAGTATATGAGAATTTTGATCCCACTCTGCCTACCCCTTTGGGGATAAGGACGTAAATTTGAGACCCTCGCCGACCTGTTACAAGGCTTAACAACATTTGTGGTTATTTTACAGTCTAACTGTAAAGTAAGGTCAAATCAGTTTAAACCAATTTTATAAATTGAGAGATTAAAGTAAAAGCGATTACATGACTTACTTTTAGTTAATATTGTCAGTTTATCATTATCTCAACACTTAATTGTAAATTGTCTAATCGATCGACCTAGTGTCGATCAAACCGACTGAAATTATTCGAAAATAGTGTTTTAAAGATAACTAAGCGTTGTTTAAATTATTTATTGTTAAATGTGAGATTTTCAAGTAATTTCGGTCACATGTAAAAAGCACTCAAATTGTTATTTTTAATTTTATGAGCAAAGAGAATTGTAAACTACAGCCATAGACTTCACAATGTCTTGTCTCTGGTTGTCAGTTCGTCTGAAAGACGCATCTCGAATTCCGACTGCGAAAGTCGGGTGATAGAACAGGTATAAGTAAGCGGATGTTGTTTAATCACGTTTTAGTGGTGACGATTATTCGTATACGCCTCGTATCGCATCTCTATGTATCTGAAACCATCACATTCTCTATGATCGGTTTAAGTAAATTTTTGTTCTGAATAAGTTGAGTTTTTTTTTCAATAATCTGGTCACAGTTATTTATTATTAAATTTTAGTGTGGATGGCGTATAAATGGAATGACTATCGTTGTATACATTCTGTATACAAAGTGAGACAGAATAACAGATGTGTTAAGGGAGTCAAAAGATATGATGCATGTGTTGAATCCCGAGTCAAGTGATGATGAATGTGTTGGAAGTAATATATGTGTTGGACAGGTGAGTTAAGACAATCGCTTTAATTCGAACATAATAGAGACATGCAGTCTTATAATAATATATCGTACAAACTTTGTGATTGGAGATCTCATGGGCTGGATGTATGAGTTCAATAGTGATGCGATACGTAGCTATTAACAGCTGATCTCCTAATGTCTAAAAGTACACGGTTCTCTGTACATATTTGAAAGGGTGAATGTAGAATACTTCGAGGAACCAATATTGTTAATTTGTAAAGAAATGACTTGTGAGAATAAATATTATTATATTTATAATGTGTTGTTTTATTGCTGGCATAATTTTTGTTGTAAATCACACCTAAAGATTAGGAAAACTACACATTTTTTAATGGCGATTTTTTTTGGCATAATATTTGATTGGTCTTAGCTATCACATGATAATCATCATGGTACATAAATAAATAATTCATCACAAAATTATTATTTTGTGCATAAATTGAGACAGAATTGAGAAGTATTTGCAGACCAATACGACCTTCAGTTTTAAAAAGAGCATATTCCCTCCTTAAGGGGTAACGCGGCAACTCATTTAATTTCATTTATTCAATAAACAATAACACACATTGTATGCGAATATCAACCAAAACATAATATTAACTAATTAAACTAAATATACTATTACTACTACAACACTACACTACTACAACACTACACTACTACTACACTACACTACTACTACACTACACTACTACTGCACTACACTACTACTACACTACACTACTACTACACTACTACTACACTACACTACACACTATACTATTACTACTATTATTTGATTTTCTAATAAAAATGCCCAATATTAAATAATGTCACATGAAATAAAATTAAAATACTATAATAACTCGTTTAAAATTAACTTAGTATACAGTTAAAAAAATATTCAAAATAAAAGTCATAGTTGTAAAATGCATTTAAAAATTGTCCAGAGAATACAATTTTTTTTCTAATAACAGTACCTTCGACATTTTTTTGAATAAGGTCGATTTATTTATTATTTTAACTCCTCCGGTGTTGTAGATGTCTATGGGCGGCGGTAATCACTTACCATCAGGTGAGCCGTCTACCAGTTTGCCCCGTTTACATAAAAAAACTGCTTATATTTTTTAGATAGTTCGTCCATTCCTTTTTTGTATCAAATGGGGAACAAAACAATGTGAAATTCGGGAAAGACGTTCGAAAAAATTGCTCCAGGAAATTATTATTTCCGGAAATTTAGTTTTTACCTCGTTGAGTGTATGTACAATCATCATCAAAAATTAGAGGACTTGTTCTCTATCATATGGTTGTTCCGAACGAATTTTTAATAGATATTGCAAACATTACACTTTAAATGTATGCACGCTGTAAGGTTAATTTAATTGCATATTCAGCACTTGTATAATTTAAACTCGATTTTATTTCTAGAAATAATGTTTGGAAATGCCTACTTTTAAATAACGGCGCAGTAAGGGTCAGTTCATACCGGCGCAAATTCTAAGCGCATCGAAGCGTCTCTATCTGAAAGCTGAAACTTTAATGATAAAGAGTGTAATATGTAAATATGTATGAATATATGTAAATCAGAATAATTGCTTATTTGCTGTTTTATTTCCATAGACAATTTTTATAATTCTGTATTACTAATTTATTTCAGGATCGATTTATTATATTGTAAAAATAGTGACATGCCAAATGTAACGTATGTGTTATAATCTGGTCAATAAAAATGATTATACTGATTATACTGCAGTAGAAATGAGAGCTTTGAGAAGCATGGCTTTTTAGGAATTCTCTGAATCTTAATAGTTATAGACAAAATACTAAGAGAGAAAAAAAACACCAATTTCATAGTTAAGGACCCAATATGTACAGTCGCAGAAGTTAGGTCGCCAAGAAGAGTTTTTTTGGGTGGCATTATTTGAAAAAGTAATACGAGTCAACGTAGTTATTTACGATTGAAATGAAACATCTTTAATTGGTCAATTTTGCGTGGTATAAACATTTGAAATTACTGTATTACTTTTTTCAATAACGCTTCCTAAAAAAACTAGTAGTCGACCGCCAACTTCCCCGAATGTACTTCTACTATAATGTCTGAACATAGAACCTGTTCAACCAAGAACTAACAATTGGACCATGAAATAATAACGAACAGTGCGACCACCGTTGTCCGTTACGCATAATCTTAATAAGCGATTGAATACAATCTCCGGTGATGAATTATGTGTGAGATGAGATCAAGACATGCGGCTGGGTGGTCTGTTCGCCGGTCTCAAGCCGTCGCCATCTCGACATTTTCTGGGTTCGATCCCGTGGGGGCAAATGATTGTGATATGAATATAGGCATTTGTTCGCAAGTCATGGATACATACATATAATCACGACTGTTATCCCCCAAGGGTTAGTCAGAGACTAGACAAAAGAACCGCAAAAGCAGTCCATTGCCATAGTACACGCTTCATCCAGCACATGTGCTCAGCGTGACAGGTCGCCTTCTACGGCACCCAAGGGAAGATATGGGTTGATAGTATTCTTTTAATGAGCCGCTACCACACGCCTCAGTGACGAAGTCATGGATGTTTACATATTATTGAGAATTGAGTAGGATATACTTACCGTTACGTGGAACTTCTATATTCATATACTAACGTAATAGTTCCTAGTTAACCATACATATCTGTATGGGCCGTAACACCACGCTGGCCCAATTGGTGGGTAAAACGGTTGCAAAGTGACCGGAATCGGAATATGTCTTCTTTACAATTCAATAAAAATATCACATTTTTCTCATAAAATACACGTTTTTATTTTAAAATGAAAAAGTGCACTTACTGAGACACCCGTTAGTATAGGTTTGGTAAATACGCGACCGGGATACCAACTCTTTATCGTGCCTATCAAAGCAAGGAGTTTGAGATCACAAAGTTTTGGTCACCCATCCTGGGCCTGACTATGGCGAAGGCAGCTTTGTTTTAGATATCGAAAGCCAAAGCGTACTAACCACTACGCCACCGAGCTCCTCCATTGAGCCAAAGCTAAAACGTAGCAGCTAGTTTCTCATTTCACAAACTTCCGTAAGAAAGTCGTGTTGTCGTTTTCTATATACCAAGGCTATCCCACCGGTTTTTCGCCAAAAGTACAAGCTGTTTACCTCAGTTCAAGAGGCGAGTGTTTTTTTAATAATAAACTAGCTGTTCCCAGCGACTTCGTCCGCGTTTACTATGGTTTTTAAACTATCCCACGGGGACCCTTTAATTTTCCGGAATAAAAAGTATCTAAGATGTTGACCAGGGATATAAGGTATATAAGCAACTACAAAAATGGCTTGTAATCCTATGGAAACGAGAATCAATTTACTTTGCCGTAACACAGTTTTGTAACTAGCACGAGAAGTAAAGATTTTCAATTAATACCTACATCAGGCGATCTTATTGTGATTGAATGAATGTTTATACTTTTTGGTTGAAATAAATTTTATTTTATTTTATTTTTAAGGTATCACCATGCAAAATTTCATTGATATCGGTTCAGCCATTTCGGAGATTAGCCCGTACAAATGGTACAAACAGAGAAACAAAATAATTTTTTTTTTTTGTATTTTCTTTTTTTTTACATTCCCCTGACTTGGTTTTAATCATTTTTTTCTATGTACAGACATTCGACCTCTACGGTTTTATTATATGTATAGATGTCGTTCTACCATTTTTGCGAGGACGTCTTCCGGGTATGCTGGTAGGTATGTATCGTCGAGGGAATACTTACGTTAACACCCAAGGACGAACGAGAATTCAGCAACAGACCTTGATCTTGATTCGACGTATCGATAGGTATATATCGATAGGGCCGATAGGGCTATTTTTATAAATCAACACAAGTTGATTTATAAAAATAACCCATGTTATTGACGATAGCATTACTGCTTCACCTTTATCTATATTGATTTAAGGTCAAACATTTAAGCGCCATCTAGTATCGAGTGGCGGTAATTAACGGTATTAGATTGGAAAGATAAGCATAAAGTTTGTGACGTTAGATGCCGGTGTAAATAAAAAAGGGGAATATAGTCACTTGATCTATATTTAATTCACATACAAACATACAATCACGCATTTAATCACCAAAGGGGTAGGCAGAATCCAAGGAGCACTGTGTTCTTTCAGACTACATTTAGCCAGCCATTTTAAAATTTGGGTTTGGTCATATGAACAATCGTGAAAGAGTAGCAACAAGAAAAGAAGTTGGTACATTCTTTTAAATAGTGCCTTGGATAAGTTATTTAAGTTCTGTGAAAATTTTCTGTTCCAATATATTATTAATTTTATTAAGATGGTTACTTACAACAATTTAAAAATATAATATGTTTTACTAGCTATTGCCCGCCACTTCGTCCGCGTAGAATAGTTACTTTGAGATAGTGTGATGGTATGTATCCTATAACCTTCCTCAATAAATGCTCAAATAGGCTATTCAACACTGAAAGATTTTTTCAAATTGGATCAGTAGCCTCAATTGGTTGAATTAAAAACTTAGTCCTACTCTATTATTACAAGCAAAGTTCACAGTGTCATAAATTTGTCATTCATTTTTCCGGGAGACGTTATTTAAACTTTTTAACATTAACCCGTATGGCACCCGTTCCCATGGGAATATCGGGATAAAAGGTAGTCTATAACCTTTCTCAGGCTCTACCCTATCTGTGTACCAAATTTCGGTTAAATTGGTTTAGTAGTTTTGTGAAAGCGAGACAGACAGACAGAGTTACTTTCGCATTTATAATATTAGTAGGTACGGATATACTTCTGTTATAGGTAAATATAAGGTGCCCATAGAAAACCAGAGTCAGGACTCAAAAACCTGACATTAAGCTGAATTGGCTAGCTTTTTGGCACAGCCGTGAGACAGTTCACCGTCTAGATAGCTGATGATTTCCTGTATTTTTTTGTTTGTGTATAATATAGCTATGTATATATTCTTATATTGGGTCCTTACCTATGAAATTGGTGTTTTTATTCTGTCTTAGCAATTTGTCCGTAACTATAAAGTTTCAGAACATTCTTATAAAATAATTGCCTCTTCTAAAAATAGACCATATATTTAAGCTCGTATTATTTAATTTGATAATTTTTTGTAAGTTTAATTGTGTTAAAATTAGACACAAAGACAATTATTTTTAACTGCCTCCCGAAAACATCATTTGATTTGCATTAACATAAAAACGATGAATAATTTTTATCAAGCGTGTTCACACACATATTGCTAAAGCTTGTCTAATGATACATGCCAAATATTATTATCTCTGGATTTGTCGTTGTGAAGATAACTGATAAAATGTTAGTATGTAAAAAGCAGACATCCCCAAAATCTCCATACAAAACACCAATTTCATAGGTAAGGACCTAATATTAGTACAATGTCTCGTGTCTGAGTCGGAATATGTTTTTTCTTTCTTATCTGAGGACATGGCTAGAATGGGAGTGAATGTTGATATGGCGTGTGATAGGGGCGAGTGGAGGAGAAAGACTAGTTCCCAAATGAAATTGGGAAAAGGGCAGGCTAATGATGATCTAAATATCTGTCATCTGGAGGTATCACAGTGATCACAACGTTTTGGCCACCTATCCTATGGCGAAGGTAGCTTTGTTTTCGACATCGAAAGTCAAAGCGTGATAACTGTGCCACCGAGCTCCTCAAAACAAGGGAAGTAATTAATTGGGCAGCCATTTAATTATTTGGTAAACAACTTATGGGTAGCGAAAATTTTTAAATGGGCAGGTTGGTTCCGTGTTGGTCCGGGACGCAAAAAGAATGTAACAACTGCTTTTCTCGCCTAGCATGTCGTAAAAGGCGACTAAGGGCGTATTGGGTACTGGCTCTGTGATTGTGTAGGCGATGAGCTAGCCACTTGTTACTACTTTTTCACGATTTTTCATCTGACCAACCCTATTTTTGTATAGCTAAATGTGGTCTTAAGGAACACAGTGCTCCTTGGACTCTGCCGACCCCTTCGGGGATTACAGGCGTGATTGTATGTATGTATGTGGTCAGCAAAATAACTAATTGGTCAGCGAGTTATGGCAGCAGATATTTCCAATTAGTCGGCAAAATAACTAATTGGGCAGCAACTTAAATGTTTTCTCAGCTGTCATATATTATGTTTTGGTGACTCAAATATTGGTTTTTATGGGTCATAAAAAATAACCTTAACCCAACATCTATCAGAATACATTTCCTAGGATTTTAGCGATAAATTGTATTTTTTGTTGACCGAAATTCGAAAATTTTGCTAACCGTTTAAATAACACCAAAAAAGCCCTCATTAATTCCTAATTAGAGTTAACATTAGGTATAATAACGAAAGAGGTTAGCAACTGCCGGCCGTATCACGCCCCATAGCATAGCCCCAGCCACAGACAGCGTGATCCCGATATGACCAGACATGTGTCAAATAAATGTAATAGAATTATCAAGTAAGTATTCTTTGAACTCCATATAAAAAAAAGATTAATTAGATAATTAACTGTCGGAATTAGATTACTTTATTTCCGCGTAGTGATTGGTTTACTTAATTTTTTATAGTTCATTTGTAATTAACAGTAGGTAGGTAATTAATGATTGTTCCTTCCAATTCAATTTTGACATTTGTGACTAAGGGTTATGTATAATACACGTACATTTTATTAGGTTGTGGTTGTAGAACATATTCATGTAAACGGAGGATGGAACCCTTGCAGAGTTTCTTGCCTGTATCTTCTCTAGACAAGGCCTCCCGGTAGTGAACCGGCCGAAAGAAAAGTAATGGTATTGTCAATTTTAGGATAATTGTAATTTATTTTGTTTTGACTTGTCAAAAGTGTATTTGATGATACCAATTTGATTAAATGACTTTGAGTTTGAGTTTGTTGTTCTCAGCCTATATACGTCCCACTGCTGGGCACAGGCCTTCCTCATGGAGAACCACATGAGGAGTATGGGCCGTTACACCACCACGTTGGCTCAATGCTGCTGGTTGGTCGGTAGAACCTTCTTTATCTATTCCGTGGTAGAAACAGTCGCAATAGCGACCGGGACCAACGGCTTAACGTGCTCTGAGCACGGAGAAGCTCGAGATCACAATGATTCGGTCACCCATCAACGGCCTGACAATGGCGAAGGTAGCTTTGTTTTCAATCGAAAGCCAAAGCGTACTAACCACTACGCCAACCAAGCTCCTCATTGCTGGGCACAGGGCTTCCTAATGGAGAATCTCTTGAGGAGTATTTCTGTATTTCTACCCAACAACCCGCAATGGGCCAGCAGCGTGGTGGTGTTACGGCCCATACTCCTCATGTGTTTCTCCATGAGGAAGGCCTGTCCCAGTAGTGGGACGTATATAGGCTGAGGAACGTTAGGTTAAGGTTATTTTTTTATGACCCTTAAAAATAATATTTGTGTCATCAACCACATAAACAATTTGGCAGCAGAGAAAACATTTGAGTTGCTGCCCAATTAGTTATTTAGCTGACCAATTTAGAAACATTTGTATTTTTTTGCTGACTAAAATAAGAGTATTTTGCTAACCGTTTAAATAACAACCTAACGCATGTAGGCGCGTGAATCGCATGAGCGGCGTGGTTGAATTTTCAGTGTTGGATGTTGGATTGCACGTTTTTTCTATACAAATACATACGCAATTTAATATCCACGCACGACGCTCCGTCTTGCGGCTAAATGTCGCAGTTATGTCATAAGTTGTTCAAGGTCACATGACTTTCTCCAGCGGACGTGTTGTCAGTCAGTAACGACGAAAGAGTCAATGAAAACAATTTGTAAGTACCTTTTTATCACGTTTTTCTTGTTTCTTTTTTCTTATCTTGCTTTCTTGTATGCCTGTCTGTGGAGATCAAATCTGGCGATCGATTTTTCGACCACTTCCCGACATCCGATGAAGCTGAAAGTTTGCATACAGGCTTGCTTCCGGCGACTGAATAGGTACTGTACAAAAAATTATTTTAAAAAACCACGTTTTACTAATGGGTCGAAAAGGGGAAAATAAAAAAAATTTAACGTGGTGCGCCAATGATTATTATAAATATATTATTGTGGTGCGCTCTTTTCAAATGACTGCGCGCACCACGTTAAAATTTTCGAAAATTCTTTTAACCAAAATAGTCCTTACCTATGAAATTTGTGTTTTTTCTCTCTTAGTATTTTGTCCGTAACTATTAACATTCAGAGTATTCCTAAAAAATAATAACTTCGTTTAAAAATAGACTATATTTTTGAGCTCTTTTGATGTGTTTTGATAATTTGTTGTAAGTTTAATTGTGTTAAAATTGGACACGGAGACAACTCTTTTTAAGTGCCTCCCGAATACAACATTTTATTTGCATTCACTTAAAAACGATAAATAATTTTTATGAAGTGTGATATTACACATATTACTAAAGCTTGTCTAATGATAGATGCCAAATATTATTATCTTTGGATTTGTCGTTGTGAAGAAAACTGAAAAAAAATTTAATATGGAAAATGCAGAATTCCCCAAAATCTCTATACAAAACACCAATTTCATAGGTAAGGACCTAATATTTATTTTCCCCTTTTTAGTCCATTAGTAAAACGAGTTTTTTTTATGTGTTTTTTTATACATTATTAATTTTATTCAACATGTTGGCAAGGTAAGGCAGCGGTAGTAGACTTGGGAAGGACTCGCTACTTGTTCATGTGGTCGCAGGTTGGATTCCAGCGCCGCAATCAGTTGAATTAAGAAGTTGAAAAGTCCAGAAGGCCTAGCACGGGCCGGAGAGAAAAAGTCCCCAGAGACAAAAATCGTAAAAATAGTAATTTTGTCTCCGGGGACTTTTCTCTCCGGCCCGTGCTAGGCCTACAGGGGCGATCGATCGCGCTAAATACGAACGTATTTGCTGTAGTGTAACTATTGATTTTCAAAACTTAGTAAAACGTTACGGCACAGCCACGCACGAGGCGGCTCGAGGGAACGCGAGCACGAGAGTATGGAGTGTGGATGGGCCGTAACGTTTTCGACTGAGATAAAGTTGTGGTAAATACGATCGGGACCAGTTTTGTTTGTGAATATATCGCTGTCATTCTGCCCGGTGCATAGATTAGGCTTGCCACCCTGGTACATAAGGACTTAGACATATCTGGAGAAAATTACCATCACATCTCTACTCCGTAGGGGTAGACAAAGGTGTTTACGCCCACATATCACCTGATATATTATTCCTTATGTAACAAGCGTTACCATGGTATGCGGCAAGAGTCAAAGAATAAAATCAGTTGAGTATAGCAGCTCGTCTTTGGAACATGTTTATATTGATAACCACGGTTACACCCACGCAGTACCCGATCCCATAGGAATATCGAGATAAAAGTAGCCTATGTCCTTTCTCAGGCTCTAAACTATCTGTGTACCAAATTAAATTGGTTCAGTGTAGTTTTGACGTGAAAGCAAGACAGACAGACAGAGTTACTTTCGCATTTATAATATTAGTATGGATACTGACAATGACTCAAAGAATTTCTCTAATCCGTGGGCCAGTGTTTCGTCCCAAACTAAGGTGTTTCTCTGGGAAGGCTAGAATTAAACACGGACGAATAAGTATTTAAATAAGCTGACTAGCGACCAGCCCAAGCTTGGCACGAGTTTTCCCCCTCTATCCCCCCAAATAGTTTCATAAAATCCCTTCTTAGCACAAGTCCACACCAAAGGAACCTACCGCCAAACAATTTCGAAGATGATAGTTCCTGAGATTGCGTGATCAATCAGTGAGTGGTATACGAGCGAAATTTCGTTGTTAAATTTTACACACATAACATAATTATCATCACGCCCCTTTTCCCGGAAGGGGTAGTCAGGGGGTTAAACAGCCTGTTGCCTTGCACCGGGCACAATGTGAGGCAAGCTATATTCAATATGAACTGTACATAAGTTATTATTTAAAACTCAGTGGTACATGTGGTGGGATCGAACCCGCGTTTCCCGCTGCCTCTCGAACGAGAAGTTATATTTTACATGGATCTATAAAGCGTTCTATAGGGAGAATATTAATTAGAGGGGTCATGTCGTTCAATCGTCAATTTCTCCTTACTTTCCCTTCCTAACTCGGCTCAATGAGCTCGATCGGACGTAGGTTCGGAACCCGTTTATAGAGAGCAAAACTTAGTTTGAAACATATGAAGTCTCCTTCATTTTTATGGAAAAACCAGTGTAGATAACTTTATTCTCCTTGGATAGAAATGGTTAACAATTTTCTAGAAGGTAGGGATATGTAATCGTCACCACAGTCTACCTACATTCGTCTTAATAGTGGAAGAACGATATGATAAAATTGTTGTCGTCAGCCTATATACGTCCCACTGCTGGGACAGGGCTTCCTCATGGAGAAATACATGAGGAGTATGCCGTAACACCACCACGCTGGCCCAATGCGGGTTGGTGGGTAGAAACGGTCACAAATGCGACCGGGACCAACGGCTTAACGTGCCTTCCGAAGCACGGAGGAGCTTGAGATTACAAAGTTTTGGTCACTATTCACAGCCTGACCATGGCGAAGGTAGCTTTGTCTTCGATCGAAAGCCAAAGTGTAGTATTGTCTTCTAATACATTTCAATGCATCTTGGGAGAGTTTGGCGTCAAACATTACCACGATAAAAATCCCATCGTTTTTCACACCACTTGCCGATTATTCCAATTAATCCTCCACATTGTTCATCATTATTGACACTTACACAAAACTACACTGATTTAACGAAACAAGATCCACTCCGAAACAATATTACAATCACTGAAATAAATTCAAGTCCTCCATAGTTGGATGCCGCCAAAAAAACCGCTTGTTTTCTTTAAATATATTTTTTTACCTTTTTAGTGTTTAAGGCAAAGTACTCGTTAAGGCGATTTAAACGAGCCCAAACTTAATGGCATTGTATCATTTAATTACTGAGTTCCTATGGCCACCTTCCAGCTCCATCATCAGATCAGCTCCAAGTCATAATAACATTGCATTGCCATCCGATTTACACATGCATGAAAAACAGCTCTATCAGCTAAAGACATCTTCAAAATTGAGTTGCAAGATTTTACCCGAACATACATAAGTACATTTCAAGTTAAATAAAAGCTTAAAAAAAATAACCTGCAAGTTGAAAATCACATATAATGTACCTAGATGACCCTTATATGTCAATGACTCCAGCAATGAGGAAATTACTATAAAATTCTTCTGATCCGGAAGTCGTTCGTATTACTATATTTGGTAGGTATCTTTAGTAATTGTACGAGTATAAGTAGGTACTTTCCTACATATAATTACCTCAGGGCCAATACAATACACGTCATGAGAAATCATTACCCATCTCTTTTCGTTTGTTTGTCTCGTTTTAACACCACAATGCAGACGACCCAATGCCGATTGGTGGGCAATACGTTGCTGTAACAAAGGCTAACAGCTCTCGAGATCACAAAATGGTCACCCATCCACTTTTTTATTTTAATGAAGAAAACATGAGGTCTATCACCACTACGCTGGCGTAATGCGGATTAGTGGTTGCAATATCAACAGTTTAACATCTTTCATAGAACTCGTAATCACAAAGTTTTGGTCACCCATCCAAGTTCAAGCCACGTCGAAAGTTGCTTTTTTTATTATCGAAAACTCTGATTAAGAGTACGGTTGGCAATGTCTGTAGATAGGTAGGTATTATTAATTTTTTGGTAATTATCGTTTGACCCGGGAAACGAACCTCTGTAAGATAACCTTCATTACACGAGAAAAATTCGTATCAAATCCAATTTCGTTTCATAATGTAGGTAAGTATAAACAAATACATGTGTGATAGGTCAAAAGAGGTTGCGTAGCGAAACGTTTAAATCAATATTAAAAGCAAAGCAACTATACCATGTTTGTATTTTGGATGGATGACCAACATTTTGTGATCTCGATCTTCGTGCATCGGAGGGACACGTTATTTTCTACCTGCAAATCTGCTTCGGCCCAGCTGGTTCGTAGTTTTACAGTTAGCTTACGTGTTCCTGTATAGATCGGTTATGCCCAGCAGTGGGAGCGTAACCCGGTGGTAGGCAGTTGAAGAGGGCATTTTTACCACTTAGCGGTGCTCGCGACATCGTTCGCCAATTGATTTAACGCCGATAAAAGTTTACAAAAAGTTTTTGTGTTTGTTGACACTGCATTGTTTTTTATTTTTTGTTCAACATTACATTCCTACCTTATTAGCAAAATGTTGATTGTTAATAGTTGAACTGAAACCTGAAATATTGGGTCCTTACCGATGAAATTGGTGTTTTTATTCTGTCTGTAACTATTAAGATTCTAAGAGAGTATTCCTAAAGAATAATTACCTCGTCTAAAAATAGACTATATTTTTGAGCTCTTTTGATTTGTTTTGATAATTTGTTGTAAGTTTAATTGTGTTAAAATTGGACACGGAGACAACTCTTTTTAAGTGCCTCCCGAATACATCATTTTATTTGCATTCACTTAAAAACGATAAATAATTTTTATGAAGTGTGATATTACACATATACTAAAGCTCGTCTAATGATACATGCCAAATATCTCTGGATTTGTCGTTCTGAAGAAAACTGATAAAATGTTAGTATGGAAAATGTAGAATTCCCCAAAATCTAAAACCCCCAAAAACACCAATTTCATAGGTAAGAACCTAATATTTAAAATAATGTAAGTAACATTTCTTGTCAGTGTCATCTGATTAATTGTTGGGTGATCTTGGTTGTCGTGTCATTTTACAATTTTCGAAATGAAATTACATTTTGACGGAAACTCGGGCGAGCAGATATTGATAGCCACGGTGACACCCGCGCGGTACCCGTTCCTATGGGAATAAAAAGTTGCCATGTTCTTTCTCAGGCTCTAGACTATCTGTGTACCAAATTTCAATTGAATCGGTTCAGTAGGTTTGACGCGAAAGCGAGACAGACAGAGTAACTTTCGCATTATTATAATATTAAGGATGGAAATTTTTGAAATTACTTATAAACAGCAATAGCAATACCAATCCGGCGAACTTAGGCGTACCATAATAATACCGCTGCTCGATACAAGATGGCGCTTTTTCTAGACAGTGATTTCTTGGCATTTTCCCTCTTTCTACACCCCCTGACTTGATTTTAAGCATTTTTTTTCTATTTACACACTTTCGGCGTCTACAGTTTTATTATATTATTATGTATAGATAGAATAGATGAGTTGATATTTTAACAAATAACTTTATTTTTGTTATGAAGTTGATGACAACTCATGTGAGGGAAATACTATTGTCTCTTGTCTTCTTTTTGTCTGTTGCTCCTCGAATAGACAGTTAAATTAGTAGTGTTACTGTTTGTACAGTCGGCAATAGAGGTGGCTTAACATTTCGTTCTAGAATAGGTCATGAAAATAGGGTGGCAAGGTCTAGATAAGCAATCGTAAGGGTTAATCCATACTAGAGCAGAATAAATCCCTAAATCCGTATTTAGCCATGGAATTTGAGTGAAATACCTATACGTTAATCCACTATATATCACTAATATTCTAAACCATATCTGTTTACTTTACTTACTGTACCCTAAGGGTTGTCTGGAAGACATCTCTATTATAGTACGTCTCGATCCAAGTTGCCAAAAAGGTAAACAAAACAAAGGTAATATTTCATCTCTAAAATGTTTTGTGATGACTGTAGGTAATTGAAATCAATTGAAACGGACAAAAATTGTTACCGTTAATTATATTTACGTGCCAATGTCCATGTAAAAAGTGTGATTATTGAATAACAAAATCGGTAAGTCGGCTTTTTTGTTTACCTTTTTGGCAAATTGGATTGAGACGTACTATAGATAAATCTGCGTTGTTTTTACTTTTTGTAATCTTTTTTTTGTCAATAACATACATACATGCATATTATTATAATCACGACTATTATACCCTAAGGGCAAGTCCATTATTTTTTTTTAATCAGCCCAGCTCAGACAACACCAGCTGATGGTAAGCAGTAGATAAATCCATTTGCGAAGGATGCTAGGGCAGCACCAAAGGATGCAGGCCTAGCGACCTCCTTGCTGGCTCACAAGATGCCTTTTCGCGCCTCTTTTGAAGGAACCCATGCTGTAGGAAGGAGAATTCCATGCTCTGGATGTACGAGCAAAGTATGATAGCATTGTCTTAGTCGGCGCTTCACCAAGCAGTGATTGCATTCAGTGAGACAGGTGGTGAGCCCGTCGCGACGTCGGTCGCTGTAAGCTATATTTGAATAGTTGTAGTAAAATGCACACAGCGCTCAGAGTAAACAGAACTGGAGTAGCCTTTGTCTAACATTCCCCTCTGCCAAATGCACAAGCATCGGATGCTTGCACGTTTAATAAAACTAGTTGAGCCGCCATTTTGACAGCCATAACATTGTAAACGTTGCGGCGAACAGAGCTCCCGCAAAAATGCCTGCCTGTGCTGTTTTTTGTTGTAAAAATAAATAGAAAACATCGAGTATGCTAAAAGATGGTGTCACCTTTTATTTGTAATTATAATTTTTAAGATTTCATGATTATTTACTTCATTATTTCATGTTTTAGAATTCTACGATTTCAAATTTCGAACGCTAGTCTCGTGGGGAGTGCGGCTGTGACGTTGTCAAAACGCACACCCCACGTGACTATTTTAAGCGTGTGTGTGCGTGAAATTTAAATTTGTGTGTCGAATTATGCATGTGTGCATTTGTAAAAACGGCTGGCTTTGAGTGTAGTGGTAACCTCACCCCCCGCAAGAAATGGCAGAATTTTTTTTTTGAGAAATTAACTAATGGCTACTCCAGTTCTGTTTACTCTGAGACACAGCGTCGCGTTTCGGTGTGAACTGACCCTTATTCACAAGGTTAGCTCATTGTTATTATTACTATGTAGGGCAAGGAATATCTGATTTTGCGGCTAGGATATAAATAATACAATTCTTTACCAAAGAATTATAACATTTATTGCGATTTTACTTCTCTTGGTCCCTAATCTAATAAAAATAAATTAATATAAACATCCAAACAAAACACAATAAATTCTTTTCGAGCTATAACAAAATATTCTAAGCTGACTACGCGAAGAGGCACAGAATAATAAGCCTGGTGTAAAACTAAGCTTACCATAGACTAACAGGAAGAATATTGTATCCATGGATAAGTACACAAGATGCCTAGCAGCTTTTGTAAAGAAATAACATAGGCAAAGACAGTGAACCTACCCATGGATGTAATATTAAAACCTTCATTTTTCTTTGACAATTATTGAGAACGGCTTAACGTGCCGTCCGAAGCACGGAGGAGTTCGAGATCACAATGTTTTGGTCATCCATCCAAGGCCTGACCATGGCGAAAGCATTGTTTTCAATATCGAAAGCCGTGCGAAACAATACGTCGCCGAGCTCCTCAAATAGTTTGTGACATGATAATTCAGTTCGAACTTATTGCGGAAGTTATATGTTTTAAATTGTGCTATTTCATACAGTAGCTACCAGAAATCCGTCTAAAGAAGCAAACACAAATAATTGGTATAATTAGCCTCAACGCTGGGCATATCTGCTCATTTACAGCGAGATATTTGGTACAATGTCATAAACTATGCTAGCTAGCTATAACTGTTGCGTAAAAGATTAACATCTAAAATCTATATTCAATGTCATGCATATTAGATATAATGTCGACTTTACAGCCATGTCATTGAAATGAGAATATGTCACAAGTTAAAAAACAGTCAATTATATTACTGAGACTTGTCAATCATGTAAAATAGCGATATAATTTTAAGAGTTTTAGGCCAGATAAAGACAGAAGCATCGCTTTCACTATATTAGCTTTTCCATGTCAACGGGCAATGTACATCTTAAAAACTATGACATAATGATGTAATACTAAAGGCATTATGGTTTATCTATAGATTCGTAGATAACGTTGAAAAACTGATAACTGTGATCACAACCTAGTTACATCAGATTTTACGCGAAACTTCTTATATCTGTAGCCCTGAGACAGTTCGTTTCTATCAGACAGCCATCTTGAAGAGTTCAATTCTTCAAAAGAAAGTTTTCGGCTTCAAGCCTTTACGATAACTTAACTATCTGTTATAACTTAGGTACTTCTAAAGCTAAGGGTTCATTGTTGGCAGTGTTTTGCACATTAATAGTCGATCTGTTGTGACGCATATGTGACTTCACTAAGTCCGAGTTAACCAGTGCGGCCATCAAGCTTAGCTCTCCAGCTAACACAGTCGCGCAAATCAGGGAAGCAAGCCTTGCCGAGTTTTCTGCGGGGCGGGATCCAGCTCCTTTCACCCCTAAGATCTCCAGGCAAGCCCCTTGCCCCGTCAAAACCGTGCCACCACCTACAGTCCCAATTTCTAGAGACGGCATTGTGCAAGTAACATAAAGGTCTTCCCTATTTTCGCCGTAAGTTTCCATGCTGGTCGAGCAATTGCTGCTAGTTACATTTTGCGCTGGATCTTGCCCTGTAGCGATAAAGATCGCAGTCACCATATTTGCCGCATGAGCGTTGTTCCCCCCAATGGACCCAGCTAAAGCGGAACCAGACAAGTTCTTAATTTTGTTGCACCTGGCTAGAGTTTTTGCGTCAGTCTTGAATATATTCCTTAAGTTTTCAGCAGTGATTATTGTCTCACACACCACTCTTTTTCCCCTTCCTTTCACCCAATTTATAGCAGCCGCTTTCTTATCAGAACAGTAGTTGCCAGATAAACTTATGACTTCCATGTCGGGGAAATATTGCTTAAGGAGTTTCAACGCGTTCTCAGCGCCTTTGGATACCATATTCATGCCCATAGCGTCTCCTGTAGTGGCTCGGAATCGTAAATAAAGTGTGGCGCCGTCAACGCCGATGTGGACTTCCTGTAGGCGCGCGAATCGAGATGTAGAGTCGAATGCATCTTTGACTAAAGCGTAGTTGGCTTTATTATCCATCCATTGACGACATTCGTGGGCACGGACGACATTGGGCAGCCTCACTGCTGGTGCTCTAGTCATACCAACATCCTCCACAACACTAGTCACTCCACGAGCACCGATAGCCTTAGCGCCTCTATTAGTTGACGCAACCAAAGCTCCTTCAGTCGTCGCCATTGGAATCATGTAAGGAGTCCCGTCCACCACCAAAGGCCCAGCGTAGCCGACTGGAATACCGACATAACCAATAACATTTTCACAGCACGCATTTAAAACTTTACTGTAATCATAGTTTAGATAAGGTAGCTTTTTCACTGCAGCCTCAGTTTTAAATCTGGACGATATCACCCTTCTACGCAATCTTACGCCTCTGAGAGGATCTCCTAAGACAGTTTCCAGTTTGTGAAGCGAAATGTGAGATTGTTCTACTAACATAACTATTTCTTCGTCGCTTAAAGATGAGCAGGCTCCTTCAGAGCGGTAAATCTCAAGACATTCTGCCATCGGCCGTTTCTTTGAGGATGAGCTCGGCGGCAATGTAGGCCACAAGTCAACTTCTTCAACAGTCGTGATCTCTTCAGTCTGCGTAGAAACTTCAGAGCTTGTGTCATCCCCGACCGAAAACAGAGGCCTTCGATTCGGAACCGCTTCATTTTCATTCGGGGTTTCGTTGGTAGGCCCATCATCCACATCGAGCGACCAACTTCTCTGCTCCTCGAAGAACACAAACTTGATAATCAGAGCACAAAGAAGCGTGGCTACAACAATATAGTCGGCGCTGACCGAGAACCATTTGACGTAGGAGTGGAGGAGTAAATAATCGTTAGTAGCGGGAGTCATGTTATCGTTGGGTCCTTCAACAATACCGCTGTCCCCGCTCCAAGGCCACCTGCTGGTCAAATGGACGCACAGTAAGCCAGCGGCCATAATCATCTTCACTCTTTGGACTACAGGGTTCGGCTTCATATCAGCCTCAGAGAACGGACTGTCGCGTCCAATATCTTTGCGGCTTGACGCGAAATCCGAGACTAATGACAAACAAGCCGGGTAAAAAGTCATGAATACCAAATATTCGACTAAAAGAGCGAGGCAAGCGAAGCTACACATGTGTTCCAATCTCGGCACTCCGGACAATGCTCCAACTCCGACTAGAAGGACTGCTAGCAGCGTGTCCAATGTCGCAGTGGGTCCTAACATAGCTAAAGCTTTGCCGACTCGTTTCTCCTGGTCTTCTCCGGCACACCAGCCTGCTTTCGCCATTCTCGCGCCTCTCGCAACATCAGCGACTAGCAAAAAGAGAAATGGGGCGTCTTTGATGCTTGCCAACTCATTCCAGAACAAGCCAGCTAACGCTGAAGTGAATATAAAGCTGGCGAAGGTTGAAAACACGCCGGCGATGATCAGGAGATACTTTGAAGCGATTTTTTGAAGATTTGAGATTTGGTAGTAAGCGTAGAGTAGTGCAGTGCATCTTACGAAGGTCATTATCACCGCGTCTGCGGCTTGGTACTCTGCCTCAAGTCCCGGACACGCTCTGGCCCAGCCTGCACACCTCTCGAGTCTGATTCCTGGGCCGTGGCGCTCTATGCTTGCCGCGCACGCCAGCAATGCTAAGGTGGCCACAATCACCTCCCATTGGTGCCTCGCGCAGAACTCACCGTGAGCTCCCCACACACGCATTGTCTACTGCAGTGGCTGGTGCACAGCTTATGTCTGTGGACAAAGAGAACACACTCAGAACATGCTCTGTAAAATCGGACTTAAACTAAAGATGAACGTCTCTTAAGTGATAATACCAAGGTATATCACTAGTGTATAACGACATATGAATAACAGTGGTTATAGATGTTCTATAATGCCCGAATAGGCTTGTGTGGGTGTGTGAAGAATCGCTACAGCTTCAAGCACATAGGCATAAAAATATGTACGTACCTATATAAATTACTATCACATGTGGTTATGACTATAAATATCATCAATAATCTAGGGATCGTCATGAGTGGAGAACTGGCATTATTTGAGTTTGTGTGCTCAATGTCTTGAAGAAAATTTTTGTGTTTCTTTTTCTGTTGGTAATATACTAATCTCTTACACATTATATAGCGAATTTTTATTAGTTTTTTTAAACTATTTTCGTTTCCATCAAATAAACAGATGTTCAATTCAGATTCTAATCATTTCATCCCAAACCGGACCCCAGGTGATGTAAATGTCTATCGAAATAATTCGTTTGACACACATTGTGCGATATTACAAGAAATAGGCACGTCTGCGCAATTCGGTGACGGCCTCAAACTACGTCAGATCGTCAATGATAGAACTTACAAAATACTACAATATTATGACATCCCGAAGGTCTATAGAAGCAACGTTCCTTCAGAATAAATTTTATTACATAGCTTTGAATTCCAAATGAGGTCTACCTATCTTTAGATCAAACCCTATAGATGCTTGGTACGGCTTATCACAAACTAGAGGAATTTATTTACATTTTCGGTGATGGATGACGCAGTTGGTGGATATTAACATTTATATTTTAGGGGTGAACAGGGAAGGCGAAACACTCCCCCAAATACAAGAAACGAATATAATTTATGCTGCTATTACGGAATCTTTATGGATAAAACACTTTTATACATAAGGCGAACTTAACGATAATACGCTCTCTCCCAGTCAACCTTCGGGCCAAATAGAGATTCAGAGTGGGGGCACTAAAATCTAAACAAACATTATACTTGCAAAATGAAATTACTGCATAAATGAATTAAATAATCATAAACTACGCAAACTTTTTACTTTAACTATTGTTTTTTAATTACTAATCAATTTATATAAACACACGTCGAAAGTTATTTTGGAGATATAGATGCAATTGTATGTTTATATTTACACTAGCTTTTTGCCCGCAGCTTCGTCCGCGTAGAATAGTTACTTTGAGATAGTGTGATGGTATGTAGCCTATCTCCTTCTTCAATAAATAGGCTATTCAACACTGAAAGATTTTTTCAAATTGGAACAGTTGAAAATTTACTCTTACTCTATTATTAGAAGCAAAGTTCATAGTGGGTGTGGTAGCGGCTCATTAAAAGAATACTACCAACCCACCTCTTCCCCTGGGTGTCGTAAAGGGCGACTAATGAACATAGAACTGCACAACATCCAAAAGCTTGTAGCGGCGACGGGCTCACCACCTGTCACGCTGAGTGCAGTCACTGCTTGGTGAAGCACGGACTATGGAAATGAACTGCTTTTGCGGTGCTTTTGCCTAGTCTCTGACTAACCCCTAAGGGATAATTGTCGTGATTATATGTATGTATGTATTCAGAGTGGCGTAAATTTGTCCTTCATTTTTCTGGGAGGCGTTATTAAAAATTTTTAACATTCACCCGCATCCGCACCCGTTCCCATGGGAATATCGGGATAAAAGGTAGCCTTTGTCCTTTCTCAGGCTCTAGCTAGACTATGTACGTGCCAAATTTCAGTTAAATTGGTTCAGTAGTTTTAACGGGAAAGCGAGAAAGACAGATAGACAGACAGAATTACTTTCGCATTTATAAAATTAGTATATTAGGTAGATTTTGGGGAATTCTGCATTTTCCATACTAAAATTTTTTCAGCTTTCTTCACAACGACAAATCCAAAGATAATAATATTTGGCATCTATCATTAGACAAGCTTTAGTAATATGTGAAATATCACACTTCATAAAAATTATTTATCGTTTTTAAGTGAATGCAAATAAAATGATGTATTCGGGAGGCACTTAAAAAGAGTTGTCTCCGTGTCCAATTTTAACACAATTAAACTTACAACAAATTATCAAAATAAATCAAAAGAGCTCAAAAATATAGTCTATTTTTAGACGAGGTAATTATTTTTTAGGAATACTCGAATCTTAATAGTTACAGGCAAAATACAAAATTCATAGGTAAGGACCCAATATTTAAATCATTCCCAATACAACGATTATGTAAATATGAGCGTACGACTTTCCTATTTTAAGTAACATATTTACTTTAAAAGTAAATGTCATCTGGTCAAACACAGACAATAAATACAAATTTTACTTATACTTAAAACCCAATTATTAAGATTACACAATAATTGGGTTTGGACAATGTACTTTTCGTGTCTGGGAGTTCCCTGTTTGATAATCAGAAAGGTACAGATAGTTGGGTGAATGTTTAAGTGGGTTCCGGTTCAATCCTGTCCTCAGTCTATATACTTCCCACTGCTGAGCATGGCCTTCCCCATGGAGAAACACATGAGGAGGATCCCGTAACACCACCACGCTGGCCCAATGCGGGTTGGTGGGTTGGTGTTGCAAGAGCGACCGCGACCAACGGCTTTAAGTGCACAAAGAACGGAGGAGTTTGAGATCACAAAGTTCTGGCCACCCATCCATTGCCTGACCATGGCGAAAGTAGCTTTGTTTTTGATATCGAAAGCCAAAGCGTACTAGCCACTACGCCACCGATCCCCTAACATATATATGTGAAGTAAGTAGAGAAGCAATATATATTTCCTAGCATTTTTCCTAATCGTTCTAAATAGATATGTAATACTTTAATTGACTCTCAAGGTCAATTAAAAATTAGCAATTATTATTTATACCGACATATTATTATTAGGTCCTTACCTATGAAATTGGTGTTTTGTATGGAGATTTTGGGGAATTCTGCGTTTTCCATACTAAAATTTTTTCAGTTTTCTTCACAACGACAAATCTATCATTAGACAAACTTTAGTAATATTTTATTATGTGTAATATCACACTTCATAAAAATTATTTATCGTTTTTAAGTGAATGCAAATAAAATGATGTATTCGGGAGGCACTTAAAAAGAGTTGTCTCCGTGTCCAATTTTAACACAATTAAACTTACAACAAATTATCAAAACAAATCAAAAGAGCTCAAAAATAAAGTCTATTTTTAGACGAGGTCATTATTTTTAGGGATACTCTGAATCTTAATAGTTACAGACAAACTACTAAGAGAGAAAAAAAACACCAATTTCATAGGTAAGGACCCAATATAATAAAACTGTACAGGTATTGTCTGTACATAGAAAAAAAAGCTTAAAACCAAGTCAGGGGTTGTAAAAAGGGGGAAAATCCAAAAAAAAAGATATATTTTTATTTTTGGTTTCTCTGTTTGTACGGACTAATCTCCGAAACGGCTGGACCGATTTCAATGAAATTTTGAATGGTGATACCCTATATCCCTGGTCGACATCTTAGATACTTTTTATTATTAATAAAAAAGGGTTACTATACAGTTCAGGAATATTTAGACGATAAAAATGCGTGGATAGATTGAGATCATAATATCATAGATATTATGATCTCAATCTATCCACGCATTTATCACCCACTTGATTGTACTAGCTCAATCTATCACCCACTTGATTGTACTAGCCTAACATTTATAAAAAACAAGAATTGTAAAAAATGTGAAAAAAAGAGCATCCCTCGAGTTTCTGGCTCGCTCTTCTCGGGGATGTCTGCGTTCCGAGCGAGTGGTAGATTCACTTATTCATAAATTGACGTTTTTAAGTGTTTGTATATCAAGCCTATAAAATAAAGATATTTTTGATTTGATTTGATTTGATTCCGGAAAATTAAAGGGTTCCCGTGGGATAGTTAAAAAACCATAGAAGCTAGTAGATAAATGAAATAAATATGTTATTTACCATCCATCTAGAACGATCGATTGCTCTGGTAACACCCATAACGAGTTATCACGAACGTCTCGAGTGGATATTTGGCAATTTTTTTGAAACTTAGACGTAACCTTGGTCGTGGCGATAGTGTCAGATATATATATGCGAATATTTGAAGCAATAGTATGACCTTGGATTGTACGTATTTGGGTAAAGATTAGTCAATTTTGCATTTTTTTTGTTAGGAGGTGTACATTTAGGTAAGTTCTTTTCAATATTTTGTCATAATTAAAAAAAAATTGACAAAAACGTTACTTTGTAATTTTATAAAAAAGCTACATAAATAGAAATAAAATAATAGTAAATGTCATATAAATAAAGGCGAATCTGATAAAAATAAGGACGTACGAATGGATTAAATCAAATAAAAACTGAAACTAAATTAGGCATCAATTACCAATTAACTAAAGCGTGAAAACGTGTTATTTCTGTTAGTCATAGAGCTGCCATTTATAGAACACAATTTTTCTATTGATAATGATAAAAACACGAAATCAAGAAACGAACAGAAGGAACGTATAACTCCAGGAATGAAGCGAATCGTTGATTGACTAGACATATATCATCACGCCTTTATCCCCGAAGGGGTAGGCACACCCACACTTCGGTCCCACGTAATAGGGTTGTTGAGGAAGTGATTAAGAGGAAGAGAAATAGGCTAGTTGACCCTTTTTTTTATTGGACCCCAAATGATTAATAACTGATAGCCATCACCATAAAAAATAAATACAATATTTTTCTTTAGCCTAACATTTAGCATAACACAATAATTTTTTAATAAAAAATTACGTTTTAGCTTAAATGTCAAACATTCGGTCTTGATGGTCTATGAATTATCTGTGCCGTAGCGTCACGATTATTGTAAACAATTCAATACGCATGCGTGACATAGCAGACAGTTATGCTTGATTGGTTGCGACTGGCGTTTGACGGATTTTGACCATGCGTAGAAATTGTTCACATGAAGCGTTAGTCAACAAATTTCATTTGGCAGAGGGGAATGTTAGACAAAGGCCACTCCAGTTCTGTTTACTCTGAGCTGATAGCTCCTGTGCCTTGATTGAGTCTATGGCGTTGTATGGAATGAACTGTCAAAAATGGCAGCCAGAGATTGCGCCAAGCTAAGTGAGAGTGAGATTTGGTTGTGGTCCTCTGCTCTGAGGAAAACACAGACAAAAGGGAATAGTCGTGTGATTACGGAATACTGTTGGTTAAAACAGGTAGTACTTGTACTAAATTATTGGTTACCGATTATTGTGAATTGGTGGAAAATGTTGTGATTATGGTGCAAATACATTACTTTCTAACCAGATAACTTTGTGTTTCATTCAAACACTTATTAGACTATAACAATTGTCAAGTTAAATATACCGTAATACCTCCACGCTGACCCAATGCGGGTGGTTTAGAAACGGTTGTTAGCGACAGGGACCAACGGCTTAACGTGCACGAAGCTAGGAGTTCCAGATCTAAAATTTTGGTCACCCACCATGGCTAGACCCACCTGACCATGGCTAGAATCTCTGCAGTCAGAGATAATGATAAAACACCAAATGAGGTTAGTAGAATAGAACAACGTTCACGTTTAGGAATGTGACTGATTGATTGATTGAATGAATATGAATGAGGGAATGCCGACAAGCTATCTATTATAGGTGAGGGACATTTCACATTACCACTGTGATAGTGCGAGAAATTTAGGCCCGTATTACAGAACCAAACTCAAGCGTTCCTCTGCTTGAGCGCTGTTAAAAAAGGATGGCGCTGTGTGGGATCAATAGCGCCATCCCTCTCTAACAGTGCTCAAGCAGAGATCTACGCTTGAGTTTAGTTCCGTAATACGGACCCTAGACATATAATAGTAGATTAGTAGCCAAGGGCTGTAAGGCATCAATTGCAGCCCGAGATATTTAGGCGCACGAGCGCAGCGAGGGCGCTTATAGTTCGAGGGTGCAATTGATGCTTACACCCGAGCTAACTACTCTGCTTTACATCTCGATTGTGAGGTAAGTGGAAAAAAAGGGAATTACAAGAATAAATAAATTTATTTTCAAGAACTAAATTTAGCTTCGCCGTTCGATATTCAAAATTGATGAAAATGAAATTGGTGTTTTTGTTCTGTCTTAGCAATTAGTCCGTAACTATTAAGTTTCAGAACATTCTTATAAAATAATTGCCTCTTTTTAAAATAAACCATATATTTGAGCTCGTATTATTTAATTTGATAATTTTTTGTAAGTTTAATTGTGTTAAAATTAGACACAAAGACAATACATCATTTGATTTGCATTAAGATAAAAACGATGAATAATTTTTATCAAGCGTGTTCACACACATATTGCTAAAGCTTGTCTAATGATACATGCCAAATATTATTATCTCTGGATTTGTCGTTGTGAAGAAAACTGATAAAATGTTAGTATGTAAAATGCAGACATCCCCAAAATCTCCATACAAAACACCAATTTCATAGGTAAAGACTTAATACTTGCGTTATTTTATAAATGTACAGATATACATTTACATAAATAACGGGAGATCCAAACTGATTAAAAGATACCGATGCCTCCTCCAATTATTATACAACGAGGCATTTTTCTCGTTTTTGCGGCCATTCGGACGCCGAGACTAGTTAGCAGCTGCCAACCCCGACGTTTCGTCGGGGTTGTCGAACACGCGCTGTCCATGCATTTGCGTCATCTATGAACATGTATATCTGTAGTGATTTCATAACCAAATACAACACAAACATAGGTATACTTATAGGGTATGCATAAAATACGCACAATCGTCTGATATCACAGATTATTTAAAAAGGTTTTTTTGGCGGCATTTGACCATGGGGACCTAATTTTTATTGGGAAGAAATTAATTGGGCAGTCATTTAATTATTTGGTCAGCTACAAAGAGGTCAGCCGAAAAATCATTTGGGCAGCATCCACAGATTTTGTCAGCAATATCCTTTTTTGGGCGGCAAAATAATTATTTGCTTAGCAGAATAATTATTTGGGCAAAAAATAATTCGTTGAGCTGCAAAATAGTTATTTGAGTAGCAATAGGCTAGTTGACTCATAACAAAAGTAATAAATATAATGTGTCATTAACATAGTATTTATACAAGGGTCCGACATATACCAAGTTCGATAAATAAGGGATTCCTGTAGAAATTCAATTTAAATGTTTTATTTTTACTTTTATTTCATCTGCCAATAACGCTATCCACCATGTTCGTGAAATTAGTTGAGTAATCAGTATCAGTGTCATCAAAACATATATTAAACAATTTGGCAGCAGAGAAAACATTCTAGTTGCTGCGCAATTAGTTATATTGCTGACAAATTAGAAACATCTGCTGCTCATAAGTTGCTGACCAATTAGTTATTTTGACGACCTCCGTGGTCGAGTAGTCTGTATGCCGGTCTCAAGGCGTCGCCATCTCGAGAGGTTCTGGGTTCGATCCCCAAGGGGGGGCAAAAGTTTGGGTTATGAATATTCAGGCATTTGTTCTCCAGTATTGGATGTTTATATATATTTCTATATTTTCAGTCTATTTATATGTATTTATCTATTAAATATATTTATCCGTCATCTAGTGTTCGTAACACAAGCAGCATTAGTTGCTTAGAATGGGGCTAGTTGATAGGTGTGAATGTCTGAGGATATTATTATTATTATTTATTTTGCTGACCAATTGTTTTTTTTGCTGACCAAAATTCGAATTTTTTGCTAACCATTTAAATAACACCCATTTTTATTTCAATGATTGTAATATTGTTTCGGAGTGGATATTGTTACGAATGTTACAAGCTAGTCGTCAGTCGTCACGTATTTAGTTTTTTTTTAAATGAGAGCAGGTCATCGCGTAGATAAAAAATAATACAGAATAGTTCATGAACCAAAAACTAAAGGTCGCGGACCTACCCACTATCATAATAAAAATACTATTACGATCAAACGACCAACCCACTGACCTCTCAATTGACAGATAAAAATCCGTTGGCAAAATAGCCATCGCCTTTTTAATAATAGTATCTAATCGATATCGCCATTCCCAATACACATAACTTGCAAACCACGGTATCAGAAAAATTAGGTAAATACCAGGAGTTAGCTATAGAAATAAAGACAATGGAAAGTTAAAACAGTTCATATCATTCCAATAATAATGTCATCAACTGGCGTCATACCAAAATCCTTGGTCCATAGTCTAGAAACATTAGAAATGCCCCCTTACATTCTTAACCTCATGCAGAAAGCCGTCATCCTCAACACTTGCCGCATCACACGTAAATTTCTGACTTCCTCGACACTTTCGTCTACAGTCACATTTCAATAACCTCTCTTACGCTTGGCCTCGGCCCGCGTACTAGGTGTATACCCTCGTCAAGAGGAAAAAATAAAAATAAAGATAATAATAATAATATACTCTTTATTGCAATTCAAAAACAATAACACAACACAGGTTGTTGTTATGTATGTATGTATTATCAAACTAGCTGTTGTCCTATGGTTTTTTAACTATCCCACGGGAACCCTTTCATTTTGCGGAATAAACAGTATCTAAGATGTTGACCAGGGATATAAGGTATCACCATGCAAAATTTCATTGAAATCGGTCCAGCCATTTCGGAGATTAGCCCGTACAGACAGAAAAATAAAAATCTTGGTGTTTTCCTCTATTTTTACATCCCCCTGACTTGGTTTTAAATTTTTTTTTCTATGTACAGACATTCGACCTCTACAGTTTTATATATTGGGTCCTTACCTATGAAACTGGTGTTTTTATTCTGTCTTAGCAATTTGTCCGTAACTATTAAGTTTCAGAACATTCTTATAAAATAATTGCCTCTTCTAAAAATAGACCATATATTTGAGCTCGTATTATTTAATTTGATAATTTTTTGTAAGTTTAATTGTGTTAAAATTAGACACAAAGACAATTATTTTGAACTGCCTCCCGAATACATCATTTGATTTGCATTAACATAAAAACGATGAATAATTTTTATCAAGCGTGTTCACACAATATTGCTAAAGCTTGTCTAATGATACATGCCAAATATTATTATCTCTGGATTTGTCGTTGTGAAGAAAACTGATAAAATGTTAGTATGTAAAATGCAGACATCCCCAAAATCTCCATACAAAACACCAATTTCATAGGTAAGGACCTAATATTATGTATATAGATATGTAGATGACACTGTTAAGAAGAACCGGCCATTTTCATCATTTTCCCTAATTTTTCCCCAATTTAATTTGGGATCAGCGCAACGTGTTTTCCTCTATTGTCCCTGTATCACACGCCACATCAACATTCACTCCCATTCTAGCCATGTCCTCATTTACAAAATCTATCTATCTTTTCTTCGGTCTTCCTCTCCTTGGATTAGCACTGAAATGAAATCATTTATTCTGAAATTAGATTTACATGAAATACATTTGCACGTCAATATTTGTTTTCCTACTAGCACTTCGACGTGAATGGCGTGTTGAGAGGAAGTGCCGCAAGAAACTCAACAGTTAGCCTTTTTTAAACAGCCATAATAACAAATTTAAAACATTTTAAATATTGTAAAATAAGTATGTGCAAAGGAGCAAATTATAGTAGCCACGAATTTTTATCTGAAAAAAAATAATCTTCTATCTTATAATACCCCTTTTTCATTAAACAGCTTTTAACAGTTGATTTAAATTTATGCAGGGGCAAGTCAATACTCTCATATTCATTTCTTCTCATATCTTCTCAACACACCACGGTAGCCGCTTTTCTCTCAACTTCTCTATCACTGGAGCAACTGTCAAGCATCCCCTGATAAACTCATTCCTCACTCTATCAATCCTCGTCACATGACGACGTTTGATAGTGAGGAATCGAAATCTAAACATATGTCGACTATTTTCATCATTAAGTGGCTCATGAATTTCTTGCAGGATTCTTCTCATGAAAATTCCTTTCATCCCGATATTCAAATGGGAACATGTGCCATGTGGGTGAATGTTAAAAAATAAAAGAAGACGTGTGGTTTCGGGGACTGCCGCGGTAAAGCTATTGCATAGCATTTTGTATCAACTTATGCAATTATAATTTTATTTATTTATTTTATTCATGCAGTATTTCTTTTTCTTTGATATTAATTCAAGTTGCACTTTTTGAGCGTGGTGACCGATAAGAAAAAAAATTTTCTATTATTAAATAAATAAAAAAAGTTAATATTGTTTAAAATATTTTTTATTATTTTACAATACATGTGGGTTTTATTATCTTAACGCCGTGTCGAAGACTGCCGAACTGAAACGACGTTAGACGATGCACGGCCTTCAAGCCACACCTCCTTGCGCATCGGAGTGGGGAGCGTGAGGTTTTTTCGTTACGGAATTTCTGGATTCGGTCCCCGCGCTCAAGGCCCGCGATAGAAGCTATGCAATAGCTTAATAACGCCTCACAGAAAAATGAAGGACAAATTTACGCCACTATGAACTTTGCTTCTAATAATAGAGTAGGAGTACATTTTCAATTCCACCAATTGAGGCTACTGTTCCAATTTGAAAAAAATATTCACTGTTGAAAAGCCTATTTATTCAGGAAGGCTATATACTATCACACTATGACGACCTCCGTGGTCGAGTGGTCTGTATGCCGGTCTCAAGGCGTCGCCATCTCGAGAGGTTCTGGGTTCGATCCCCAGTGGGGGCAAATGTTTGGGTGAGGAATTTTCAGACATTTGTTCTCCAGTCTTGGATGTTTGTATATATTTCTATATGTTCAGGTTATATAGTTCTATATATTCAGGTTATTTATATGTATTTATCTATTAAATATATTTATCCGTCATCTAGTGTCCGTAACACAAGCAGCATTAGTTGCTTAAAATGGGGCTAGTTGATAGGTGTGAATGTCTGAGGATATTATTATTATTATTTTTATTACACTATCTCAAAGTAACTACTCTACGCGGCCGAAGTCGCGGGCAAAAGCTAATTTCAATATAAAAGCGATATTCCAGCCACGTTTCACATTTCGTCATGCTCAGTCTATATACGTCCCACTGCTGGGCAGGCTTCCTACATGGAGAAACTTGAGAAGCTGGCCGTAATACGACTCTGGACCAATGCCTTCGAGGGTATAAACGGTTACAAGCGACTGGGATCAACAGCTCAAGGTCACGCACGGAGTGTTCCATATGCCTTTGCAATGCAGTTTATGGTCAGTAAATCCATAGACCATACAGGCTCCCGCTTGCCGGCTGTCAGTGTCATGGGCATGCCAGTTAGCCAGTTACTTGTACATTGATAATTGTAATAAATTACTTAGTGACAATAAAGCATCAAGTTATAATTAACATAGTTTTATTCATACAGAACACGGAGTTCGAGATCACTAAGTTCACGAATCCAAGTCCTGACCATGGCGAAGGTAGCTTCGTTTTCGTTATCGAAAGCCAAAGTCGTAGAACACGCCACCAAGCTCCTCAATTTCACATTTAAATATAAGTTAATATCTGACGTAAGCCCGACACTTATTATGCGCAGACGTTGTTATGCTAATAGCAGATAGCATCGTCGCTCCTTACAAAGACCAGGAAGAAGTTAATATAAGTTAATATTAAGGAAAACCTGGAAAAAATACATGAAAGTTCATGTACGAAAGTTGAATGCGGCTAACCAGAGCCCTAAGCAAAATAAATGACACTCGCAGACGTCCCCCTATACATTTATTTCGTCGACCTCCGTGGTCGAGTGGTCTGTATGCCGGTCTCAAGGCGTCGCCATCTCGAGAGGTTCTGGGTTCGATCCCCGATGGGGCAAATGTTTTGGTGATGAATTCAGGCATTTGTTTTGCAGTCTTGGGTGTTTATATATATTTATCCGTCATCTAGTGTCTAACACGAGCAGCATTAGTTGCCTAAAATGTGGCTAGTTGATAGGTAGAATGTCTGAAGATATTTATTTATTTACTAGCGGAAATTAGCCCGTACAAACAGATAAACAGACGCATAGACAATCAAAAAATTGAAAAAAAAACATTTTATTTGGACATGAACCTGTCTTAGAACTGCACAACATCCAATAGCTTATAGCGGCGACGGGCTCAACACCTGTCACGCTGAGTGCAGTCACTGCTTGGTGAAGCGCGGACTATGGCAGTGGACTGCTTTGCGGTGCTTTTGCTTAGTCTCTAACTTACCCTTAGGGGATAATAGTTATGATTATATGTATATATGTACTCCTATGGGAACAGATACTTATAGTAATATAATAAGTACAATTTACCAATGCGAATCAGTAAAAAACAGTAGTATCATATTGTCAATTAAATAACCAATTCAGACATTCAAATAATATAATTTGCAATGCAGTTCCTTCATTTTGGACAATTTGCATTTCTTTTGTGGCAATTAGCATGAACATAATAGGAAACTCACTGTGGACGTATCAAGGGCAACAATGACATATCAAAATATTTGTTTAAATCTATTTTTAGAAGGTGAAGTTACCGTAAATAGGAAATACGCTGTCTTATTTCCATTTTCTCTGTTATTAAGGCCCATATTCCGGAATCAAAGCCTAGAGTAGATCTGCCTCCTTATTCTAAACTGTCGGAACTAAACGAATCACGGAATCTCTATAACTGTCACTTTTTATTGCGGCGAATTAGAGCGAGACGGGACGTGATTTTCCGAATCGAATCCGTGAACCGACAGTTTAGAATAAACGGGCTGGTCGAGTTCCGTTAGAAAGAAATGGCGCTATTTATCCACTTTCGCCAGCCCCTGTGCTCAATTCTGGAATAGTCCTAGTCTATTTAAGGTTGGTACAACAAATCGTGTTCCGGTATCATTCATATATAATGTTCACCACTCATTCCCCATCATCGGCAGATCGACATTACAATCGCCCTCAGCCTATATACGTCTCACTGCTGGACACAGGCCTTCCTCAGAGAAACTCATGAGGAGTATGGACCACCACGCTGGCCCCATGTGGGTTGGAGGGTAGAAAGGGTTGCAATAGCGGCGGATGTGGTTACCCAGCCTACTCTTGAACGCAATACCGATCGATCGACATTGAGATTGTGATGTTTCTTACTCTTCAGAGGGACACTAGACCTGACACCGGCTCGGAGAATTGCTTCGGAAGACCCCGGGTCGCTCCCACGGAAGGCCAAGGGCTATCGGGGAGTTTTAGTGGGTATTCTTGGTCAACGCCGAGCGAGTCCCACACACGCCTAACGGCTCGCCAGATGTAGGTATGGTCCGTAAACAGGATTTTGTCCCCGTCAATAAAAAGGGTCATAAATGGGTTCAAATTATGCAGATATTGAGTGACTTAATGATATTGAGCTTAGCTGAAATTGGTACTCTCGTACCGCCTCTCTCTAGTCTCGGCATTTTGAGATATTGGATTGTGTTATTATTGAGTTTTAATTGATATTGCGTTTGAGAGTAGGCTACCTGACCTTGGCGAAAGAATTGGGGAGGAATATCCTTTTGGGGGGATTGTGGGTTAATGGTAAAGAGGGAGCGAGAGGGGATATGCTCATTTAAGAGGGATGAGGGTATGTTATACTATCATGAGACATTGAGATTTTAATCGACATATGTTGGCGTGTGTGTTCGACAGGACTGATGAGTGGCGCAGTGCATGTCTGAACAGAAGAGGCAGGTGGCGGATGACTCGGCGATATTACATTCTAAACCATGATGTTTTGTGCATATCGATAACGGAGGTGAGCGATATTGGTTCTGTATATGTCCGAACAGAAACGGGATCAAACCCTCAATCTATCCAATTAATCAGTTATGCGTTTTTCTAAAATTTTCATACTTATGCATTTTTTATGTTTCGGTGGTCCAGACGTTATGTATTTTGTTGGAAAGGTAAACATTTTGACTCGAAATAAAAAATAAAGGTATTTTATTTTTTAACCTTTTCAGCAGATATACCGAATCTTTTTGAGTGTTCATAAAAATAATTTCTCCTTACCATGTTATAGGAAACTTAACCCAATAAGGAATTCTTAAATTTATTAAGAGAAATTACACTATAAAAAATAAAATAATGTGTGATTGCAAGAGATGTTCTTCAATGATCCATCAAATAGTAAGATGCTTTTATTTAACAAGGAAATAAAAACTTGTTTTAATTTTTTTTAATTTTTTTTTTAATTTTTAACTCTTTAGTGTTTAAACCAAATTATTATTACCATAACCCAAAGACATTTGAAATAAATAAAACTGTATTATTATTATTAAGCCAGTCCAGTGTATATTCTTGACAACACATTTCAAAATTCCAATCAACTATCAATCCAACTACATCTTCATAAAGAGATTATAAAATTCTGGTTTGTAATAAAAAAACGCATTAAGTGGTTAATGGCATACAGGTTTTTATTGTTTCCTATTTCCTCATTAAAAAAGGGTAAAAATACAAACATTTATATTATAATCACAACTATTGTCCCCTAAGGGAGATTAGGCAAAAGCACCGCAAAAGCAGTCCAGTGCCATAGTCCACGTTCACTAATCAGTGGCTGCACATATGCTGTGTGACAGGTTGTGGGCCCGTCGCCGTTATAAACTAGTGGATGGTTGTGCAGTTCTAAGTCCATTGGTCACCTTTTACGACACCCAAGGGTCTTCCCTTGATCAAACCCATCTCTTGATGGGTCAGCTGTATATTTTACACACAACTCAAATAATAATAATAATAAGCCCTTTATTTCATATCAATACAATCAATCTTAGACTACATTCATATTATTATGCCTGTCTGATTTATATTAACATTCAACTTTACTAATTGATATGAACCCCTTTTAGGGTGAAGGCCTCCTCCAACTCCTTCCAATGACTTCTGTCTCTTGCCACTTGCATCCAGTCAAATAATAGTTGGTAATAAATATCTTTAATTATCAAATTAGTGTTAATGTGTAGATGCTGTTATTACCAGTGATCGCAAAATTTTGCAACATTACTCATCATATGGATAATAAATAATAAAGCTTATTTTATTCCATTTTCCTGGTTTTTTTTTTTACATTTCAAATGATAGGTATATGTTATTGTATGGACCCCTGTTGGGTATAATCCTCCTGGGTGTAAGCATCATATGGATATGACTCCAAAATTAATCAAAATATTTAAGCATTGAGGAGCTCGGTGGCGTAGTGGTCAGTGCGCTTTGGCTTCGATCGAAAACAAAGCTACCTTCGCCATGGTCAGGCCGTTGATGGGTGACCAAGACTGTGATCTCGAGCTCCTCCGTGCTTCGGAAGGCACGTTAAGCCGTTGGTCCTGGTCGCATTTGTGACCGTTTCTACCCACCAACCCGCATTGGGCCAGCGTGGTGGTGTTACGGCCCATACTCCTCATGTGTTTGTCCATGAGGAAGGCCCGTCCCAGCAGTGGGACGTATATAGGCTGATGACGATTTAAGCATTTCATCAATTTCTTACTTGAAATTTAATTTTGATTTTAAGCACGTAAATAGGATTGTGCTGTGAGGAGTGATCGTGATATGTGTTGAGATTATTTTGACTAAAATTGTTTAAAAAAATAATCTGTATTTTTACAAATTTTTCTATTCCTGGTTATTACACACTCTAAATACAAACTGGTGTCTTGTATTACAGGTTGTCTCAACCCATCCCAAGCACCAGTCTTCACAAAAGGTAATGTTAGCTCTTTATTAGGTTACTACGCTAAATATTTTGTTTTATGATATTTACTTTTGTGAAGAAATAATTTATTATTAAAATTTATTATTATTATTATTAATTATTGTCACCTGCCCTGACCACATATCTGTATTTAAAAATATATTTACCAAATTTAAAAGTAGCACAGCACTTAATGTTGACACACATTTTTAAACTGTTAAAAGAAGTTCCATGGGCCATAACACAACCATGCTGGCCCAATGCGGGTCATCATTTACTCTCATGTAACATGCTCTTTGGATTGAAGTTGATTTGAACTGGCCCTATATTTTTTTTAATGGGTATAGAATAAGACAGACACAATTTTTTTTTTTTTATTTGAAATTAACTATGAAGGCCCTCTTGCAGAAATTTTTTAACCTAGTTTAAGTCTCGATTTGTCCATTTTATAATAAAACTGTAAAAAAAATTTGAAATCGAGTTTTAAATCTCCATTAAATTTTTCTGCAAGTGGGCCCAAGTCAACTATCAAAACGCTTACTATAAATATGTTTAAATTGTTGAATTTCTTAGAAGAAAAATCTGTCCTTTAATACAATTTTATTTTAAGATTACGACGAAAACCGAAACTTATCAAAAATACCTTCCAATTTAAAGGTTAAAAATTAATGCAATATACATTTACAACGAAAATTATATCCCAGACACTTTCTTAGAAATTTTGAATGTAAATAAACAAACTGAGGTGTTTGAACCTAAATTAATAAATTCGAAAGTTATGAATGAAGTTTATATGTTAGTAGGTCAGTAAGATAAGCTTATTTTTCAAATTTATGCTATACTCATTCAATATTAACATTTCGGATTATAAAGTCAATGCATAAAACTGGCGTAGGTACTGAATAACAGTTTTCTTCATTTTAAAAATAATCTTCTGAGAATTAGTCGATACAAAAAGATTCACACAAGTAGCCTACCCTGACCTAATCACAATTTTATTAAACTATAAAATACGTAATACGAGTTTAAATAAAATTATTTGGGAACTTCGATAGACACTAAACATACTTTAAGAAGAAACCTTTCATTAAAATTGCAATAATAATGAATAAAATGGGAATGAAAATCATAAAGCAAATATTTGAAACTGACCGATTTCTCTTAGAAGAAAACTATAAATATCCACTCACCAGTAGAAATATTATATTCGGTATTCAAGAACAGGATTTCTTTCACGATTTTCTATTGTATTCACTGTAGTGGTGTTAAGTTACATTGAATTTATAAAATTGCAAATTTGAATAAGTCCAATCGACATGACACACCACTCGTCATTTTCGGGTGAACTGAAAAAAAGTTATAAATAAAGGAAGCAGTGATCATAGGCCAAACATAGATAACAAATATATTTTTTAAAGTGTTGCCAATGCCATATACGAAAAGCATACTATAAATTACCAAAAAATAACAAAATTTTATATAGAATGAGGTGAATGAGGGTGAACTGAACGAAAATCAACATAAATTAAGGAAAGAGTTGATAGGGTCAGTAATTAATTTCTTCTGTATGCAGGATTGCAATTAGCACGTATTATAGTAATATATTATAGTAATGTATTATAGTAAATTATACAAAAATTACCATAGATACACGATAGGAATGGTAGATTATTTATACCATGTCTCCTTTTTAGTTTTGCTCCATAAAGTATTACTGGATATTACACGCTTTATTCGGAATAAAATTTGGAAAATTATATAAAATATCCGTCACACTAGCTACAGTGTTTTGGTTGTCATGCTAAGTTTAACATGGTTTACCAAGGTTTGTTAAGAAAAAAAATTGTAGGAAAGGTTAAATTTCAAAACAAAGAGAGTGCCTAGAGTAAACCTTTTTAATTATGCGTTTGTAGAAAAAAATCATTTGCAATAGCGGTAAACAACATTGTTACACTTGGCGTGAGACTTTTAGCAGTGTTCTTTTCTAAGGTACTGTCAAATATTTCGCCTTTTCTGAAACAATATCTTCTGAACGATAGGCGACTAGCATTTTTATGTGCTGCGCCTTCTTCCTTATCTTCCATTATGGCTTGATAAAATGCTTCAAAATACGGTATGAGGACAGTTCTGCCGAACCAGAACCAGAGAAACACGAAAAATATTGTGAGCATAATAACTTGGCAGAACATGTAGAAATAGTATGGAAATATGATTGCATTGGGAGTAGTCAACCTTGTGATTTTGCATACAATCCATTGGATTACCATCCAGTACACCATACATTGATTTGTTCCTGCACATAGCGAAACACAGCAGTCCCAAAACCTTGCGCAAAGTATGTAGGGAAAGCAGAATACTTCCCACCAATTGTATCTGAACACATCATCAGTTGTGGCATGGAACCTTTCTCCTTCAACTTGATCGCATCGAAACTTCTCGCTAATCGGCTGCTTTTTCTTAGCTTTTGGCGCCATTGTTTAAACAGTAGGTATGAGTTGTGGAATCTTGATACAAAACTGAAACACATGCAAATAATTTTATTTTATTATGACATTCATATGACAGTTAATTTATTCTTACAGGTGCTAAGGTGCTATGTCAAGTATAAAGTCTGCCAATCACTGACCTCTATTAATAAACGCAGTATTGCAGTATTATTACAGGTCAGTGCGCCAAGCAAGGTGCTGTGTGCGGAGAATAATATTACTTCTATGGTTCTATAGACTATACGTCATCAAGGAGCTATGAGCAATAATATTATGCTTAAGAGATAAAAAATAGGCGTTTATTGATGATTACAGAAACGATATCAATTTTATATACAAAACAAATACTAATTATTATATATTTATATTTTAGTCAATTATAAATCCTTAGTCTGTGTATTTAGTTCAAATTCAAAAAAAATATAATTATGCTACATGGCAACATTTTAACTAAAATCTCAAATTCCAGAGCCGTAAGAATTTCGATTAGACGTTGTCAAAAATTAAAAAGTATAAACTAGTTTTACGTGAGCCATGAAAGGGTAGGTTGTGCAGTTTTTCGTAGAATATTATTACGTGATTTATGGGTCAATTATTATGTTACAACTCACAAGAATAACACACAGACTGCAGGATTTGCTGTAATTGCTAATGACACAACGTTTACAGGCAGGTAATTGGTTAAAACTTGTTATTTTGTAAGTGAAAGTCAGTTTATTTACTATGTGCTAATAAGTTTTGCTTTTGCCAAGTGAATACAAACGAATCATTAAACTAAGCGGCATTTGATGAAGTTCGACTGGTCACGTAATTATACAGATATTGCACGTATTCAAAACTGGTTTTCTCAGCAATAAAAAAGTTTATTTAAGTTCTTACTTACAAGTCTTACAACTTTAGACAAACATGTTGCCTTGAATTTTTTTTATGTTTTTGCTCCTTGTTACCGATTGCCCTTGGTTAATTTTATTTGATTTGTTCTAGGATGTTCCTTTAAACTCTCATGTTATAATTCATCTTTAAGTTATGGAAATTGTGTAGTTATTTCATATTATGAGTCACAAAGATATTTTCCTCCATGATTGTTGCCTTGAAAATATGTTGTCACTTTCATAAGGAAGCTGGTTTTTTATTGTAGTCATTCTATTCTTGTTTGCATTAAAGAGAGTGTAAATAGAAAACATATTTTAACATCAAATGGGATTAAAACTCATTATAATAAAACTTTTTTGACTCTGTACTTAATAGTATTTCAGAATCTCTTTGACTGCAGAATTACTGTTTTAATGATCAACTATAAGACTGCAAGTTAACAGAAATCTAGGGGTGGCTTATCCCAAACCTGAGGAATTTATAGGCATGCCCCCAGCCAACATCATAACGTTCATCCGGGACATTTTGGGTGATGGCAGGGAGGGATGAATAGGAAAGGGGAAGCACAAAAGATCCCATAGGGTCGAGGTTTCCTGAGTTATCTCAGCCCCATCACAATAATAAGAATAACAGCAATCTGTTCATAAGTTTCCTTTCATGTAGTTGTTATGGATTTTTACTCGAACTTTTTGTTTATGTCAAAAATAATGTGTTACTAGAAAGAAAAAAATTGTTGCTGAATTCGTAGAATAGAATTAGAGTGATTTTAATACCTACATTTATAAAGTAAATTCTTATGGCAACAAATGGTTAAACTCTCAATAGCCACAGAACAAGACACAATTATTTTTATTATTCAATAGAAATATACATTGTTTGTGAACTCTGGTGTGCACATTACCTTCCGGTTAAATCATCAACAGGCAGCAGTCATTTCCAGACACCTTAAACTTAATAACTTTCAAATATATATTGATACATCGCTTTTGGAGCATTTTCCTTTCAATTCAATTTTGACATTTGTAACTAAGGGTGTTATAAAATACACATAAATTTTATTAGGTTGTAGAACATATTGATGTAAAGGGAGGATGGAACCCGTTTAGAGTTTCTTGCCTGTATCTTCTCTAGACAAAGCTTCCCGGTAGTGAACAGGCCGAAAAAAGAGTAGTGGTATTGTCAATTTTAGGATACTTACTTATAATTTATTTTGTTTTGACTTGTCAAAAGTGTATTTGATGATACCAATTTGAATAAATGACTTTGAGTTTGAGTTATATCTTTATCCATTCAAAATTTACTGAAATTAATAGAAAATTCTTTATGGCAGTTACCCTTTCTACTTTTACATTTTTTCTAGTTTTTTTACACCCCCATCTTCTCGCACATCCTCTTGGACTATATTATTAGGTATACTCTCCAATCTTAAATGGCCTGAGAGATTGCTTTTCAACTTTATATTTTTTTATTTTATTATTATTGTGCAAGTAAGTAGTTTTATTTTATTCCATTCCACCCCATAGTACCCCACCTCTGCCCGTTTGATCCCATTCCAGTTTCCATTAATTGAGCTGTTTACTTGGGGATACCTATACAGATCAATTTTTGATAAATTTCCAACCTCCCAAGATTAGGTAGCTAACATCATAAATAACATAATTTCTGAATGTTCTCAGCTCTATGCGCAACGGGCCGGTGCGAGCGTCGCGCGTGTCGCCTTTTCGTGTAATAATAATATTAATAATAATCTTTATTGCACAGATAAAACACAGTTACATAATACACTGTTGTAACTTTCAAACTCTGTTGTGCACATGTAGGTTGTTGTAGTTGTAGGTGTTAACAGTTTGTGCACAACAGAGTTTGAAAGTTACATAAATAATCAGGGGTCCCCAAACTAGGCTTTGCCTGTATCTTGGGGAAGCCTTATAAGTTTAGTACATTTATAGAAGAGTAAGTAACATTCTTAAACAAGCATTTCTTTACAATTTTTACATTATTTACTTTATCATATTAATAGAAATCATATAATTATACAATTGTGTTTTAGTTATCAATCTAATAGAAGGTATTATTAGTTATTTTATCAGTAGGTAATTATCAGTTGACAAGCTCTGTAGATGTGTAGTCAAGAGAAAGCAACCATTTGGTAAAATGAACGGACAGAGACTTACTAATGTCACGACAGTACCTTATAAGCTTAAAAATAATTTTTAATTAATGTAGTGAGTTATGGTAAAACTCTTAGAATTAGAATACATGTTATTTACGATGTTATCTTTGTGCGAAGTTGTTGATTCTGAAATAACCCTTCATAGGGAAGTTTGAAGTGTGAAAGAGTGTGAGAATTATAAAAGTTATAACACCGGGACTACACGCGACGTACATAATGTAGTATAGATACTACAACATCTACTGAAAGTGGAGTTAACCACTGGATGGAGTTACATGATCCGAAAATCCTCTCTAATGATCGTCACTATCATACAAGAATAGTTCGTAAAGCGATTGAGATAAAGAATACAAGAATTTCAATCGGCAGGACGGGTTTAAATTGTCATCAGCGTGGAATCCAGTGATTAACAAGTGTACGCCGCGGACTGTACCTTTACAAACCAACCCAGATACTGTTAGTGTGGTATGCCGTAGTGACTGGGATATTAATAATGTGCGGGTAGAAGAAGAATAACGGGCCCGCCCGAGCAGACGACGCCGCGCGCCAGTCTGCTCGTGACCACGGTTGGTGTAACCCAGCCGAAACGTCGAGCAGTAAGTAGTATCTATATACTACATTATGTACGTCGCGTGTAGTCCCGGTGTTATAACTTTTATATACAATGCAACGCGTTTAAAATCCTAGTGTGAGAATTATTTATTTTTGCTTGCATTCCACAGATCAACCTACCATGTGGAGTCTCGTATTTTTCACTCTGGTAACACTACAATGCCTAAGCACAGAGTATATACCGCCGGGACCAGCATACCCTTGCCCGAAAAACTCAGATAAACTGCTGATGTACCCATGTATCTGCGAGAAAGGGTCAGACTTGGGGCTTTATATAAGGTAATTTTTATATAGGTATACGACCCCCTGCCCCCTCCAAGCAATGAAACACCATGTGATGAAGCCACTCACACACATATTTCACACACACAAAAACACTTTATTGCCATCGTGTTAAAAAACAATAATGAAGTTAAAATGCGAAGAAACTGAACCATAGAGTAACTTATATATAGGGTATAGAGTTGTCAGCTTAGTTCTCGATACAGCGCCATCTCTCGAGTAAAGATGCAATTACATTAAGGGTAACCTGGGTGGGCTCTCCTCGCTTCTTCGTATTCAAAAGAGCGGGAATATTTGATTACAAATGAAAGAAATGTGATTAACTAAAGTTTTTATTTTCAATCTTGTCATCAAACAAATGTGAAAAATACAAATGATCTTTAAATATTAATACAATATAAAAAATATTGTATTAATAGTGTTACATTTTTTAATAGCTTTTTACCAGAGCGATGATCTGAATTTGTCATGCTTCCATTTAATGAATCGAATAAATTGTCAATAAATAATAAAAAGTCTGCTGTATCCTTTGCTTCCTCGGGAAGTATGCCAGTCTCTGTAAAAAACGAAGACTTAATTCAAACATTTACATGTATTTACATGGGGACTTGATTTGTAATTTCAGCAATAAAAGCTTTATTATTATTATTACATGAGGACTTAACGTATCTGGCTCTTAAATGTGGGTCTGCCTACCCCTTGGGGGATGTGATTGTATGTTATTGGGTTTATATTAACTTGCCAGCTAAATAGCCCATAGTTTTTCCTACTGTCTGGCTAAAAAGTTGCGCAGCATATTTTACTTTCATTTTTGGAATTTTTTCTGTATTACAGTGATTTTCTGATAGCTTTTTGATGATTTTTAACCCTTTATAGGTCGGGTTATTTTCATGTAACAGCATTATGTGTTTCCATTTTGCAATTTTTATCTGTCCGTCCATTTTATATTTAAGGTTTTTTGTCATTAAATTATTTCTTATGCCTTTTAGTAAGTGGGGCACATCATATAAAGGTATTATCGGATGCCCTTCTATTTCAAACACAGATTCTGTATGATTGATATTTTTCTTATAATAATCTCTTTTAGTTTCTTCAATCAAATAATTAATTGCACTTGAATTTGTTGTCCCTTGGTCACAAACGGTGGCTAAAACCTTAAAACCAATTAAATGCAACTCTTTTATGATATTTTTTATTTGTGCAACCAAAATCTCTTTTGGGGTACTTCCTGCACAAAAAGAATAATAAATGGGTTGCTTATAATTCCTCGTGATTCCCCTAATCATGAAAACAAGAACATGGTCTGCAATTTTTTTTGTAGAAGTTCCAGTGTGGTTTACGAACCCCAACACTATCTTTCTTGTGATTGAAATCAAAATGCGGAGTTAGTGCCATCTCATCAAAAATTAAAGTGCAAAGTCGATCATCTTCATTCATTGTCTGTAGCTTTTTCTTCAATTGGTTAAATATATTTTCATTAAAACCAGCATTCAAAGATGCTTTTGACATCATTCTGCTCAGTGTTGCCACTGATGGCAAAATAAATATTTTCTTTAAATATCTGTAAGCCTTTGGACCCATTTTAAACATGCTGAGCGCCATCACTTTTTCCTCCTTGTTAAATCTTCTACCCATCTTTGGCTTTACTATTTCTCTAAACTGCATAACTGTGAAGAGAGCCGCCAGTGTTTTAAATTTCTTCAAGGCAGCTTGGAAGGCAATGTTTGAAGAAAGTTTCAATGACTTCTTTAACTTCTGCTGATAAGAATTACTTTTACTTTGTAATTTTTTTACCTGAATCTCGAGAAGCTGAACAGCTTCCTGAGAGTTTTTGTGTTCATCAAGAACATTTGAAGATATTTCTGTAAACAAAGCATGTGTAAATTATTTTTTTACCACATAATATTTATTTCATTTGTAAGTATTTATAAGTTATATTACAAATGTTATATTACTTTACTGATTGTAAAATATATTTGTACTGCTGCTGCTATGACTGAGCAACATCATTCAAACTGAGAGCAATCACTGGATAAAATTTCAGTTTTCTACCATTTACCAACCCTCCTCCAAGAGACTCAAAATTGTTCATACCTAGTCTCCAAGGAATAATGCTCTTATCAAAATATAACTTACTTCTTTTTCTGCTGGATGAAGATGGTTCAATCTGTGCTTCAACTATACCAGATTGCTCTGGAAGCTGAGGAGCCATATTATTTTCATTAAGAAATGGCAACTGAACTGAATTGCCGGTATCATATCCTTCATTAGTTTTATCTGTGAGAGGGGTTCGCCTTTTTGGAGCAACTGTAAATTTTAAGTTTTTATTACTTGAAGCAGATCATGATATCAGCCAATATATTAATGACATTAAAAACGGTGATTGAAAATGAAGGCCAAAGCTAGAAAATATATTTACCTTGTAAATTCAGGGTGGGTATAGCATCAGCACTAAGAAATTTGCTTCGAGTGTGATAGCGAGTTTCAAAATGTAAATGACATACTCTTCGGCTTTTGAAAATGGTGTTATTTTCCAATTTTAAAAGATCACCTCCAATATAATAAAGCCAAGTCCGAAAGCGCTCAATATCTTTATCTGGATTCGGAAACTTATGGAGTATTTCTTTTACTGAGCCTGAAAAGTATAATATTATCTTAAATTCTCTATTAATTTCATGTCAAGACTACAGGGACAAACTATTTCTAGTACAGAGGAATTCACAAAAATACCAAGCTTTATTGAAGAACCTACTCAGAATTGGATACATAAGTTAGTAATAAGTCAGTTAATTAAAAATTTATCTTACCACAATTCGGCACACAGCATTTTTTTTCTGAAGACATTGTGTTAAATCGGTGTCCAATATGAATTGCCGGGGTCTTCGTTATAGCAGAATCGTTGGGGTCCAAAACAAAGCAAAGTCCAACAGTATAGCACAGAATAACAGAAATCCATAAAACAAAGCCGGGTCGTAGGTTTTTAACACTGGTAATTTGAGAAAACATCCCAATTCGAACACAACGAAACGAAAGTAAACAAAAGTTGAAAACTTTTGAATTTTGAAACGCCAACCTTGCTTTAAAAGTAAACGTTCCATTATTTATTTTTCACTACTATTTTTACGAAAAATACTAAAACTAACAATGATATTAACCAGAATATCATGACTTGATTTTCATCTTATTTAATAATGAAGTTAAATACCATTTTGAACTATTTTAAAACAAAATAATGTTCTTTTCATTCCTATTTCACGTGCGTAGAATGAAACGCACTAACGAATTATTTTTTAATTAATGTTGCTTTAATTAATGAATTATATTCACATTGTATTCCAATAAAAATTTCAATTAATTATTAGTCATATTTTAACTTAGCTTTATAATATAAGACGATAAACACAATAAAAATTTATTAGTGACATAAATTCGTTGCCATGTTAAGAAAATAATAACGTGAAACACGCCATCTCTCGAGGAAAGACGACATCACAAGACTTCTTTCTTTCTCCATACAAAGTAGAAAATGTAGGGACTGAAATGACCCTGAACTGAACTAAGCTTGGAGGTGGCTTAGAGTTGTCAGAACTACCATTACCGCCATCTTAATTTCTTTATGAACTTTGACAGTTTAAAGTGATAAATAATTCTATCATATCGTCTTTTGACGGTCGTGCTAGAATTACACATTCTAAATAGTGAAATACATAAGACACTGCACACCAGCGATAGCTCCTCATTGCCTTTCCATTAGTTTTTCCAAGTTAAAACAATTTTATCATAATGTTTTCATAAAAAAAAAAGCAATTTAAAGCAACTTTATGAATTTTCAGATGCGAAAACACGGGTCTGGCTATCATGAGTGTTGGCTTAGGGAATTTAGCTGGCTTGGGGCTGCCAGTTGAAAAATTGGAGATAAAAGAGGGGAGATTTTGTAAGTATTTCTTTTTTATTTTCAACATATTATTATTCTGACTCACTTTAAAAATTTCCTTTTCGTCAAATGGTAAACATTTTCACCAATATACAATGGCGTGAATGCCGTGATAAGTCTTTACCTATTACTGTTGTTAAATAATCATAGACAATTTCACCACTACTTGTGCTGCTTCATCCAAAATGGTGGCTGGTGGCACAGCTGATATTACTTCGCAAATGCCATTATTTTCATCGCAAAAACCATTCGTCAAGCTGGCGTCAGACATTTTAGTGTTTCCATTGACGCCATTGGTCTATTTTAACTATGACTACGGATGAAAAAACGTGAAAATAAAAAGTCTCACAATTTTTTTTTTTAGCTCATTTACATGGCCCGTTGCTCCACCGCTCCATCATAAGGGTGATTCACATCGTCGACACGCCGATACAGACAGTCGATATGCATGCGTTCGCTGGTGTGAACAGGACTTTACAAGAACTGAGGTTCTTCAACACAGATATGCTTGAGTTCCCTAAGGAAGCTATGAAGGTGAGGGTTATACAGGCTTATACACAATATCCCCTAAGTGGTAGGCAGAGCATTACATACTCACACTGTCCCATCCCATGTAATACTTATTTTACAATATTTAAAATGTTCTAAATTCCTTTTGTTATTATGGCTGTTTAAAAAGGCTAACTGTTGAGTTTCTTGCGGCACTTCTTCTCAACAGGCCATTCATTCGAAGTGCTAGTAGGAAAAAACAATATTGACGTGCAAAAGTATTTCATGTAAATCTAATTGCAGAATAAATGATTTCATTTCATTTCAAAAATAGGGGCAAGCTTATCGCCGTCACCAGGCACTATAAAACATCCACAACTACTCTGTAATCCAAACCAGAACTCTCACAGCCAGGACAGGTGTCACATACCACTGAATAGAATCTTTGCAGTGTGAACCCAGTGCCGTATTATCCATAAGGCACTTTAGGCCAGTGCCTAGGGGCCCACTATGACCAGGGGCCCAGCACTCCCGATTAAAAAAAAAAAAAAAAACATATGTTAAAGATTATTTTTATGCAACAAACCTCAAACCACCTCAAAACTTCCTTATTTTGATTTACACATTCACACGTCATATTTCAATATTGTGGAACTTGATTCCTTTTGTAACGTTGGCATTACTGCTTTGGTTTACATGACAGTATGAAAGGGGGGGGGGGGGGGGGGACGAGGTGTGCCTAGGGGCCCCAAGATCTTCCCTCGTGGCTGGCAGAGGTGTCATCACCCACGTGTCGCCTCTTGTCTAAGTCCGCATGTAACGCGAGCCTGTTGTTCACTGCGCAGTGAGGCGAGCGATATTCACGATCAACTGTACTTAGGTTTATACAAACTCAGTGGCGGCGGTTGGATCGAAACCGCGACTATTGAACGAGTAGCGTGTCTTTTCCAACCTACCACTGCCCTATACAAGGTTATTTTTAATTAATCAACAACTCTAGGTAGCAAACATCTATACATATAATAAAACAGTAGAGGTCGAATGTCTGTACATAGAAAAAAAAAAGGGAAAATACCAAAAAAATGTTTTTTAAAATTTCTTTGTTTCTGTTAGTCTGAGCTTATCTCCGAAATGGCTGGAGCGATTTCAATGAAATTTAGCATGGTGATACCTTATATCCCTGGTCAACATTTTAGATACTTTTTAATCCGGAAAATGAAAGCGTTCCCGTGGGATAGTTAAAAAACCATAGCAACCGCAGACGAAGTCGCGGGCAACAACTAGTCATTAATAACAAACAATTTGTTCTATGTCTTTTAATAATTTGATAAATGTTACTTTCATACAACAATAAACATCAATTTAATTTCATGTCTGAATGTTCTTAGCACTGTGCGCCGCGCGCGAACAAGCCTGTCGAATGGAACATAGACTTACAAATATGACGACAGTACAGTAAAAGCTTAGAAATTCATTTTTCATTAATGTATTGAGTTATATCAAAGTCGTAGAATAATTGTTATTCACTTGAATAATTGTTGTTGATTCATTAAGAATAAGCCTGTGAATATGTTTTATGTATATTTCAGATCCTAGGTAATTTATCAATTTTATCAATAGACGGCCATAAGATATCGAAATTGGAAAACAATATATTCACTGGTGGGGAGATAGCGGGAAAATTGGAAAAATTGCATATAACAAACGGATTGATATCAGATATTTCTGCAGACACATTTCAGGTAAGTTCAATTTAAAGTACCTATCTATATGATTTTGGGTATTATTTAAATGAGTAGGGAATATTAGAATTTTGGTCAGCAAAAAAATACAATTGGTCAGCCAAAATAACTAAGGGTGACTAACTAACTAACTTTTCTGATACAGGTGCACATAGCACTTGAAAGAAAAGGCCAACCTTTAATTTGTTTTTGAATATTATGGAAAATGATTGTTTTTGTATTTTGTTTTATTATTTTTTTGTGAGTTTTTTGATTTATAGTAATAGTTAGTCAATAATTTGCGATGAAAATGAATTACTAGCGTCTTACTTAAACATTCTGTGTGTCCCTAACTTTTTGACAATGTCTGTACCACCTATAGGTTTTCCTGTTCTGTGATAACCAAATTTCTATTGTTCTAGTATCTAAAAAAGTTAAAAACTCTTGACCTTCATGGTAATAAGCTGTCGAATCTTAAGAGGAACCAGTTCAAAGGGCTTCGTGATACCGAGGTGTTGGATCTTAGGTGAGTTATCATAGTATGTGATGTGTTTGGGTGTGGTTGTGTGGACTGTATTTCTTTTGTAGGTAAACGTAAAACACCGTTGGTTCACAAGAAGCGTTTATTTCAAGTAGGTATGGTACATTCACAGGTACTAAAAACAAGCACTGACTTAACACAGAATCTAGAATTATAACATTATATTAGGTCCTTACCTATGAAATTGGTGTTTTGTATGGAGATTTTGGGGAACTCTGCATTTTCCATACTAAAATTTTTTCAGTTTTCTTCACAACGACAAATACAAAGATAATAATATTTGGTATCTATCATTAGACAAGCTTTAGTAATATGTGTGATATCACACTTCATAAAAATTATTTATCGTTTTTAAGTGAATGCAAATAAAATGATGTATTCGGGAGGCACTTAAAAAAAGTTGTCTCCGTGTCCAATTTTAACACAATTAAACTTACAACAAATTATCAAAACAAATCAAAAGAGCTCAAAAATATAGTCTATTTTTAGATAAGGTAATTATTTTTTAGGAATACTCTGAATCTTAATAGTTACAGACAAAATACTAAGAGAGTAAAATAACACCAATTTCATAGGTAAGGACCCAATATTAGAGAACACGTCCGTACAGTACGGTGGCATTGCGTGGAGAGAGTGAAAAGTTGGGTAACATCCAATCATTCAATAAACAGTTCAAAATATTTTTCATATTTAAATATCAAATACCACAAAAAGAATGTACCAACTGCTTTTCTTGCCTAGCATGTCGTAAAAGGCGATTAAGGGCGTATTGGGTACTGGCTCTGTGATTGTGTAGGCGATGAGCTAGCCACTTGTTACTACTCTTTCACGATTTTTCATCTGACCAAACCCAATTTTTGTAAGGCTAAATGTGGTCTTAATGAACACAGTGCTCCTTGCACTCTGCGTATGTATATTGAAGTCACGACGAATGTTGTAGAACATATTTAATTACTTATTTTGTTAATTTTTCTAGTTATAACTCAATTCATAAGTTGGACGGCAGTCACATTGGTGATTTGACTAAAATGGGATGGTGTAATATAAGCCACAATCAAATTGCTGATATGCCAAGGTAAGTTATTCTGTTTTGAAATTAAATCAAATTTTGTCAGTTAATTTTTTCGACATTGTGTGGGTGTTTATCACCTCTGACTACCCCTTCGGGGATAGGAGAAAGATGCTATGCCACGTCATCGTGACCGAGTGGTTCGATTCCCTTTCACGGAACTGCAAACAAACGATATATAAGAAGAATAAGAAACAATTAGATAACAACTTAAAAATGAACGAAACACAAAAAAATAATATCTTATTAAACCTTTTAAAGTTTTATATATAAATCAAAATTCACAGAGGAGCTCGGTGGCGATGGCGTAGTGGCTAGTACGATTTGGCTTTCGATATCAAAAACAAAGCTAGCTTCGCCATGGTCAGGCCTTGGATGGGTGACCAAAACATTGTTAAATCGAACTCCTCCGTGCTTCGGAAGGCACGTTAAGCCGTTGGTCCCGGTTGCAATTGCAACAGCTTCTACCCACCAACCGCATTTGTCCAGCGTGGTGGTGTTACGGCCCATACTCCTCATGTGTTTCCCCATGAGAAGTATAACTTTTGTTGAAGAAACAGAACTTTAATTAGGTGTTAAAAAAATTAAATTTTATTTTTTGAATTTTCTTTTTCCATTGTTTATTTAACAACATTTTTAGAATTTTTGGTTACTCTACTGACGTTTTATTTCAGAGGAATGTTCGCAAGAAATACAGTATTGAAAGTCCTACATTTGGACAATAATAAGCTGAAGAAATTAGATACTAGCAGTTTCAGAGGAATGAGGTTCTTAAGGTGAGAGGAATAAGATGCATTATTGATTAACTTATAATTTTTATAGCTTCATACAGGTGAGCACTTGGGTTTTAAAGCAAAAGAAAAAAAACCAAAGCAACTTTCGTCACGGTCTGCCTCTGGATGGGTGACCAAAACTTTGTAATCTCAAACTCTGTGTGAAACACAGAGTTTGAGATTACAAGGCACGTTAACGACCATTGGTCCCGGCCGCTATTGTAACCATTTCTAACGGGTGGTGGTGCTACGGCCCATACTCCTCATGTTTTCCATGCAAGAAGGCCTGTGCCCAGTAGTGGGACGTATATAGGGTTATTTTTAATGCGTCAACAATCTCGCAAGAATAGCTAGCTAACTTCATTAACAACAAAATTTGTTCGACGACTTTTGTAATTTGACAAATTCAACTGTCATAAAAAAAACAAATCATTTTAATTTATGTCTAAAAGTTCTCAGCTCTGCGCGCATCGCACGTACGAGCGTCGCGCGTGTCCCATTTTCGTATGAATGGAAGATAGACCTACAAATGTCACGACATTACAATAAAATATTAACTTCATCTATAATTGAGTTATGAGAAAACTCGAAGAACAAATGTTGATATTTATAAAATTAGTTAGTCTTGCTAGGTCGTTGATTTATTAAAAATAAGCCTGTTTAAGCCGAGGACGATATTTCTGTATTAAATCACTCATTTTCAATTTCTTTATTTGCCAGATTTTGGTTACTGTGTTTATCTTAATTAACACTTAAACATAATCTATCGAGTTATCGATGTGCAAATTTACAATTTAGTCTTAATTTATTACAAATAATATGGAATAATATGTAATAATATGGAATTTATGGGGTAAAAAAGAAAAAAAATCAATATCCATATTAAATGAAGATAATAGAATGTCAAAATAAAGGATTATTGTAGTTTATGTAACATCCACATAATATAGGTGATTAAAACACGAGCGTGGTTTTCAAAAACGAGCCTTGGCGGGTTTTTTAATAGTATCATACGAGTGTTTTAATACCGAGTTATGTGCATATTCATTTACATTACTTTATCTACACTCATTATTCAAAGAAATAAAACAAAAAATTTTTTTTGTTTTATTTATTGTTGGCATTTTTGTGCGTTTTTAATAAAAATAACTGTTGCATAATGAGTCCAACCTGTTGCATAATGGTGATTATGTTAAGTTTCCATTTTTTAATTTTCGTTTTTATCATCTGTGTTAAAAAGTATGTAATTATGAGTTCGAGTCTGAGTTCATAATTCGAACATTATAACATGTACATAAATATTTTGATTGGCATACATTAACGTTTCATATCTCATTTACCTAGTTCTTTATTTCAGACGCGTCTTCCTCCAAGACAACCAAATCTCCGACATAGGGCGAGGCACGTTCTCTTCAGTGACCCGAATTGGTACAGTGGATCTCGCTAGGAATCAAATAACTAAAGTAGACTTCCAAATGTTCCAAGCGGTCAAATATGCTGAGGTAATTTGAACTTTATTTTATTGTGTTAAGGGATACTATTGCTTGATGAATTTTTTGTTGCATAATAACTTATATACAGACTGGAATCTATACATTTATAAAACTGCAGAGGTCGAATGTCTGTACATAGAAAAAAAGGCTTGAAACCAAGTCAGGGGAATGTAAATCGAGGGAAAAGACTAAAAAAATTTTTTTTTTTTTGTTTTTTGTTTCTCTGTCTGTTTGTACGGGCTAATCTTCGAAATTGCTGGACCGATTTCAATGAAATTGTACATGGTGATACCTTGTATCCCTGGTTAACATCTTCGATACTTTTTATTCCGGAAAATTAAAGGGTTCCCGTGGGATAGTTAAAAAACCATAGTAACCGCTTAAGTCTGTGAGTTTATAAAGGATGTCTGAAAGTTGCATTAGTGATTGAGAAATTGAAAGAAAAATGGTTGTCGTGGTATGGTCATGTGAGAAGAGAGAATGAGCATGTAGCAAGAAGAGTTATGAATATGAGAGTGGATGGGCAGGGAGAGGGAGACCGAAGAAGAGGTGGATAGATTGTGTGAATGAGGACAAGGCTAGAATGGGAGTGTTGTTATGAAATTGGGATCTGAGCAGGCAAATAATGATGATAACTTATTCGACAGATATGAAGTTATTGATAAAGTGGTCCATTCGTTTTGGTCTCGAAGAAAGTTATTTTCACCACGGTATGTACTTGGATGGGTGACCAATTTACATCTTGAGTTACTTTGTGTTCGTCATCAGCCTATATACGTCCAACTGCTGGGACAGGCCTTCCTCATGAGGAGTATGGGAAACACATGAGGAGTATGGGCCGTAACACCACCACGCTGGCCCTATGCGGGTTGGTGGGTAGAAACGGTCACAAATGCGACCGGGACCAACGGCTTAACGTGCCTTCCGAAGCACGGAGGAGCTCGAGATCACAAAGTCTTGGTCACCTATCCACGGCCTGACCATGGCGAAGGTAGCTTTATTTTCGATCGAACTGACGCACTGACCACTACGCCACCGAGCTCTCCACTTTGTGTTCAATTAAATTCAAATCTTTATTATCTTTATCTTCTCTTTATTGCTTTCTTTGCTCTGTGCATGTTGAGCAGTTGGTCCCATTTTTCCAACCGTTTCTACCCACCAACCCGCATTGGGCCAGCGTAGTGGTGTTACGGCCCATACTCCTCAGGAAGGCCATGCCCAGCAGTGGGACGTATATAGGCAGACAAATAATTTTAGTTTACCTTCCACGTAAACGTTTCCTAGGGTTGACAAAACATATTTATCATTTATCAACTCAAAGGTGACTGACTGACAGTGATCTATTAACGCACAGCCCAAACCACTGGACGGATCGGGCTGAAATTTGGCATGCAGGTAGATTTTATGACGTAGGCATCCGATAAGAAAGGATTTTGATTAATTCCACCCCCAAGGGGATAAAATAGGGGATGGAAGTTTGTATGAAACTTTGTCAATTTTAAACCGATCGGGCTGAGACTTTGCATGCATAAAGCTACTATGACGTCCGCATCCCCTAAGAAAGGATGTTGATAAATTCCACCCCTAAGGGGATAGAATAGGAGATGAAAGTTTGTATAAATCTTCTTAGATTTTCAACTGAGATTGAAGATTGAAGATAATGAAGACGTTCGCTTAAATAGGATTTTGATTAATTCAACCCCCATGGGGATATAATTCTTATTAACGCGAGCGAAGCCGCGGTCAAAAGCTAGTGGACTCTAGTATAAATGTAGTGTGTGTGTGTGTGTGTGTGTGTGTGTGTGTGTGTGTGTGTGTGTGTATAAATGTAATGTGTGTGTAGTATGTATGTATGTGTGTAGTATAATATATAATTTATTTTCCAGATAATAAACCTAGCAGAAAATAAAATATCAACTATAGAATCGCAAGCCTTCACTGACTTATATTTAGCTGTAGTGAACATATCACACAACGCGCTGTCGAGCATTGAACCTGGGGCCTTCCAGAATTGTAACAATATGACATTACTAGATCTGAGTTATAATGAACTGACAGATATAAATAAAACAGCTTTTGATGAGAATAGTTACGCTTCTGAGTTTCAACTGTCTTATAACAAGCTTACGGACTTTGGGCAGGTATTGTACAACATTTATATAACTATTATACAACTGTTATACGTTATAAAACTATTGAATATACAATGTTAGCCGTGTGGTAGCGGCTCATTAAAAGAATACAACCAACCCATCTCTTCCCTTGGGTGTCGTAAAATGAGACTAATGGACTTAGAACTGCACAACGTCCAATAGCGTATAGCGGCGACGGGCTCACCACCTGTCACGCTGAGTGCAGTCACTGCTTGGTGAAGCGGACTATGGCAGTGGACTGCTTTTGCCTAGTCTCTGACTAACCCTTAAGGGATAATAGTCGTGATTATATGTATGTATGTTTGATTTAAATGTTGAAATTATAATTTTAATTTCAAATTTGAATTAAATACAATCATTGTGCATCGGCGGCGCATAACTTTGTATTAGATAAATAAAATTAATAGAATCATTCCTAAAATTTTAAATGTAAACTAAGACATATTCGGCAAAATGTGTTAACTCCTCAGCCTACCCCTTCGGGGATGGAGGCGTGATGATATATTATGTACAGTATAATATTCCATTTATATGAAACTGAGTTGATCCACTTTTTTTTTCTTTTTTTATGGACAACTCGCGCTTGACAAACAAGTGTTATTGGGTCCTTACCTATGAAATTGGTGTTTTTATTCTGTCTTAGCAATTTGTCCGTAACTATTAAGTTTCAGAACATTCTTATAAAATAATTGCCTCTTCTAAAAATAAACCATATATTTGAGCTCGTATTATTTAATTTGATAATTTTTTGTAAGTTTAATTGTGTTAAAATTAGACACAAAGACAATTATTTTTAACTGCCTCCCGAATACATCATTTGATTTGCATTAACATAAAAACGATGAATAATTTTTATCGAGCGTGTTCACACACATATTACTAAAGCTTGTCTAATGATACATGCCAAATATTATTAGCTCTGGATTTGTTGTTGTGAAGAAAACTGATAAAATGTTAGTATGTAAAATGCAGACATCCCCAAAATCTCCATACAAAACACCAATTTCATAGGTAAGGACCTAATATATACAGAGGAAAATTTAATGATTTAATATCCTCGTAATACTAAGTATGTTGGGCCTTGGGGTTTAGAGTCCATACTCCAGACCAGAGACCCGACTCTGATTCAGACTCTAATTCCTACTCCGCAGTGCGAGCATAGAACTTCGACAGTCGCCATATTTGGTCGACAAAAGCATCCGTCCGTTTCACTCCTTAGGGTGAAATTTATCGAATTTTGGACAATTGTCGATCTTAGACGTCAAATTTCGCTTATCGAAAGTTCTATGCTCGTGAGCCGGTTCCGATTCTGATTCCGAGTCCGATAAAACAAATTTAAAAATTTCGGTTCCGACTCCGGTTCCGATAAACTCGCTTCCGTAACATCCTTAGATTGAGTTACGGTAAAACTCATAGAAAAAATGTTGTTATTTAAGATCTGAGCTATTTCTACTTCAATGTAATTTTTTTAACGTATGTTTAGATTACTAAATAAATCTATGCTATTAAAAAATAAATATCTAAAACGAATAGAACTCAAACTTTTATTATGAATTTAAAATACTTCCAAATGAAGATGAACAATCATGACTTGTTCATGACACATACTTTGAATTTAATTGTTATATTTCCATTCATATTTAGTATCATCAGATGATAGAAATTTAAGCTTGTTTTTAAATACACTGAACATTATACGTGTAAAACATTACTTTTCACAAATAAATAATGTATATCGCTCCTCCCACCGAATAATATCGTTATCGAAAAATTGAAATTTCACAGGAAAAATAAAACAGTGTTTTTTTAAGATTTTGTTAAACTATGTCCAACCTAAAAGAATGATTTATATATCAAACGAAAGCTATTTTTTTGTAGAATAATTTTAAGTACAATTATTAATTTTTGATAGTATAAAAATCAAGTTATTAAAGAAAATATATTTTACTGGACAAGCTTGACATAGGATTATTTCGCAAAACAACATTACGATATTATTCGCGTTAAAACAAAAGGACATCGTGCACAATAATAGCATACTACAATGTTATTCGTTAAATCAAGACAATCAAACATAAAAGGTAATAGATTATAGCTGGGTTTTTCGCCCACATAATGCAATTACAATTAAAGTATTGTTTAAATACCCTTTTATCGTTCAATCGTCTTTAAAGTAATATTATTATCTATCAATATAAATGGAATATAAATCCTAATGAAACTATGGTTTTGTGCCAAAAAACCTTTCCATTAATAAGTTGAAAAATGAAATCAATTGTTTTGTAAAAATAAACAAAAAAAGAAACTACAATACAAATTTAGTTCTAAGTTCTAAGAATCATCATCATCACCATCAGAATCCGAAGTGTTAACATTACAACTGTGTGTTATCATTACAACTTTGGAGCGAATCATAAAACGAATGATAATGTAGGTATGGCTTCAGTTCTGTAAAAGCTGAGCAAATCTGCTAGCAGAGGTTTACTGACAGCAATTGGTTCAGAATATGCTTGCATTAAACTGCTCACTTCAACATTACCTGTTCTATTGCCTCTTCTTTACTTCTTGATAAAACTTTCTGTGTTTTACTCAATGTATTGCCCATCATTATTATATTTAAGCTGAACAATATTGGTATTAGAACTTGATACCTTTACTTCTACGATTTTAGTCCATGCTATTTTACTGCCTTGAGTATCTGTAGTCCAGTTTTTACCATCGATGAAATCGAAGACGCCGTTAGAGCTGAAACTTTGGACAGGTTTTTGTCTGAACCATCTCCAAATCACCCATCATTAATGTTTCGACCATTCAACGTTAGTGAGGTCCTACGAAGCGTAAAAAATATAGGTTCAAATGCTGTTGGTGCTGATGACATAAGTCGTAAAATGATAATCCCCATCCTTGATATTGTTGCTCCCACCCTTACCTTGATTCTTAATCACGACATATCCTCTGGCTGTTTTCCTTCATTTTTTGTTGGTTTATTGTTCATGACCATGGATACAGAGTCCTTCAGTCGTTAACATTGTGTGTGGTCTAGTCTTTAGTAGTATTAAGTCTTGGGAGAGTTTGGCGTTAAACGGTCTATGGCAGATACTGTGGTGCTACTTGGATGAGGTGGATTACCACGATAAAAAACTCATCACTTTCAAAAAATATCGATAAAAAACTCATCAATCCACATGACGCTTATTTCGATAATCCTCCACATTGCACATCATCACAGACACTTATTACACAAAACTACACTGATTTTACGTAACAATATCCACTCCGAAACAATATTACAATCATCGAAATAAAAATCACGGCCGCCATAGTTGAATGCCGCCAAAAACTCATCGTTGTCTTTCAATTCGGAAAAACGCACAGATTATTCCTCTTCCTCAAGTACCTCATCCCACTTTCACCGATTATCGGCTTATATCAATTTTACCTTATCTTTCTAAAATACTGGAGCGTCTTGTCCACAATCAGCTTAGTAATTTCCTATCCCGCTATAAGCTCACAAAGCCTTTCCAGTCTGGTTTCCATTCAGGCCATAGCACCACCACGGCTCTCGTCAAGTTACAGTATCAGCGCTACTGGACTTCAGTAACGCCTTCAATAATGTAGACCATGACAATCTTATTGCAGTGCTCCGTTCTCTAAACGTATCTCCTATAGCGGTTAGTTGGATCGACAGTTATTTGCACGGTCGTCGACAGCGAGTCTGTGTCGATGAGTCCTGCTCGGACTGGTGCGATATAAGAGCTGGCGTACCGCAGGGCAGCGTTGTGTTCTCTTATCTTTTCTACGTTCATTAGCGGTATCTCCAATGACCTTTCTTCCTCTTACCACCTTTATGTGGATGATCTTCAGGTGTACCGGCAGGACTCTGTGGATGGGTTAGTCGACGTGGTGACCAGTTTGAATTTGGATTTGGAGAGTGTTCTGACTCCGACTCTGGGATTGACTTTAACTCCATACCAAAGATAATTTTTAACGGTGTCCACATACCCTTTAAAGATTGCGTTAGGAATTTAGGCATCTTAATGGATAGTTTACTGACGTGGACATCGCAAATTGGTCAGGTAAGCAAGAGACTATTTGCTACTGTCGGTTCTCTAAGAAGATATCGCAATTTCCTTCCCATACCCACCAAGATAGCCCTGGTTCAGGCCATCCTTTTTCCGATCTTGGATTATGCAGACACCAGTTATTGTGACCTGACGGAGGCGTATTTGGATAAACTTGACCGCCTTCAAAATCCATGAATCCGCTTTGTTTTCGGTCTACGCAAGTATGACCATGTCTACGAGTATCGTCGTCGTCTCGGGTGGCTGCCTATCCGTCTTCGTCGTGATGCGCGTATTCTCCCGCTACTGTATAGCGTGCTGTTAAATCCCCAAACTCCCTCCTATCTCAAGGAGCTCTTCCACTTCCTTCATTCCACTCATGATAGAAATATCAATCTCTCCTCCTTACTTGTCCTCCACATTCTTCCCACCTCTACAACAATTCCTTTACTGTCCAAGCCATTCGTCTCTGGAACACAACCTTCCATTACCAATCAAACAATTCCAATCCTTAGCATCCTTTAATAATCTGGTCCATACCCATTTCCTTCATCTTTGACCCTCTCCCTCCATCACACATTGCAGTTTTCGTCTTTTCTGTGTTGCTTTTTATGTAAGAATATATTTATAAATAAAATGTATAATATATAGTTAAATAAAATTATCTGTATTATTCTATCCCTTTCTTTAAAAGCGCTGCGCATTGCTAGTGGCTCGCGGTAATAAATATTATAGCAATAGTACATTGAGTCTAAACAAAGCCTCGGTAAACTATAGCGATAAGTTATTACTATATTTTTGTTTATATCCTTAAACGGTAATTAAACATTACTATATTTTTTTAATAAAATAACTACAGGAATAGTATTGTTATAAAACTTTACTACAAGACGAGATTGCTGTTCTTACTCGAATAATATCGCTATGTTAACATATTGAAAATCTTGTTTCTAGTGTGACCCGTAATCGCCTGTATTGTTGTTATTCGCGTAAATAAGTATGTTAAATCTGTAACGGAATAATAAGACTATAGTTATTACAAAAATGCTAGTTTCTAAAATACTGATAGAAAACATTTGAAAAAAATTGACAAGGTGTAAAAAAATGTGTACAAGACGAATATGCAATAAAACGCAAAGTATTGTTATATCGCATTACGATATTATTCGGTGGGAGGAGCGATATATTGGGTCCTTACCTATGAAATTGGTGACGTCATCGAGACTAAGAACTATAGATGTTGTTGGTGGAGGAAGCGGATGGGACTTATAATAACAAGAGGTCGAAGATGTAAATGTAAATATTGGGTACCTATGAAATTTTTTCTCTCTTAGTATTTTGTCTGTAACTATTAAGATTCAGAGTATTCCTAAAAAATAATTACCTCGTCTAAAAATAGACTATATTTTTGAGCTCTTTTGATTTGTTTTGATAATTTGTTGTAAGTTTAATTGTGTTAAAATTGGACACGGAGACAACTCTTTTTAAGTGCCTCCCGAATACATCATTTTATTTGCATTCACTTAAAAACGATAAATAATTTTTATGAAGTGTGATATTACACATATAACTAAAGCTTGTCTAATGATACATGCCAAATATTATTATCTTTGGATTTGTCATTGTTAAGAAAACTGAAAAAAATTTAGTATGGAAAATGCAGAATTCCCCAAAATCTCCATACAAAACACCAATTTCATAGGTAAGGACCTAATATGTTTATGTTACGATATGTATGTTATAATATTTTATACTTTTCAGATCCCAATCCACAACATGACAGGCATTAGAGTGCTTAACGCGTCTCACAATGAGATCACCCAAATACCTAAAATGGCATTCCCCAAACTGTATGAGTTGCACACGGTCGATATATCATATAATAACTTAACGGAAATATACAACGCTGTCTTCCAAAATTTGTTCTCGTTGAGGTAAGAAAGACGGATCGAATATTTGTGAATAACAGGCTAGTTCACCCCTTTTTTCATTGGACCCCAAATGATAAACTACCTAGGATAAACTTAGTGTACCTACTTCCATTTGTTTTCTGCACCACCCAATGGTTGACTGGTAGAAAATGCTTTTGGCATTAAGTCCGCCATGTACACCAAATGTACTAAAGTTTTAAATAAATAATAAATAAATAATAAACTACTGATAGCCATCACCATAAAAAATAATAATTTTTTTCTTCTGAAAAGGTAATTTATAAAAAAAAAGGTAATTTATAATTCAAAATGTATTGTGTTATAGCAATATATTTTGAATTATAAATTACGTTTTTGCTTAAATGTCAAAAACGCCCTCGGTCCTGATGGTCTTTGAATTATCTGTGCCGTAGCGTCACGATTATTGTAAACAATTCAATACGCATGCGTGACACAGTCGATAGTTATGTTTGATTGGTTGCGACTGGCGTTTGACAGATTCTGACCATGCGTAGTAATTGTTTACATGAATCGTTACTCAACTAATTTCACGATCATGGTAGATAGCGTTTTTAGCAGATAAAAAAAAACATTTAAATTGAATTTCTACAGCAATCCCTTATTTATATTTATCGAACTTGGTTATGTCGGACCCTTGTACTATATACTATGTGAATGACACATTATTATTTAATAACTTATTGTACACAATAAAGAAAGAAATATACAATGAAGAAATAAAATTACAATAGGTAGGGCTTATATCTATAAGATATCTCTTCCAACCCATCTGCGACAGGAGAAGTGCTCAAAGAGAAAAACAAGTATTATTATTTTCATTACTTTTGATATGAGTCAACTAGCCTATTATTGTATAATAGAGTAGCTCGGTGTAGTTAGTACGCTTTGGGCTTTGATTCGAAAACAAAGCTACCTTCGTCATGGTCAGGCCGTGGCTGGGTGACCAAACTGACCTCGAGTTCCTTTCTGCTTCGGAAGGCACGTTAAGCCGTCCCGGTCGCTATTGCAACTGTATTTGACGACCTCCGTGGTCGAGTGGTCTGTATGCCGGTCTCAAGGCGTCGCCATCTCGAGAGGTTCTGGGTTCGATCCCCAGTGGTGGCAAATGTTTGGGTGATGAATTTTCAGGCATTTGTTCTCCAGTCTTGGATTTTTATATATATTTCTATATATTCTGTTTATTTATATGTATTTATCTATTAAATATATTTATCCGTCATCTAGTATCCGTAACACAAGCAGCATTAGTTGCTTAAAATGGGGCTAGTTGATAGGTGTGAATGTCTGAGGATATTATTATTATTTCATATCGTTTGTTGCTGAGTAGCTACAAAACACCTATGTATCTCCCCAATAATCCGCGCGCCAGCGTGGAGTTACGGCCCATGGCAGTGGGGCATAGGTATATCTGGATTTATGAGACTTTTGAGACAACTTTTAGAACACCAAAATGAAGATGTACACTGTACTCTACAGTTAACGGTATTTAGTTCATGTCGCAATACTCTCAGTACATTATAATGAAATAGCAATGTTAGCATATTATTAATAGGATTTGTTTAATTGTTACTTAAATTGACAACATATCAAATATTTTGAGGTGTATATTTTATTATTGTAAATATTTGGTCCTTACCTATGAAATTGGTGTTTTGTATGGAGATTTTGGGGATGTCTGCATTTTACATACTAACATTTTATCAGTTTTCTTCACAACGACAAATCCAGAGATAATAATATTTGGCATGTATCATTAGACAAGCTTTAGCAATATGTGTGTGAACACGCTCGATAAAAATTATTCATCGTTTTTATGTTAATGCAAATCAAATGATGTATTCGGGAGGCAGTTAAAAATAATTGTCTTTGTGTCTAATTTTAACACAATTAAACTTACAAAAAATTATCAAATTAAATAATACGAGCTCAAATATATGGTCTATTTTTAGAAGAGGCAATTATTTTATAAGAATGTTCTGAAACTTAATAGTTACGGACAAATTGCTAAGGCAGAATAAAAACACCAATTTCATAGGTAAGGACCCAATAAAACTAGATAAAAAATTAAGAGACACGTATTTTTAGATTTTTCAAAATATCGACTTTTTCATTCATCTTTTTAAGTTTTAAGATCAGCTCATTCTAAAATGTCGCAAGCGCCAAATGACGTCATTCATACGGAGGAATAGCGTGTTGCTTTTGCCTATGTTTATAAAATAGTTACTGACGTTGACTTTTGACTTTTAACCGTCAAAATTGATTAGAACTTTGTTTGAAACTTATCAATTTGCTCGAGAATTTTAGTTCATTTTAATTTGATAGCTTTTCTTACACCATGAAAGTGAGCGCAGGATTTCAATCCGCTGATTTCAATCAAATTTGTTGTTATGGCCACAGATTATATAGAAATATCCAAGGCCATGACATAAACTTTTTTTCCAGTTTCGAATTTGGCAAGGGGGAATCATTATTCCGCCGTATGTATGACGTCACGCGTACGATTTTAGTTTTTTCAGTTTTTCTCGAAAACTATTCAACAGAAAGAAATAATTCAATGTTTTTCGGGGTTTATATAGCAAAATGTAGAAATGGTTTTTTTTATTTTGAGGTGGATTAAAAAATGAAATGTTGTTAATTCACATAATACTTCGTGGAGTCACTATGACTCTTTGATCTCTACACGCCAAATCCACACCACAACACAAGTTTATTTCCCTTTTGACTATATTTTTTGGCTTAAATGCTTGCGCAGAGGAGGGATATTTGGTCGGACTTTCTTGTCCGCTAAAAAGATCGCTTACATCTGTATCGAGTAAGCAAATGAGGGATTAAAAGATTAAAAGAAAAAAGAAAAAATGACTAGGCGAATCAACACACATGACGGACTTGCATGATGATTAGAGAATCGCACACCGTGTGCGTAAGTCCGCGGCGGACTTTTTATTCGCGGACTTTTTCTCCGTTGCGGAGAAACGTCCGTCGTCTGCGCAGGCCGTAAATCACTGGTGTCCATAAATTGGTATGCTTAAGGTCTACTTATGTACCTAAAATCGGCTACTCTACACATTAAAAATCGTAACGATTTGCCTATACACGATGTGATCTAGAAGGGGCTCGATATTAATATAACAAACAATAACTATCTTCAAACATTCACACCCAGCTAGCTTGTGTTACGGATACTAAATGAGGGATAAATAATTTCATAGATCAACATATATAAATATCCTGAATATATATAAATATATATAAACATCCAAGACTGGAGAAGAAATGCCTGAATTCATGACCCAAACATTTGCCCCCACCGGGGATCGAACCCAGAACCTCTAGAGATGGCGACGCCTCGATACCGGCGTACAGACCACTCGGCCACGGACTCGTCAAATCGGCCCGCTATTGCCTCCGATTTAAGGTACTCCAGCAGACCCTTTAGTTGAAGGAATTTTCAACACCTATTTATTTTGTCCCGTGTTGGTCCGGGACACAAAAAATAATGTAACAACTGCTTTTCTTGCCTAGCATGTCGTAAAAGGCGACGGCGTATTGGGTACTGGGTCTGTGATTGTGTAGGCGATGAGCTAGCCACTTGTTACTACTCTTTCACGATTTTTCATCTCACCAAACCTAATTTTTGTATGGCTAAATGTGGTCTTAAGGAACGCAGTGCTCCTTGGACTCTGCTTACCCCATGCAGATTGCAGGCATGATTGTATGTATGTATTTATTGTATTTCCTTCTTCCAGATACCTAAACTTGAGCCACAACGCAATGGAGCGTGTAAAACCATCGACATTTGGCACTATACCCACAGTGTTGGAGCTAGACTTGTCACACAACAAGTTGCACGATGTATCGCGAGGAAGTCTGGCTAAATTGGCCAGTTGTCGCCTTCTGGATATCAGTCATAATCAGTTGGATAGCATCTTCCAAATTCCTATCAGTTTAGGGTGAGTATTTTTTACATATGACAGGCCTTTTGTCCTCTTGGCTTTCATCTCACTTGTAAGTGACGATAAGGAAGGTGGAAGCGAGCTTTACCTGTATTCCTCAACTAGGAACTGGCCATCTTACCTCTGACTGCCGGAACACAAATATCATTGTTATTATAGTGACATATTAGGTCCTTACCTATGAAATTGGTGTTTTCTATGGAGATTTTAGGGAATTCAGTATTTTCCATACTAACATTTTATCAGTTTTCTTCACAACGACAAATCCAGGCATAATAATATTTGGCATGTATCATTAGACAAGCTTTAGTAATATGTGTAATATCACACTTCATAAAAATTATTTATCGTTTTTAAATGAATGAGTTAACTTAAAAAAAAAAAAACTTAAAAAGAGTTGTTTCCGTGGCCAATTTTAACACAATTAAACTTACAACAAATTATCAAAACAAATCAAAAGAGCTCAAAAATAAAGTCTAGTTTTAGACGAGGTAATTATTTTTTAGGAATACTCTGAATTTTTAATAGTTACAGACAAAATACTAAGACAGAATAAAAACACCAATTTCATAGGTAAGGACCCAATATTTAGGTAATGTCGGTGGTAGCCAGGCTTAGAAGCCCTACCACCAAACCGAGCAGAAAAACTTCTGCCCCCATGGGGAATCGAACCCCGGTTAAAATATTATAAACTTGTATGCTGTCTATGCGCAAAATCTGTATTTATTTTATTTGGAACACAAACAGTTATAAGTATTAAATACAGATAATACACAGATGCACAGAAACCAGTAAAGTGTTCACAGAAAAGTTTATACATGAATACGGTTCAAAGAAAAGTTTATACATGAATACGGTTCAAAGATAAGTTTATACATGAATACGGTCTAAGCTTCTAGCTTATCATCTAGCTTATCATTACAAACAAAGGAAAACAACTCAAAACTACAAAAAATAATACAACAGAACATGCATGCTACTTTAAAATAATATGTCCGAATCTTTTATGAGAGCTATTACAAAACAAAGCGAAATCGGCAGATTTCACCGACATAGATTTAGATTTATTTATCTCATTGACATATATACATGATAAATAATTTAAAATGCAATATGAAAGAAAATGATTGTCTAATGTACAATTAATAATTAATCTGAGTAATTAATTCATTATTGTTTATTTATTTATTCAGTAAGCACACGTACAGCAATACATATGAAACACATACAAATAACACAAAAACATCATCCATTATATGCTTGCTACTTAAAAGTGTACACAACATTTACTGTAGAATTTTACAATAAGAAAATGAACAAAAGATCTCATAATCTAAACAAAATTAAGAACCCGAACAAAAACTCGACTTTAAGGGAATGATTTCAGCAATTTTATTATTAATTTTATTATATATACACTATTTAACAATAATTGGTATAATAAAATTTATAATAATTTATATAATGTCAAATATGTTATAATAAAATTCATTGAATTGTCATACTTAATCAAATTGAAATGAGAAATGTCCCAATAATAATAAAAATGATTACTTAGTGTAAAGTCAAAAAGAAAAAATATTAATAATTATTTATAAATGTCAGGGAAATCATCTGTCACGCTGAATGCAGTCACTGCTTGGTAAAGCGCGGACTATTACAGTGAACTGCTTTGCGGTGCTTTTGCCTAGTCTCTGACTAACCCTTAGGGGATAATAGTCGTGATTATATGTATGTATGTCAAGGAAATTAAAATAAAATAAATACATAATTGTATACTTTATTGGATCAATTCGACAAAAACAAAAGTTTTTGTCGAATTGATCCAAATTTTTAATGAAGTCGGTTAATAATAATTACATGATTGATGATTGGGGAACTAGGTGGCGTAGTGGGTACGCTTTGGATTTCGATCGAAAGTAAAGCTACCTTCGCCATGTCAGGCCGTGGGTGGGTGACTAAACTTTTTGCTTCGGAAGCGTTTCTACCCACCAACCCGCATTGGGCCAGCGATAAAATCCCATATTCCTCATGTGTTTCTCTTTGAGGAAGGCCAGTGCCCAGCAGTGGGACGCAGCCTGAGGATGGACTCAATTTATTTTAAACTAAATTAAGGTGACAATTGTCAATGTTGCGTATTTAAAAAGAACCCGTTTTATCCTTTCTAGAGAGTTGAATTTCGCCTACAACAACCTATCAGAGATAAAAATCAATACCTGGCCTACAATGAACGCATTGCTTCGCCTAAATCTCTCTAGGAATAGTCTAGGGGATCGCCTAGACAGTAACAGTTTTAGGGGACTGCTGACAGTGCAAGTTCTGGATTTGTCCAGCAATGGCGCTACGAAGCCGCCGTGGGAAGCCCTGAATACGCTGTCTAGTTTGCAGTATTTGTATTTGCAGGTATGGAGTATTGTAGAGTGTTATGTTTTATAGGAAAACGGAAAATGTAATGAAAATATTAGTGTGTTAAGCTAAAAGAAAAGTTTCTGAATCAAATAAAAAAACCTTCAATATTCCGCCATATTGCGGAAAATTGAAGGATCTAATTTCTTATTACGGCAATTGCAATTTAATCCATCAACATTATTTTATTTATTTATTTATTGTAAGTACACAGACAGAATACACCATGTCAAGTTTAAAATACCCAATGATTAATGGTATAAATACTAGGCAGCAGTCCTTAAATGTTTTGAAATTTCATCTTTCACGTAATTTGTCGTGTAATTTTCTTTTATTTCAGATTATTTAATATGATTTTCGTGTTTTTGTGCGATTTCAACATGATCTTATATTATCATGGAAAACTACGATTCATCATTATCCTGCCCTTTAACCAATTTCATTTGGTGTCGGCGCAACGAGTCTTCCTCCTCCACTCTCCCCTATCACACGTCATATCAACATTCACTCCCATTCTAGCCATGTCCTCATTCACACAATCTATCCATCTCTTCTCCGGTCTTCCTCTCCTTGCCCATCCACTCTCATATTCATATCTCTTCTCGTTACATGCTCATTCTCTCTTCTCAGAATATGTCCACACTACGCTAGCCGCTTTTTTCTCAACTTCTCTATCACTGGAGCAACTTTCAGGCATCCCCTGATGTACTCATTCCTCACTCTATCAATCCTCGTCACCTTACACATTTCAGCCATGCAATCTATTTTCATCCATCTTTTTCATAGCCCAACATTCCGATCCATACTAACAACAGGTCTTATGATTGTTTTATATATTTTCCCTTGCAATGGAAAACCACAATTATGGAATCTTTTTCTTAATTTAACAAGAAAATTTCTGGCGCCTTCAGAGCAGACTTTTTATTTTCATGGACAGGTTATAACTCTGAACAAAATTAAATATAATTGACACATAAATCACCAAAATTTCCACTACTATAAATTACAGATCCGTTAGTAAAAATTATGGAAATTACACACATACCAGCTATGATGTAAAGATGTTTATAGCGCGATACATCTCAATACATCTCGTTACATCTTTCAAAAGACATCATCAGGAGGCCACACGACAGTTATGATGTATATTTTTACATTTTAGTAAAGTCTAAAATGCACTGAGTTTTAATATAACATAAGTTAGCTGTGAATTCGAGGAAAGACGTGTGATGATATGTTGTGTTTATTTATTAATATACTTGAATGATATACATCCTAATATGTAATAGTACATTATGATATAAGTGCGGTAAGTTGAAAATTACAGCCGAGGCGATATTGCTAACCCGAGCTGTAGGTGAGGGCTATAAGAGGGCAGAGGCTGTAATTATCAAACCGCACATACTCGTATGTCATACGACGTTTTATATATCACATTTGCGAGGAAAAATTCATGACGAAAATTCACTTCTTGACGATTTTTTCAAATAAAATCAATACAGCGAAAGGAAAAGCGCGCGGAATAATTTTAACTTTTTCACAAATTAGCGATGCGCGCGCATCAGCGCTTTCTTAAGGCAAAGGAACAAATAAAAGCCAGTGTTACTAATAAAGTAAATTGATATTTTTGTGCATTTGTTACCGATCCATGGTTGTAATTCGTTGTCAAAATAAATGAAATTTAAGAATTAAATGTTTATTAATTATATTTCATCTCCCAAAGGTAATTTTATTAAGAAAATGTCGACTACCTTTCTGACATAAAAACTCTTTGCTAAGATTTAAAAAAGTATCGTTCGTTTTTAGACGGAACATCATAAACTGTGCGTTTTACTTTACATTATCGCACAAGTACGTAATGTGATAGATTATGATATTGAAATTGGTGCAATAAGAGACCCTTTACGAGCAAATGTGTTATAAAATACATTATAGTTGTGTGTGTGAATCCATAAGCGTATATTGAAATTAGTTATATATTAGTACTTTTTAGATTTTAATCGATTACGTCGCTTTATCCTCAATATCTATGTCCGACCTTTTTTGTTTGTTTTTACATTTCTTACTATTTCCAGGATAACAACATAACCGCACTATCTAAGTCAGCCTTCGGGAACCTTCCGACCTTGTTTAAGCTAGATTTGTCGCGGAACCAAATAGGTTCTGTCGCGCAACATTCGTTCTTAGGCCTGCAACAGTTGCTGGATTTATCACTAAGCGACAATTTGCTGGAACATGTTCCTAATGAGGCGTTTAAGGGGCTAGTCGCTCTAAGGTATGTTTTTTTTTTAAATAAATTACTTCTAACAATCACACTATCTAATCTTATAGTCCATTTTTTTATTATTCAAAGAGATTTGACAGTTGGAAATGTCATTTTGCCTTAGTCATTCTGAATTATCTAAAAATATGCTATTATTATTAAATAAATATCTTCAAACATTCACACCTATCAACTAGCCCCATTTTAAGCAACTAATGCTGCTTGTGTTACGGACACTAGATGACGGGTAATTATATTTAATAGATAAATACATATAAATATCCTGAATATATATAAATACATATAAACATCCAAGACTGGAGAACAAATGGCTGAAAATTCATCACCCAAACATTTGCCCCCACCGGGGATCGAACCCAGAACCTCTCCAGATGGCGACGCCTTGAGACCGGCGTACGGTCCACTCGACATGGAGGTCGTTATTATTAAAAACTAAAATAAAACTCCCATTATTTAATTATTAAAGTGATATGACATATTGAAATGTCATTTCCATCCTTAGCCCATATATTGGGTCCTTACCTATGAAATTGGTGTTTTTATTCTGTCTTAGCAATTTGTCCGTAACTATTAAGTTTCAGAACATTCTTATAAAATAATTGCCTCTTCTAAATATAGACCATATATTTGAGCTCTTTTGATTTGTTTTGATAATTTTTTGTAAGTTTAATTGTTGTTAAATTAGACACAAAGACAATTATTTTTAAGTGCCTCCCGAATACATCATTTGATTTGCATTAACATAAAAACGATGAATAATTTTTATCAAGCGTGTTCACACACATATTGCTAAAGCTTGTCTCATGATACATGCCAAATATTATTATCTCTGGATTTGTCGTTGTGAAGAAAACTGATAAAATGTTAGTATGTAAAATGCAGACATCCCCAAAATCTCCATACAAAACACCAATTTCATAGGTAAGGACCTAATACGTACTGCTGGGCAAGGCCTACCTCATGGAGAAACACATGAAAAGTGTGGGAACACCACCCACCGGCCCAATTAGAGTTGGGTATAAAGGTATAAACAGCTTAGCGTGCCTTCCGAAGCATGGAGGAGTTACTGATACCGTCCGAGGCCTGATCATGGCGAAGGTAGCTTTGTTTTCGATATCGAAAGCCACAGCGTACTAGCCACTACGCCGCCAAGCTCCTCAAAATATTAGGTCCTTACCTATGAAATTGGTGTTTTGTATGGAGATTTTGGGGAATTCTGCATTTTCCATACTAAAATTTTTTCAGTTTTCTTCACAACGACAAATCCATAGATAATAATATTTGGCATTAGACAAGCTTGAGTAATATGTGTAATATCACACTTCATAAAAATTATTTATCGTTTTTAAGTGAATGCAAATAAAATGATGTATTCGGGAGGCACTTAAAAAGAGTTGTCTCCGTGTCAAATTTTAACACAATTAAACTTACAACAAATTATCAAAAAAGACGTGTGGCACTCGGGGACTGCCGCGGTAAAGCTATTGCATAGCATTTTGTATCAACTTATGCAATTATAATTTTATTTATTTATTTTATTCATGCAGTATTTCATTTTCTTTGATATTAATTCAAGTTACACTTTTTGAGCGTGGTGACCGATAAGAAAACAAATTTCGTAGAGTCGTACAATACGTCTAATCGCACGCACACAACGCCGTGTCGAAGACTGCCGAACTGAAACGACGTTAGACGATGCACGGCCTTCAAGCCACACCTCCTTGCGCATCGGAGTGGGGAGCGTTAGGTTTTTTCGTTACGGAATTTCTGGATTCGGTCCCCGCGCTCAAGGCCCGCGATAGAAGCTATGCAATAGCTTAAAACAAATCAAAAGAGCTCAAAAATATAGTCTATTTTTAGACGAGGTAATTTGTTTTTAGGAATACTCTGAATCTTAATAGTTACAGACAAAATACTAAGAGAGAAAAAAAACACCAATTTCATAGGTAAGGACCCAATATTGTGATTTAGCTTTGGTTGAATGTGACGACCTCCGTGGTCGAGTGGTCTGTATGCCGGTCTCAAGGCGTCGCCATCTCGAGAGGTTCTGGGCTAGTATCTGTAACACAAGCAGCATTTAGTTGCTTAAAATGGGCCTAGTTGATAGGTGCGAATGTCTGGGGATATTTATTATTATTATTATACTACTTAACTTATCTATGGTACAGTTGATTGTGAATCTCGCTCGCCTCACACTGTGCGGTGAACAACACGCTCGCATTACATGCAAAGAGAATATTACTAAGACAATAAGTGTGTATATTGTGTTTTTCCAGGAAATTGGATCTGTCGCGAAATTCCTTAGAAAAGATTGATAATAAAACTAACGGGTTATTGGACGACTGTCTCTCTATAGAGTCGGTAAGTAAAGTTATTTTCTATACAGTACTTATCTAACCACTGTATACAAATACGTATGTTCAGCTGGAGTTATATCGACTAACACATTTAATTATTCAGAGCATTTCCACTTCATAACCTACAGATGAGTATACCTCTAGAATCTATCTATAGTATAGATAAGCCCTTATATATGTTTATAACCTCTCTCTCTCTCTCTCACACACACACACAAACACACACACGCACACACAGACATCTAAATATATATAACTCAAAGGTGACTGACTGACATAGTGATCTATCAACGCACAGCCCAAACCACTGGACGGATCGGGCTGAAATTTGGCATTCAGGTAGATGTTATGACGTAGGCATCCGATAAGAAGGGATTTTGATCAATTCCACCCCCAAGGGGATAAAATAGGGGATGAAAGTTTGGATGAAACATTGTCAATTTTCAACCGATCGGGCTGAGACTTTGAGAGAAAATTAAAGGGTTCCCGTGGAATAGTTAAAAAACCATAGTAACCGCGGACGAAGTCGTGGGCAACAGCTAGTATGGTTATAATCTATCTCTCTCTCACACACCCACACGCACACTAATAAATAACAAATTTTTGGTTCCACTTGTAACTTATTATAAAATAAAAAGTTTACTAATACGGTTGTAATGTGTTGGGTAAGAGTGGTCTCTTCTGGTACAGGTGCATCTAGCACTTAAAAGAAGAGGTCCATTTTTGTTTATTCTTTGTTACTGATGTTGAAATAAATAATTTAACTGATGTTGAAAAATAAACTGTAATAATAAAAGATTAAAAGACAAAATACGTGACAGATGACATTTTAAAATGAGATTGACGGATAAAATAACTGTTGCCATTAAAAGAAATTTGCTCAATTTGCCGCAAAATGGCGAGGATTTTTATTTTCCTGGACGGGCTATATTTACTATTTTATGTATGTAAAAACATCATAATTGTGTATTATGTAACCTTAATATTAAACATTGTTATATATTTAATTTAATAACATACTGTGTGTTTTCCAACGAAAATAAAATAAATAGCTATACCCTATGACCTTAAATTATTTCCGTATTATTATTTATCGCCCTTAATCATTTCTTTCAGATAAACCTAAGCCACAACAAATTCGGTTTCCTCACAAAAAAGATGTTTCCCTACAGCCCTTGGGTACCCTACAGACTACAAGAAGTGGACTTGAGTTACAATGAAATACCTGTACTGACTTTCGATCTGACTGCTGGGACCAGTAAAGTGAAGAAATTGAACTTATCTGGGAATATTATTAACGATATTAGAAGCTGTAAGTATTAAGGAGCTTTGGCTTTCGACATGGATAATAAAGCCCTCCGACCTTAAAGCCTTTCGACCTCCGTGGCAAAGTGGTCTGTATGCGGATCTCAAGGCGTCGCCATCTCGAGAGGGTTGGGTTCGATCCCCAGTGGAGGCAAGTGTTTGGGTGATGGATTTTCAGACATTTGTTCTCCAGTCTTAGATGTTCATTATATGTATATGTATTATATTATGTATATTCTAAATAATTATATGTATTTATCTATTAAATATATTTGTCCGTCATCTAGTATCCGTAACACAAGCAGCATTCAGTTGCTTAAAATGGGACTAGTTGATAGGTGTGAATGTCTGAGGATATTTATTTATTTATTATTAAAAGCTACCTTTGCCATGGTAAGGCCTTCGATGGGTGACCAATACTTTGTAATCTCGAACTCTTCCGTGCTTCGGAAGGCTCGGTAAGTTTGTCTTGGCTGCTATTGCAACTGTTTCTTCCCACCGAGCCACAAGCCAGCGTGGTGGTGTTACGGCCCACATTCCTCATGTGTTTTTCCATGGAGGAAGGCCTGTGGTCAGCAGTGGGACGAACATTATCACATTATTAGAGAATATGCTTATGTTTTCAGGTTTTACTCTTGATTCGGGATCTTTTTCTTTGTTGTGTAGTAGTTGTATATGAATATTAAAACCTGGGTCATTTATTTTAATAACACAGTTTTTTTTTAATATTTTAGATGTTCTTGGAAATTTAACATCACTGGAGATATTAGATTTATCGCACAACAGCTTAAAGGATTTAGTGTCTAGAACATGTAAGTATTTTGATTAAGTTTTAGTATCTTAGAGATAAAGTGAAATTAAGGAAATAAATATAATTAGTAATTGGCTGTTTTTAAATAATGGTGGTTATAATCATATACACATAATTTTTTATGTGGGTATCGAAACTGTCGAAATGTAGGGTTTTTAGACCTCTGCCTACCCTTTCGGGGATAGAGTCGTGATGATATGTTTATGTTGTTCTAGAATGTAAAGACAGGTGTATATAAATCAGAATCTATACACATATTTCTTGCAATATCAGAATTTAAAAAATTTTAGCCTACATGTTTCAAATGGGTCTTATCCCTTACGCTCTATGTTGCACAATTATTGCCTTCTATATTAGTTAAGTGTGGTGATTATACATATAAACCATTATTTTTATATTTTTAAAGAATAGTTAACAAATTATCTAGTGGTCCTAGAATTGACCCTTGTGGAACGCCTATGACGATCTTTGATCCAGAAAACCCCATACCTTCTAAATTTTGTTACCGTAACGAGAAATCAAAACAAATTTCGCTCTTAATTCAAAACAAAGTTTACTGACAAAGTTCTTATATCACGTGTACACAATCAAAAGCTTTTTAAAAATCGGTTTTAATGTTTGAAAATTAATTGCATCCCATGAAACGCCCAAACGCATTTATATTGTAGAATTACCTTTTGTCTTTTCTATATTTGTTGAGTACATAATACTACCAACCCATCTCTTCCTTTGGGTGTCGTAAAAGGCGACTAATGGACTTAGAACTGCGCAACATCCAATAGCTTATAGCGGCGACGGGCTCACCACCTGTCGCTGAGTGCAGTCACTGCTTGGTGACGCGTGGACTGTGGCAGTGGACTGCTTTTGCGGTGCTTTTGCTTAGTCACTGACTAACCCTTATGGGATAATAGTCGTGATTATATGTATGTACACAATAGGAGTCTTATGAAAGTTGTGACAGAAGAGAGTTGTGACAAGGACGATTTTTTCCTAACTATTATAGCGAGTAAGCTGGCAATAATGTTAATTGCAGCAAGTAACTCACCTCTGTTACACACAAATTTCCTAGATCTCCGTGACGACCTCAGTGGTCGAGTGGTCTGTACGCCAGTCTCAAGGCGACGCCATCTCGAAAGGTTCTGGGTTCGATCCCCGTGGGGCAGATGTTTGTGTGATACAGGCATTTGTTCTCCAGTCTTGGACGTTTATATATGTATTGTACATATTCTGAATAAGGAGCTCGGTGGCGTAGTGGTTAGTACGCTTTGGCTTTCGATTGAAGACAAAGCTACCTTCGCCATGCTCAGGCAGTGGATGGGTAACCAAAACTTTGTGATCTCGAGCTCCTCCATGCTTCGGAAGACACGTTGAGCCGTTGGTCCCGGTCGTTATTGCGACTGTTTCTAGCCACCAACCCGCATTGGGCCTGCGTGGTGGTGTAACGGCCCATACTCCTTATGTGTTTCTCCACGAGGAAGACCTGGGCCCAGCAGGGGGACATATAGGCTGAGGACAGGAAAAATATTCTGAACATTTATATGTATTTATAAATTATATTCATCAAATATATTTATCCGTCATCTAGTGTCAGTAATACAAGCAGCATTAGTTGCTTAAAATGGGGCTAGTTGATAGGTGTGAATGTCCGAAGATATTTATTTATATATTATCTCCCCAAATATAACAAAATTAATCATAATGATAATAATTCTCAGCTTTTACAATTCTTTAGACTTTAAGTTTTTCCTTCACAGCATTCGGAAAATTCTCCTTGCCTCCAAATATAACAGAATTGTACCTTCAAAACAATTTGTTGGAGACGTTACCGATAAAAAATTTAGAGGAAAGTCAACTCTTAAGAGTTCTGGATGTGAGAGACAACAAGCTGTTTAGATTGGAGCCTGAGTTGGTAAAGAAGATTAAGACACAGCTCACAGTAAAATATCAAGGTAAGATTGGTGGCGTAGTCTTTGTCTTTCGATCACCAAAGCAAAGCTACCTTCGCCATGGTTAGCCCGGGATGGGTGACCAAATCTTTATGATCGCGATATTATTTGTGCTTCGTGCACGTTTAGCCGTTGGTCCCGATTGCTATTGCGACTGTTTCTACCCACCAACCCGCATTGGGCCAGCGTGGTGGTGTTACGGCCCATACTCATGTGTTTCTCCATAAGGAAGGTTGTGTCCAGCAGTGGGACGTTTATAGAGCGCGATCGGGTCCAGGTAGACGTGATTATATATCCATACTAATATTATAAAACTGCGAAAGAAACTCTATTTGTCTCGCTTTCACGTCAAAACTACTGAACCAATTTAACCGAAATTTGGTACACATAGTCTAGAGCCTGAGTAAGAACATAGGCTACCTCTTATCCCGATATTCACATGGGAACGGGTGCTATGCGGGTGAATGTTAAAAATTTAAATAACGCCTCCCAGAAAAATTAAGGACAAATTTATGCCACTATGAACTTTGCTTCTAATAATAGAGTAGGAGTAAATTATCAATTTCTTCCAATTTGAAAAAATCTGAATAGCTTATTGAGGAAGGCGATAGGCTACATACCATCACACTATCTCAAAGTAACTATTCTACGCGGACGAAGTCGCGGGTAAAAGCTGGTAATATTTTATGTGCTGCAAAAAGCATGTGCTTATTTCATCTGAATAAACAATTTAAACTAGAATTTGTTCTAGGAAACAACTTCAATTGCGATTGCTTTGCAAGGCCTTTGAAACACTATCTCAGCAAACAATCACCGACTACACTTCGCTCAACAATATACAATTTAACCTGCACCGAACCACAGAGCTTAGAGAATGAGTCTATCTTGTCTGTGGATGAAGATAGGCTACTCTGTGCTGGGTCTGTGGCCATAGACAGTAAGAAGTTGGAGTATAGAACAGAGGGCGAGGCTGTCTATGATTTTAAGGCCGAACCGGATTTAGTTTTCAGGGATATACAGTAGTAAGTATTTTGCGTAGTTTGATCAGAAAATTAAAAAAGTTTGTGTTATAAAAAAAATATGGAACATTTTTATCAAATAGCAACACTAATGCGAAAATTTAAATTTAAAATTGTACACATTTGCCACGCATTTTGCCGTTTAATCCTTTTTTTAGAAAAGCCATCGCCATCTGTTACGTGGGAGTTAGTACATCTCTGCCTACCCCTCCGGGGGAAGAGGTGTGATGATATACTATGTTAATTAATTTCGTTTTCGTTATTTCTGTGCTTTAGATGTTAACATGATAATAGTTTCATGCAATAATTTCACTCGATTAATAATTATAAAGGGTTATAGAAAATTTATTTTTTTAAAAGGATTCTTCGTGTTGCATAAAAAACAAAATCTTTAGGCGCTCCGAGAGCAAGTTTTTTAGTAATAAAATTATTTTTACACCTTTCATTTGACATCTGTCAGAAGCTAGCTATTTGTTTGTTATTATTGAGGAGTTTATGTAACGGAGGTGACGTTTCATACAGAATCAATGATTTTGTATGAAAAAAATATTTTTAAGATCTGTGGTTATTAAATACATTATTTTCCTTTCACAGTTCACAGGAAGCGATATACGTGTACTGGTATGTATCTAGTATAGAAGATATAGGAGTATTTTACATCTACATACGAGATAACAAGAACACCCTAATTTATAACGAAGACATCTCATACAACCTTCGTTCGAAAACCATTTCCATAGACAAAACCATGAAGGATTCTTTGCAAAATGGCGGACGCTTTGACGTTTGCATTCAGGCGAAAACGTCAAACAACCACCCGCGTAAATGGTTTGACAGCCAATGTCAAGAGTTGCCGCCGAAATTTGACAGCTGGCAGAAAAAATTAACCGTAGACAAAAGAAGGCTGTTCAAAAAGGCGCGAAAAGGATGGTTTTCGAGAAATAATGTTTTGGGGTTGGTCAGCGATTCGATATTGATAACGTTGTGTATATTTCTTGGGGTGTGTCTTAAAATGTCCGATTTACATATGTAGTGGTCAGACGACCGTGAGGTCTCGGGTTCGTTTCGAAATTGCGGCGAAATAGTGCGCAAAAAAGGATTTTTTTTTTCGCGCTTGATGGAAGTCGTAGCTAGTCTAGTAAACGAGACATTCAATTCGAAAATGATGAAATCAAACTATATACTTAACTCAATAAGATTCATTTTCGAACTTTTTAAAATTATTGCGTACTTAAAATGTATTGAGTAGTTGACTGAAACGACTGCAATATTTAGTTGTGATTGTAAAGACATATTTTGATATACAGTATTTTTTAAATTTATAGTATTATAAAGTAACCACATATACATTAACACAGATAACGCAAGTATAACCAGTGTATTGAAACCAAGCGTGTCAACTTTTCACGTGTACTGTGACGTCACAGCCGTAATTATGAGACGGCAGATCCAAACTGATTGAAAGATACCGATGCCGCCGATGCCTCTCCGCCTCAGAGTAAACAGAACTAACTACCTAAGAAACTCAATTTCTCAAATATTTTTTTCTGCCATTTCTTGCGGGGGGTGAGGTTACCACTACACTCAAAGCCAGCCGTTTTTACAAATGCACACATGCATAATTCGACACACAAATTTAAATTTTACGCACACACACGCTTAAAATAGTCACGTGGGGTGTGCGTTTTGACAACGTCACAGCCGCACTCCCACGAGACTAGCGCTCGAAATTTGAAATCGTAGAATTCTAAAACATGAAATAATGAAGTAAATAATCATGAAATCGTAAAAATTTTAATTACAAATAAAAGGTGACACCATCTTTTAGCATACTCGATGTTTTCTATTTATTTTTACAACAAAAAACAGCACAGGCAGGCATTTTTGCGGGAGCTCTGTTCGCCGCAACGTTTACAATGTTATGGCTGTCAAAATGGCGGCTCAACTAGTTTTATTAAACGTGCAAGCATCCGATGCTTGTGCATTTGGCAGAGGGGAATGTTAGACAAAGGCTACTCCAGTTCTGTTTACTCTGAGCTCTCCGCCAATCACACAACGAGGCATTTTTTTTTAGTTTTTGCAGTCATTCGGACCCCAACCAACCCCGACGTTTGGTCGGGGTTTCGAACATGCGTTAGCTTCTATGTAAATGTATATGCGTGGTTACAACCGTCCGTATGTTAAGAAGATATACTGATATATAAAAGATTCAATGCAATTTGCTTAAGTAAATGAACGTTTTTTCCAAACTTAGTGATGCGGGCGGGGATTGATCTGAGACTTATTAATTAGTAATGGCGTATTTCATAACTTATCCTTGGCAATTGTTGTTGCTTAAAATATTAGCTAAAGGGCATTAAAATTATCTTTTATATACTACTAATTCGTGACAATAAAAAGTTATAAATTATGTTTTAATTGTTTTCGATGTAATTTAAGCAAGTTTTACGAATTTATTCGGCTGTGAAGCTATTTATTTGTCGATTTAGGAAATACTAAAGAATCCAACCGGACAAGCAAACAGACAAAGGGACAAAGGGACTAAGAGACAAAAAGACAGAAAGACAGAAAGACAGAAAGACAGAAAGACAGAAAGACAGAAAGACAGAAAGACAGAGAGACAGAGAGACAGAGAGACAGAGAGACAGAGAGACAGAGAGACAGAGAGACAGAGAGACAGAGAGACAGAGAGACAGAGAGACAGAGAGACAGAGAGACAGAGAGACAGAGAGACAGAGAGACAGAGAGACAGAGAGACAGAGAGACAGAGAGACAGAGAGACAGAGAGACAGAGAGACAGAGAGACAGAGAGACAGAGAGACAGAGAGACAGAGAGACAGAGAGACAGAGAGACAGAGAGACAGAGAGACAGAGAGACAGAGAGACAGAGAGACAGAGAGACAGAGAGACAGAGAGACAGAGAGACAGAGAGACAGAGAGACAGAGAGACAGAGAGACAGAGAGACAGAGAGACAGAGAGACAGAGAGACAGAGAGACAGAGAGACAGAGAGACAGAGAGACAGAGAGACAGAGAGACAGAGAGACAGAGAGACAGAGAGACAGAGAGACAGAGAGACAGAGAGACAGAGAGACAGAGAGACAGAGAGACAGAGAGACAGAGAGACAGAGAGACAGAGAGACAGAGAGACAGAGAGACAGAGAGACAGAGAGACAGAGAGACAGAGAGACAGAGAGACAGAGAGACAGAGAGACAGAGAGACAGAGAGACAGAGAGACAGAGAGACAGAGAGACAGAGAGACAGAAAGACAGAAAGACAGAAAGACAGAAAGACAGAAAGACAGAAAGACAGAAAGACAAAAAGACAACTGGTTGGTTGCACGTAAATAGTAGTGTAAGTAACTGTCACATAATATAAGTTATTAAAATACGAGCGTGGTTTTAAAAAACGAGCCTTGGTGAGATTTTTAATAGTATCACGCGAGTGTTTTAATACCGAGTTATGTGCAGTTAGTTACATACACTACTTTATCTACACTCATAATTCAAAGAACTAAAACAAAACAAAAAATTATTGTTGGCGGTCTGGAAAACATTTGCCATAGTTTTGTGCGTTTTTAAGAGAAATAAATGTTGCATAATGGTCATTATGTTACAGTTTCCATTTTAAAATTTTCTTTTTTATCATCTGCGTTAAAAAGTATGTCATTATCAGTACGAGTCTGAGTTCATAATTCGAACATTACACATGAGTGTAGATAAAAGTCATTTTAATAGAAACTGTTGGTTGAGTTGATTTTTTAAGCTAGGCGCTCCATAGAAATTCGGTTGATGTCATTTCACTATTTTGCATTTTATAATTGCGGTTGACGACGCTCTTGATGCCTTAAGATATGGTCCAAATTGCAATGGTTTAAACGCATTCGTGTATTGCAATATCATTGCTTAAGGCAGCGGTAGCCGAGTTGGGAAAGACGCTACTCGTTCAGTAGTCGCGGGTTCGATCCCGCCGCCTGCACCATTGAGTTTTAATAACCATAAGTACAGTTGATTGTGAATAATGCTCGCCTCACACTGCGCAGTGACAGGCTCGCGTTACATGCGGACTTAGATACTTCATACGATGTGTGCGTAACACCTCTGCTTACCACTGGAGGTACCATTTACCAAATTGTATTGAATAATGACTATATTAGTAATGGTGCTTTAGATAAAAAAAAAAACGTATTTTATATATATTTTTATGATAATTGAAAAAAAATCTTCCTAATAAAACTTTACAGGTCGACTGTGAACTACCAATAAAAACTCTTTGTTTAATTATCCCACGGGAACCCGTCTGATTATGACCAGGGATATAAGGTATCACCATGCAAAATATCATTGAAATCGGTCCAGCCGTTTCGGGGATTAGCCCGTACAAACAGAGAAGAAATTGTTTTTTGGTATTTTCCCTCTTTTTACATTCCTTGACTTGATTTTATGCATTTTTTTTCTATGAACAGACATTCGACCTCTACAGTTTTATTGTATGTATAAACAGAACATTTTATATTGGGTCCTTACCTATGAAATTGGTGTTTTTTTTCACTCTTAGTATTTTGTCTTATAAGATTCAGAGTATTCCTAAAAAATAATTACCTCGTCTAAAAATAGACTATATTTTTGAGCTCTTTTGATTTGTTTTGATAATTTGTTGTTAGTTTATTTAAGTGTTAAAATTGGACACGGAGACAACTCTTTTTAAGTGCCTCCCGAATACATCATTTTATTTGCATTCACTTAAAAACGATAAATAATTTTTATGAAGTGTGATATTACACATATTACTAAAGCTTGTCTAATGATAGATGGATTTGTCGTTGTGAAGAAAACTGAATAAATTTTAGTATGGAAAATGCAGAATTCCCCAAAATCTCCATACAAAACACCAATTTTATAGGTAAGGACCTAATAGTCAAGAGACTAAATGGAAATATAAATATTAGTCAAAAGCATGGTTTTTATTATGTGATATTGTATTATTATTACTATCACAAATTTTGGCTTTAATTTTTTTTATGTTCCACATCATGTTTAACATTTGTCGTTCAACTCAAAAAAATATAATGTTCGTTGTCGGATTTCAGAGGTTTATTTATTTATTCAGTAAGCACACTTACAGCAATATATATGAAAGATATACCTCATATTTTCGCCTTTTCTGTGTTGCTTTTTTGTAAGAATATATTGCTAAATAAAATATTTATACAGGATATTATAGCATTTATGATCATAATATATTATGTAGTTTATATATGTATGTATATCACACCTACTTTTTCTTTCATTCTATTTCTGCCCAAAGGTTGCCTGGAAGATATTGCTATTAGCTTTAAGGCCACCTGTGTTGCATTGTGTTTTTTTTACTATACTACTGTGTTTTTTTTAGTTGCAATAAAGAATTTTATCTTTCTATCTATCTATATACAAATAACACATCATCTCTTAAATCAAAACATAATTAAGAATCCCAACAAAAAAACAAAGACCACGACATTTTTACATCCGTGTCTGTGTGTATGTATCCATGTAAGAAAATTAAAAAAAAAGCTTCAAATGTTAAACACGATGTTACTCATTATACTTTTAGTTTAAGAATCTCAGTTTATTGATATTGTATATTTTTTATGTGTTTGTATATTTGTAAATTGTAGTTAATTATTAAATTTTATAAAGACTGGGCTTACATCATAAATAACAACTATTGTTCTACGACTTTTGATATTTTTTATTTTAGACTTTTGACAATATTACAAAATATATATCAATTTCTGAATGTTCTTAGCTCTGTGCGGATAGCGAGCGCAAGCGTCGCGAGTGTCGCCTTTTCGTATGAACGGAACATAGACTTCCTAACGTCACGACAGTAAATTAAGCTTGTAAAATCATTTTTAATTAATGTATTGAGTTATTTATGATGAAATTCGTAGAACAATTTTATTTATGATGTTAGTTATCTAGTCTTACAAGGTTGTTGATACATTAAAAATAACCTGTATAGGAATGACATTGTAAAGAATCTACTTAACGGAAACATAAATAACGGATTTAACCGCCTCTCTGGTCTAGTGGTTCACACCACCGGGTGTTGATCGGGAGGTCCGGGTTCGATTCCCCATGGGGGCAGAAGTTTTTTGCTCGGTTTGGTTGGTGGTAGGGCTTCTGAGCCCGCCTGGCTAGCTACCACCGTCTTACTTAAATCTGTCGCCATAATAACAATGTTATAAGCATTGTTGTGTTCCGGCAATCAGACGTAAGATAGCCAGTTCCTCAGTTGTTGAGGATAACAAGTGAAGCTCGCTTCCAGCTTCAGCCTTATCGTCACTTACTATCAGGTGAGATGACGGCCAAGAGCTTACCTGTCATATGTAAAAAAAAATGTGGAAAAACATGTTTATAAAAGTTACCTACACAAAGACATTGTTGACAAAATATGATGATGTAAAATTTTCCCATCTAGAGAAGGCAAAGGGAACGAAGCCCATACAGCCAAGTCTTCGGTATTTTAATGCCTTCAGTATTTGCATTGTAATACATTTTAATTCGTCTTGGGAGAGTTTGGCGTCAAACAATCGATGGCAGACGCTGCGTAGTTACTTCGATGAGGTGGATTACACGATAAAAATCTCATCGTTTTTCACACCACTTGACGCTTATTTCAATGATCCTCTATATTGCTCATCATTATTGACACTACACAAAACTACACTGATTTTACGCAACAAGATCCACTCCGAAACAAAATTACAACCACTGAAATAAAAATCCCGTCCGCCATAGTTGAATGGCGCCAAACGCCCCCAAAATAATGAAAAGAAATCGAATTTTGTTGTTTGTATTTTTTTCAACGGCTCTATTGTTGAGCATTTTGAGCTCTGGTTTATGTGCTCATATTCATGACTATTATTTTATGACTTGTGTAAAATTTTGTTACTTATCATGTCATGTGTCATGTCCTCAGCCTATATACGTCCCACTGCTGGGACAGGCCTTCCTCATGGAGAAACACATGAGGAGTATGGGCCACCACCACCACGCTGGCCCAATGCGGTGGGTAGAAACGGTCACAAATGCGACCGGGACCAACGGCTTAACGTGCCTTCCGAAGCACGGAGGAGCTCGAGATCACAGTCTTGGTCACCCATCCACGGCCTGACCATGGCGAAGGTAGCTTTGTTTTAGATCGAAGCCAAAGCGCCATCGAGCTCCTCTTTTAGTTACCGAGTTATTTATCAATCTGTTGTAAAAATTCCGTCCAATTTTTGTATTTTTATTATTTTTACATGCACTTAAAGTGCTGTACAGAATATACAATTTTTTACATGATTTCGTTTTTTTTCCTACCCGTGGGTGTTTGTATGTGTATGTACCCCTTCAGGGATAGAGACGTGATGATTTGTATGTATAAGACTGTACGAGCAAGCAACGTACATTTTTATGGTTAGCTGCGACGTACTTTTAGGAGCACACTAATTGACAATTAACTTATAATTTCAATTCAATTTATTAGTTGTTACGTCAACAACTGTCTCAATCCTCAATACTCAATACAGAAAAGGCTAGTTGACCCATTTTATTGGGCCTCAAATGATTCATTACTGATATCCATCACCATAAAAAATAATACAATATTCTTCTAAAGTCTAGAACACAATAAATTTTAAATTCAAAATTACGTTTTTGCTTCCGCCTTCGGTCTGATGACCTATGAATTATTTGTGCAGTAGCGTCACGATTATTGTAAACAATTCAATACGCATGCGTGACATAGCCGACAGTTATGCTTGATTGGTTGTGACTGGCGTTTGACGGATTTTGACCATGCGTAGTAATTGTTTACATGAAGCGTTACTCAACTCATTTCACGAACATGGTGAAAAGCGTTTTTGGCATAGGTAAAAATAAAACATTTAAATTGAATTCCTACAGCAATCCCTTGCTTATATTTATCGAACTTGGTATATTTCGGAACCTTGTACTAAATACTATGTGAATGACAAATTATTTTCATTACTTTTGACATGAGTCAACTAGCCTATTGCATATTACTGTTTACTTTTACTTCAATATATTTACTTATGCTTAGGAAATCTTTCTCTTCGACGTGCGCAACATCCCAGAATGACTATTTCTACTACTTACTAACTACGACTACCTTCTCATCTCTTGTACAGTGTCCGTGGTTTACCTAGAGGCCCATGCAAAGAAAAAAAACATAATTATGACGCATGTATTACAGTTGACTCGGAAAATCTTACCACTTTTGACTGTAAATGACTCATAATAGAATGAAATAAAGATTGTCACCTATATTTGTATAGATGTTTTTGTACTCGACTGTACCATGCTCGCATACGTTTCTAAGAATATTATTATTTATATAATATTTGAATATTTTTTTGCCTGAAACGTGCAAATACAAATATTCTTTATTTGTTAATAGCTGTTCCCTGCGACTTCGTCCGCGGTTAGTACGTTTTTGTAACTATCCCTCGGGAACCTTTTCATTTTCCGGTATAAAAAGTATCTAAGATGTTGACCAGGGATATAAGGTATCACCATGCAAAATTTCATTGAAATCGGTCCCGCCATTTTGGAGATTAGCCCGTACAAACATTTTTTGGTATTTTCCCTCTATTTACATCCCCCTGACTTGGTTTTTGACGACCTCCGCGGTCGAGTGGTCTGTACGCCAGTCTCAAGGCGTCGCCATCTCGAGAGGTCCTGGGTTCGATCCCCGGAAGGGGGGAAATGGGTGATGAATTCAGGCATGTGCTCTCCAGTCTTGGTGTTTATATATATTTATTTATAGCATATAATCATAACATATACGCATATCATTACCTCTGTCACCCTAACACCCAGTTGCAGAAACGAACTTTAAAATTTAATGTCAGCATTATCTCTAAATTATCTCTAATGCTCCATTAAATTTATTTATTGAAGTGTCAAAAGAACACCTTAGCGTAGTTTTACGTTGCACAAAACGACATTAGCACCCTGTCAATGCTAAAGCTAGAACTGTTTTGTGCAACAAACTTAACTTTAATGAACTTTAGTTTTAATGCCTCATTATCAAATGTCGTCCTTAAAGAATCTTTGTGCAACCGAGTATAAGTCCCTAAAGGGGTAAATAGGAGAGTTTACAGGCACCTCTCGCATGTTATGTTTACGTTTCTATGCCTGATTTAAAAGGACCTAGTGATAATAAAACATTGTAATGAGAGGTAACAACATGCTGAGTTTCTTGCCCGTTCTTCTCAGAAGAAGGCCTGGTAGCTAGTGAACGGTTGGCATAATTTGGCATTCATAAGGGTATGCAAATACCGACACTGAATAAATGCTTTGACTTTAACTATTTCTATGGTCCATGCATCAAATACAGTGTAAGGCAGTCAATATTCAGAGAAAACAACACCATTCTGCGGGTTGAGGATGTAACAAGGCGCTATATGAGTGTTGTCGACTCATATTCAGGATGTTTATATTGGGTCCTTACCTATGAAATTAGTGTTTTTTTCTCTCTTAGTATTTTGTCTGTAACTATTAAGATTCAGAGTATTCCTAAAAAATAATTACCTCGTCTAAAAATAGACTATATTTTTGAGCTCTTTTGATTTGTTTTGATAATTTGTTGTAAGTTTAATTGTGTTAAAATTGGACACGGAGACAACTCTTTTTAAGTGCCTCCCGAATACATCATTTTATTTGCATTCACTTAAAAACGATAAATAATTTTTATGAAGTGTGGTACACATAATATATTACTAAAGCTTGTCTAATGATAGATGCCAAATATCTTTGGATTTGTCGTAGTGAAAAAAACTGGACCTAAGGACCTAATATGTATTTATCTATTAAATATATTTATCCGTCATCTAGTGCCCGTAACACAAGCAGCATTAGTTGCGTGGGGCTAGTTGACAGGTGTGGATGTCTGAAGATATTTATTTTATTATTATTTTTTCTATATACAAATTAAATAGTATACCTTAATATAGACACAACACACAACTCGGTGCTCGGCAAGAATTTTGTACTCTATATGGATGCCAAACTCCCATACAATAGCATAAAGCAATGTTCTGTCTCGATCAGTAGGTGTTCCCTTTCATTCTATCACTATTTATGAATGAAGGCTATTCGTGGGATATCCTCTTCCTCTCTTTCTATCCATAGTTTCTGTCACACCTGTCATATTTACGCCATTTTGACACCTAGACTGAAAATTGTTACAAATTTTTGTAATTCAATATTTTGAATAAAAAATTATAAAACTGGTGCGTGCGTTGTTTTATGTTGTGTAAGTGAGTGATATCCTTATCATTTCACAGGTGAGTAAAAAATCACATATTAAATAAGAGAATTTGTTTGAGAAATTTGTGTGTATTTTTGTGTGACGTCATTAGTAGTAATAGAAAGCTTTACTACGAAATGACTCATTCATTAAAGTGATTGATTGAGGGGGAACACCTACTGATCGAGACAGAACATTGCCTCATGCTATTGTATGGGAGTTTGGCATCCATCATACAGTACAAAATTCTTGGTGCTCGGGGTATTGTAAATAGATTAAGCTTTGATCAGAACAAAATCTGTGATTCTACAAGTGACATTGACTTGTTTAATATGTCTCTGGTTAATTTCAAAATAAACTCGACTGTGTAATGAGAATCTCGCTGTGTATTGATGGTGATCCTACATGTGTTACCAATATTTGAGTTTCGATCGTGCAATTGGGCCTAATTGTAAGAAATGCATGCTGTGTTAGCCTATAAATGTTTTTCCACTAAAATTTTATGTTTAAACATGTTCTGTACTTATGCATAGTGTACAAATGTTTGCGAACCAAATAAATAAATCTATATTTTATATCTGTGGTGTGGTTTAAAAGAGGAAATATAATTAAAATGGTTTATTTATATTCTTTCTTATCTACATAAGTGGAAGGTCCAGAATCCTTGGATATGGTGGAATAATGGGATGACGGGGCCCACTCAGGGTTGTATGAGTTATCATTGGGTACGAGACTCGGGTGATCTGAAACAAAAAAAACGTTAACAATCGCCGTCCTCAGCCTATTTACCTATTTCCCACTGCTGGGCACAGGCCTCATGGAGAAACACGAAGAGTGGGCCGAAACACCACGCTGGCCCAATGCGATTTCGTGGATAGAAACCGGGACCAACGGCTTAGTACCTTGCGAAGCGAAGGAGTTGAAGATCACAAAGTTTGGTCACCCATCCAAGGCCTGACCAGGTTTTCGATACCTACTAACCACTACGCCATCGAGCTACTCCATGTTACCGAGCTCTTCGTAACACAATGACTAAAAAAATGAGCTTATTTTATTTTCGAGTTCCTATTACGGTGCCCAGATCGCGGTAATTATAAACGTATTTACTGCAAGCAAATCACAGTCGAGAATGTTACGGCCCACACTCTACGAGGTAACGCGAGTACGAGAGTAGGTATGTAGTGTGGATGGACCTTAACGTTTTCGACTGAGAAATGACAATTCGCAATGATGAATGCCGATGCGAGTGCAGATGTCTAAATGCGAATGTTCCGCAATAGGCTGGTTGACCGTTGAGACAGAGAAATAACTACAACTCAGCTCGGCATAAACCGCCATTTCTAAGCAAGGCTAGAAAGGGAAATCATTTTACAAAAGCTGGCTGCGTTAGAAAGAGAAGGACGATACAAGCCGGTCCGTGGCAGCTTTAGTAAATAATTAATTACTGTTAGCCATCACCATAAAAAATAAGATAATTTTTTTTAGGCCTTTATCACAATACTTTTTAAATTACGTTTTTGCTTAACTGTCAAAACCGCCTCCGGTCATGAATTCATGATGTATGAATTACCTCTGTTGTAAAGTCACGATTTTGGTAAACAATTCAATACGCATGCGTGACACAGGCTGACACAGCCGACAGTAAGCTTGATTGGTTACGACCACGTTTGACGGATTTTGACCATGCGTAGTAATTGTTTACATGATGCGTTACTTCACTAATAGCGGATAGCGGATAGCGTTTTTGGCAGATGAAAGAAAAGTTAAAATAAAAGATGTTTAAATTGAATTTCCATGGTAATCCCTTATTTATTTTTGATGAACATGGTATATTTCCAACTCTTGTACTAAATACTATGTGAATTAAACATTACTTTCATTACTTTTGATAAGAGTCAACTAGCCTATTGCGGATGCGGATACGAATGTCCGCAACATCCCTATATTTAATTGTTATTTTTTAAGCTATTGCATAGCTTCTATCGCGGGCCTTGAGCGCGGGGACCGAATCCAGACATTCCGTAACGAGAAAACCTCACGCTCCCCACTCCGATGCGCAAGGAGGTGTGGCTTGAAGGCCGTGCATGTTAAAACCCAAGGTGGTTACCAAAATGAAACACCGTGTCCAAGGCGAATACAAATTTTAATTAACATCGGTTTGACCATATAAGTCTATGAGAGTAAACAATAGTGCGTTTTAAAGGATAGGTGGCGCCATCTAGTGATACAACAAAGAACTAATTTTAACAAAGACGCCACTTTGGTTTTATTTATAAGCTTACTATTACACATTGTTTATTATGAGTTTTGTTATTTTATTAATTAGTTTATTAACATTTATTTTAGATAATTATTTTATGATTTAATTTACTTATAAGTGATCCGAACGAAATAATGTATATGCAAACTACCAACAGTTTATATAATTTGTTTTCTTATCGGTCACCACGCTCAAAAAGTGTAACTTGAATTAATATCAAAGAAAAAGAAATACTGCATGAATAAAATAAATAAATAAAATTATAATTGCATAAGTTGATACAAAATGCTATGCAATAGCTTTACCGCGGCAGTCCCCGAGTGCCACGTCTTTTTTTATATAAATACATACATACATACATATCTTTAAACATTCACACCTATCAACTAGCCCCATTTTAAGCAACGAATGCTGCTTGTGCTACGGACACTAGATGACGGATAAATATATTAAATAGATAAATAAATATTAATATCCTGAATATATATAAACATCTAAGACTGGAGAACAAATGCCTGAAAATTCATCACCCAAACATTTGCCCCCACCGGGGATCGAACCCAGAACCTCTCGAGATGGCGACGCCTTGAGACTGGCATACAGTCCACATGACCACGGAGGTCGTCACGGAGGTTGATACACTTACCCAGACTGTGGCTTCTGTAATGTCCTGTAACAGTAAAGAAAATAGTCAAATTTTTTATTCAGTTTAGGTATTTATACTCTTATGAATGTATAATTATGCCAACCTCTCACTAGCTACCAGGAGGCCTTGTGCTGAAAAGAACGGGCAAGAAACTTAGCATGGTGTTGATATGATTCAAGAATTAAAAAAATATGTTTTTTAACAACGCTACATTTTTTATGTGGGAGCGCATGTTTTCGCATAACGTCGATTGTCATAACATCGTTTGTCATTCATCGAATGGCATAATCATCAAATAGCATAACAATCATGTCACATATTCCTTCTTACTCATCACATTTAAGTGGCACAACTCTCTAAAGGCATATTATTATAAAGCATAACTATAAAAATTCCTAATTTCATTTAGCACAATATTAGGTAGTCCTAAAATGAATCGAATAATCACCCAGATTCGAAAGAACCAATCCCATGGAAATGTGTTCTGATAAATATTAGGTTAAGGTTATTTTTTTTTATGACCCCTAAAAACTATATTTGTGCAATCGAAATTTATTTAGTAAACAATTTGAGGCAGAGAAAAATATTGCGTTGCGATCATTATGCTTTTCATAAGTTGTACGTTTCAAATTTATGCCTTTTAATACTTATGACAAACAATTTTAGCCTATACAATATAAGGACTCTCAAAATTATGCTTCGCGATTTTATGCGTTTTGATGATTATGCCTTTGCTTAAAATTACGGAGCCTTTTTATGTAGTTGTCAATTTTTTTTCTACATATAACAGGTAAGCTCTTGGCCTTCATCTTTCATCTCACCTGATGGTAAGTGACGATAAGGCCGAAGGTGGAAGCGAGCTTCACCTGTAATCCTCAACAACTGAGGAACTGGCTATCTTACCTCTGATTGCCGGAACACAACAATGCTTATAACATTGTTATTATGGCGACAAATTTAGGTAAGACGGTGGTAGCCGTGGTAGCTAGCCAGGCGGGCTTGGAAGCCCTAACACCAACCAAACCGAGCAAAATCAACAGTTCCCGTGGGATAGTTAAAAAACCATAGTAACCGCGGAAGAAGTCGCGGGCTACAGCTAGTTTTATATAAAACTCACCGTGATGTGGTGCCCAAGAATATCCTTCCTCATGTTTTTGTCCTTTAAGTGCGGTGAAGAATGATGCAACCTGAAACATAACATTGAAGAGGTTACTTGAACGTTTAAACCTCTATACCGCAGACAGAAAAAAATAACATAACGTGTACATAAATACTTAAACCACAGATATGAAAGTGAAGATTTTACATAGGTAATATTTTTTTTGGTGTTATTTAAACGGTAAGAAAAATATTCGAATTCTGGCCAGCAAAAAATACAATTGGTCAGCTAAAATAACTACTTATGGGCAGCAGATATTTCTTATTTGTCAGCAAAATAATTAATTGGGTAGCAAATAAAATGTTTTCTATGCTGCCAAATAGTTAAATACATACATATATTTTTTTATGACACACATATTGTTTTATAGGGTTATAAAAAATTCCTACTTTAACCTAATATGACTGGTAGAGAATGCCTATGGCATTAAGTCCACCATTTGTACAATTTTATGTGCAATAAAGATTTTTAAATAAAATAAATAAATAAATAATATCTATCAAAATACATTTTCTAGGAATTGATTCTTGGTCTTTCATTTATCCTTTTCCTAGATTTTATAAATTCCCGGTAAAATATATATTGCTGCCCAAATAATTATTTTGCAACTTAGTAAATATCTTGCTGTCCAATTAATTATTCTGCTGATCAAATAATTATTTTGCTGCCCAAATAATTATATTGCTGACAAAGTATTTGTATGCTACCCAAATGATTTTTCGGCTGACCATTTCGTTCCTGAACAAATAATTAGGTAAATGGCTGCCCAATTAATTACTTTCCTATATTTTCTAACACTGTTTTCGACTAATAACCATAATCCGTAAGTTTCTTCCCACCAACCTGCGTTAGGCCATCGTGGTGGTGTTACGGCCCATACTTCTCATTTCTTTCTACATGTGTTTTTGGCCGGTGCCCAGCTGTGGGACGAATATAGGCTAGTGACACATACCTTAGCAGAACTGACAGCAATCTTAAAGACTAGCAGCACCAAGCCAATAGCGACCGCCTTGGCTGCCAGGAGTGTGGTGAGGACCATCCAAGTGGAAGTGGCTCCCACGTGGTAGACCAGTGGGATGAGGGTCATTCCCAGCTTCTTCATGCCGCGCTCTTCTAGATAACAGGAAGACACATACGAGTACATAATATTGGGTCCTTACCTATGAAATTGGTGTTTTTATTCTGTCTTAGCAATTTGTCCGTAACTATTAAGTTTCAGAACATTCTCATAAAATAATTGCCTCTTCTAAATATAGACCATATATTTGAGCTCGTATTATTTAATTTGATAATTTTTTGTAAGTTTAATTGTGTTTTTAACTGCCTCCCGAATACATCATTTGATTTGCATTAACATAAAAACGATGAATAATTTTGATCAAGCGTATTCACACACATATTGCTAAAGCTTGTCTAATGATACATGCCACATATTATAATCTCTGGATTTGTCGTTGTGAAGAAAACTGATAAAATGTTAGTATGTAAAATGCAGACATCCCCAAAATCTCCACAGAAAACACCAATTCCATAGGTAAGGACCTAATATAATCACGTCTATCCCCGAGGATTACAGGTGAAGCTCGCTGCCACCTTCGGCCTTATCGTCACATACCATCAGGTGAGATGAAGGCCAAGAGCTTACCTGTCATATGGAAAAAAAAAAAAGATAGCGAGAGCGATACTAGATGACGGATAAATACATATATTGTATAATAGATAAATACATAATATAAATATTCAGATTTTATATCGTCATCAGCCTGTATACGTCCCACTGCAACACATGAGGAGTATGGGTCGTAACACCACCACGCTGGCCCAATGCGGGTTGGTGGGTAGAAACGGTCACAAATGCGACCGGGACCAACGGCTTAACGTGCCTTCCGAAGCACGGAGGAGCTCGAGATCACAAAGTCTTGGTCACCCATCCACGGCCTGACCATGGCGAAGGTAGCTTTGTTTCGATCGCCACCGAGCTCCTCTCTACATATATGATACATAATAATATATAAACATACAAGACTGGAGTAAAAATGCCCGAATTCGTCACACAAACATCTGCCCCCAACCCAGAACCTCTCGAGATGGCGATGTCTTGAGACCGGCGTACAGACCACTCGACCACGGAGGTCGTCAAATGGGGGCTGACCTATCGTCGTCACTGGGCACTATACAACATCCACACCACTCTGTAAACCGAACCAGGACAGGTGTCACACACCACTGAATAGAATCTCTGCAGTCCGAGTTGACGCACCAGAAAGATGAAGATGAATATGTTAACTTATAAAGATAGACTACATACATGCAATCACGCCTGTAATCCCCGAAGGGGTCGGCAGAGTCCAAGGAGCACTGTGTTCCTTAAGACCACATTTAGCCATACAAAAACTGGGTTTGGTCAGATGGAAAATCGTGAAAGAGTACAGACCCGGTACCCAATACGCCCTTTATTCGCCTTTTACGACATGCTAAGCAAGAAAAGCAGTTGGCACATTCTTTTTGTGTCCCGGACCAACACGGGATTCTACTATCATAGATAAATTAAGTAGTATAGATCGCTATTCCCATACATTGGTTTTTAGTTCGTCTAAAACTTGTTATAGTACTATGCTAGCGGAATTACATAATTTAAACAATCTTAAGAGTGCACTCGCTTCTGGCGCTGGGGTAAGCATTGGCATCTCACTAGGAGGGACGGTCCGCGCGCTAATTTAGGTATTTCTTTCGTATTATTAAAATAAATACACATTTCGACAATATAGGCAATATACGTAAATGAAAACATGTACTTATGTTATTATTCAAAAGATGATAACTCTCCTTAAGGGTCCGGCGAACAGTGAATTTTTCATACAAACGCAATACCAAAATCATTTTCTATTTATCGAAGCCAAAGCTCACTTACCACTACGCCAGTTCCTCAAAAAAAAACCTATTTACTTACGTTTATTAACTGTATTCTCAATCTTTGGCTTCATTTCGTCGTACTGCAAAAATCTCCCTATCCCACTCTTCCCTAAGTGATTATCGTTGAAGCGTTCTAACCAACTTGTAAAACTCCTCGCATACTCTTCTAATTTTAACTCAATTTTATTTTCTATAATCGAAATAAGCTCCATACTCTCGTTACATTTGCCTGGTGTTGAATAAAAAATAATTAAAAACGTAAAGGTCAAAATTCCCGCGCGTGTCATTGCTGTAAGTATTAAATTTCGAACGAGCGTACGGAAGCGTTTCCGAAATATTACTGTTTACATTATTTGATGGCCCGGCTTTGAAAGTGCCGACAAAATTAATAATGCCAGTGGTCAAAATTGGAACTAAATAATTTCTATACTTTTTTTGTCATTTACATAGACGGTAGCGCCGCCATCGTCTGTCACAGTGTGTGTGCGTACGGTTTCGCATTTTAGAGTCTTTTTCATCTTGTTGCATTATTTTTTGCTTACATGTTAAAAAGATGTACCTAATTCACATAATTATGTCAAACCACACGACAGACAGAAAATGGAGGTGAATATGTTTTATGAGCCGCGAAATAGGCTAATACTGTGTAATTGTGTAGCGCGGCGTAGTACTCCAACGGTTGAATTTCGATTATGAAAACTAAGCTACTTACACCATGGTTTGGTTTGGATGGGTGATCAAAATTTGTGATTTTGTATCACATGTTCTTTACCGGTAGTCTTATACACTTACGGTTGGAATAATCACGAACTCATAAGGAAGACATGACGCACACGAGGAGCTCGGTGGCGTGGTGGAACGCTTTGGCTTTCGATATCGAAAACAAAGCTAACTTCGCCATGGTCAGGTCTTGCATGGGTGACCAAAACTTTGTGACCTGAACTCCTCTGTTGCTGTTGCAACCGTTTCTACCCACCAACCCGCATTGGGCCAGCGTGGTGGTGATTCGGCCCTTACTCGTCATATGTTTGCAAAGGCTGTGCCCAGCAGTGGGACGTATATAGGCTGAGGACAATGAACAAGTACCAGGATTTTAAAGCAATAGAAGAGTTTTGGTGTAGGCTAGTGATAGAGCGGTGCTGGTGACAGAGAGAGTGAGAAGGCAATACATATTGTGACGACTCCGATGAAGTGGTTATAGGGCAGGAACAATATAAACATCTACCGCATCTCTGGTCTAGTGGTTGACACCACCGGGTGTAGATCGGGAGGTCCAGGGTTCGATTCCCCACAGGGGCAGGGGTTTTTCTGCTCGGTTTGGTTGGTGGTAGGGCTTCTAAGCCCGCCTGGCTAGCTACCACCGTCTTAAATTTGTCGCCATAATAACAATGTTATAAGCATTGTTGTGTTCCGGCAATCAGAGGTAAGATAGCCAGTTCCTCAGTTGTTGAGGATTGCAGGTGAAGCTCGCTTCCACCTTCGACCTTATCGTCACTTACTATCAGGTGAGATGAAGGCCAAGAGCTTACCTGTCATATTTAAAAAAAAAACATCATCGACCTCCGTCGAGTGGTCTGTACGTCGGTCTCAAGGCGTCGCCGTCTCGAGAAGTTCTGGGTTTGATCCCCGGTGGGAAATGTTTGTGTGATGAATACAGGCATTTGTTCTCCAGTCTTGGATGTTTAAATATGTATTGTATATATTAGGTCCTTACCTATGAAATTGGTGTTTTGTATGGAGATTTTGGGGATGTCTGCATTTTACATACTAACATTTTATCAATTTTCTTCACAACGACAAATCCAGAGACAATAATATTTGGCATGTATCATTAGGCAAGCTTTAGCAATATGTGTGTGAACACGCTTGATAAAAATTATTCATCGTTTTTATGTTAATGCAAATCAAATGATGTATTCGGGAGGCAGTTAAAAATAATTGTCTTTGTGTCGAATTTTAACACAATTAAACTTACAAAAAATTATCAAATTAAATAATACGAGCTCAAATATATGGTCTATTTTTAGAAGAGGCAATTATTTTATAAGAATGTTGTGAAACTTAATAGTTACGGACAAATTGCTAAGACAGAATAAAAACACCAATTTTATAGGTAAGGACCCAATATTATGAATATCTAAATGAATTTATATCTATATCTATACATATAATAAAACTATAGAGGTCGAATGTCTGTACATAGAAAAAAAATGCTTAAAACCAAGTCAGGGGAATGTAAAAAGAGGGAAAAAAATTTTTTTTGTTTCTCTATCTATTGGTCTGTTTGTACGGGGTAATCTCCGAAATGACTGGACCGATTTCAACGAACTTTTGCATGGTGATACCTTATATCCCTGGTCAACATCTTAGATACTTTTTATTCCGGAAAATTATAGGGTTCCCGTGGGATAGTTAAAAAACCATCGTAAACGCGGACTAAGTCGCGGGCAACATCCAGTATCCGTAACACAAGCAGCATTAGTTGCTTAAAATGGTTCTAGTTGATAGGTGAGAATGTCTTAAGATATATATTTATTTATTTATCATATCATATCATCAGTCCCGTGTTGGTCCGGGACACAAAAATAAAAATAATGTACCAACTGCTTTTCTTGCCTAGCATATCGTAAAAGGCGACTAAGGGCGTATTGGGTACTGGGTCTGTGATTGTGTAGGTGATGAGCTAGCCACTTGTTACTACTCTTTCACGATTTTTCATCTGACCAAACCCAATTTTTGTATGGCTAAATGTGGTCTTAAGGAACACAGTGCTCCTTGGACTCTGACTACCCCTTCGGGGATTACAGGCGTGATTTTATGTATGTACGTATATCATATAAACATATCTTTACCGTGTAGGCAGAGGTGTTATCACCCACCTGTCGCCTCATGTCTAAGTCCGCATGTAACGTGAGCCTGAGCGCAGTGAGGCGAGCGATATTCACAATCAACTGTACTTAGGTTTATACAAACTCCGTACAGGCGGTGGGATCGAACCCGCAACCACTGAACGAGTAGTGCGTCTTTTGAACTCGGCAACTGCCTAAAAACTTTACCTATATTAAAAGACATACAAAAATAACGTTATCGTCACGCGTGGTGCCTCCCACAAAAAAACTAACGAAAACCATATAGGTCCAAAACAATTGCTTAAAAAACTTATGACTGTCTAGACAACTAACTGGACATGTAATTAAGGTAAGTATCTAGTTTGTTTTACACGCTACACGCAATAAATTTAATTGAATTAATTTTTATTACGGTTTACCTCATGTGTTGGTCTAATTATTTTTTCTTAATTTTTTTGACTATGGCAATGAACTTGCAAAGATTTTCATAAGACTGCCGGACTAAGACTGGCTTTCGATATCGAAAACAAAGCTACCTTCGCAATGGTGATCAAAACTTTGTGATCGCGAATGCCTCCGTGCTTCGGTCGTTATTGCAACCAGGGCTTGTTAACCGGTTATATTAACCTAAATCACCACAAGTACGTATTGAAAGCAAATCTTTATTATTAGTTATTATTTAGCAAAATTCTTTAATAGCTATTAATAAGTTTAAAAAGTAATATTACATCGTTTGTCAATCCGCAAAAATTATAAGTATGAAATTGATAGACGTTTGGAGAGAGAGAACAAAAAAATGGCGGCTTTCTGTCGTTGCGCGTGGACGAACGCGGATAGTTTTATTGACAATTGTGAAAATAACTTTAGTCTGGTTTGTTAAAAAAGAAGGCAATAAAGACTGGTGTTCGAAAGTTCAGTGGTTTGATTGGAAGCCATTTAGCTTTCAGTATGGACCGTTTTAAAAAGGTTTAGCTCTACCATAACCTTAAAAAAACCGGCTGCGTTAATGGAGCAATATTTAAGGGTTTTGAGCATGTTTTGAGTTAATAAATCGGTTTATATACGTTTGATTCGATCTTATAAAAATAGGTGTAAATAATGCTTTACCGTTTACGACCCATGGCACTTGTTTACTTCAATTTACCAGAAAAACGTTGCAGGATAAACTTCGATAATTAAATTGAGCTATATTCGCACGCTTCAAATTAAATGTTTAAAATGCAATGAATGAACTAATTATGGAAGCATGGACAGTTGGACACATAAACTAGTTGAAACCTGTGACGTAGGTTTATTTTACTTTTGGCAGTTTTGGCTTAAAACGGTTTATTTAGGTTTTTACCGCTTTATTATCCGGCGGCGTCGCCATCTCGAGAGGTTCTGGGTTCGATCCCCGGTGGGGGCAAATATTTGTGTGAACAGGGATTTGTTCTCCAGTTTTGGGTGTTTATATATGTATATTATATTCTGAATATTTATATGTGTTTATCTATTAAATATATTTGTCCGTGATCTGGTATCCATAACACAGGCATTAGATGTATGTATGTAGGGATGAATGGCGCCATCTCTTTCTAATGGTATTTAAGGAGAGATCTAAGTTTCAATGAAGCATCACGCTGTGCCCAGTGCATGGCAACAGGCTCGCCACCTATTTTCATGTCGTAAAAGGCGACTAAGGGCGTATTGGGTACTGGCTCTGTGATTGTGTAGGCGATGAGCTAGCCACTTGTTACTACTCTTTCACGATTTTTCATCTGACCAAACCCAATTTTTGTATGGCTAAGGAACACAGTGCTCCTTGGACTCTGCCTACCCCTTCGGGGATTGCAGGCGTGATTGTATGTATGTGTGTATGTATGTATGTATGTATATGCTTACTACGAGTATTGTCCATATGCCCATATGTATCAGTATGGAATTACTGATATTATAAATGCGAAAGTAACTCTGCCTGTGTGTCTTGCTTTCACGACAAAACTACTGAAACGATGCAATTGAAATTTGGTACACAGATAGTCTAGAGCCTAAGAAAGGACATAGGCTACCTTTTATCCCGATATTCCCATAGAAACGGGTACCACAGGGGTGTAACCGTGGTTATCAATATCTGCTCGACCGAGTATTATGTGACATATTCCGTCAAAATGTAATTTCATTTCGAATTTTAAAATTTCTCAGCATTGTAAAATAATGAGATGACAACAGAGATTTATCACCATGACAACAATTTATCAGATTACACCTGGATTCAACCTGGATTAAAATAACTGACAAGAAATGTTATTTTCATTATATTTTAATAATTAGAGGCTGTAGTTCAACTTTTAACAATCAACATTTTGCTAATAAGAGGCAGGAATGTAATTTTAAAAAACTTTTTGTAAACTTATTAGCATTAAATCAAGCCACGCGAACGACGTCGCGGGCACAGCTAGTTGTTTATAATTTTCTCGATTGAAACATGAAATAAAACCTTTTTGACATGTAGTACACATGACAATTACAGACAAGTATAAAATTATCTAGTTAAAAACACACCAGACTACACATTTTTAACTTTTAGTTTTTTTACATAATACCTAGAAAGCTAGCCGAGACGTAAGTAGTGTAAGTAAAGACAGCAGGCCATGATTTTGAATGTTTCTGTTTAACCCGTCGGCGTCGGGGATAAATATTAGGTCTTTACCTATGAAATTGGTGTTTTGTATGGAGATTTTGTGGAATTTTGGGGAACTCGTTTTATATATTTATTATTATCACTTATTATTGTTTTTTAATAATATTTATATTGGGTCCTTACCTATGGAATTGGTGTTTTTTTCTCTCTTAGTATTTTGTCTGTAACTATTAAGATTCAGAGTATTCCTTAAAAAATAATTACCTCGTCTAAAAATAGTCTATATTTTTGAGCTCTTTTGATTTGTTTTGATAATTTGTTGTAAGTTTAATTGTGTTAAAATTAGACACGGAGACAACTCTTTTTAAGTGCCTCCCGAATACATCATTTTATTTGCATTCACTTAAAAACAATAAATAATTTTTATTAAGTGTGATATTACACATATTACTAAAGCTTGTCTAATGATAGATGCCAAATACTATCTTTGGATTTGTGGTTGTGAAGAAAACTGAAAAAAATTTAGTATGGAAAATGCAGAATTCCCTAAAATCATAATAATTTGCGTCGAGCCAACCGCTTCAGACGCTGACTCTGATAGAAATAAAATTGGACACCAAAAAAAATTAAAAAAAGCCGGCCAAGAGCGTGTCGGGCCACGCTCAGTATAGGGTTCCGTAGATAGATAGATAGTCCATATGAGATAAAAAAATGCTTGCATACATGGCTTAGTCACAAATTTAGTTCAAAAATAAATTTGTAAAATTTATCAAAAACTGTTCAACCTATCAAGTTCAAAATATTTTTTCTAGAAAGGACGTATAGTTCTACTTTTGGGAATTTTTTCATATTATTTGAACTTATGGTTCAAAAGATAAAGGTGGGCACATTTTTTTAAACTTTAGAAACGATTATTTCAGTAAATTTAAATTTTATCGTAAAATTATGTTATAAAACCCGTATTCATTTTTGAATAGCTATCCAACGATATATCACACGTTAGGGTCCAGAGAAAAAAAAATCCTTCCTACATTACGTGTATGGGCATCCCCCCCTAATTCAATATTTTATTCCACTTTTGATTTGTGCACTTTGTCGGCGTTATTAATATACATATTTATTCAAAATTTCAGCTCTCTAGTGCTAACGTCACTGAGATTATCCGCGGACGGACAGACAGACAGACATGGCGAAACTATAAGGGTTCCTAGTTTACTACGGAACCCTAAAAAGGAGACAGGTGGTTAGTTTAAAAACAGAAACAAAGAGAAAATGGCCAGAGAAGAGAAGAACAACAGCAATGTTAAATTACAGTTGATACCGTTACATGTCGGTCTGATTGGAAACGAGGTGGTAGACAGTTACGCAAAGCAAGCAACAACAGAGGGCTATAACTCTGAATATTTACCATACTATACAGATCTTATTCCTGAAATAAAGAATATATGTTTCCGCAAGTGGTCGGAGTACTTTGATGAACGTTCCCTAGCTAAGGGTATTTGGTATAAAACGATCCAGCCTAGCTTACCGCGCTTCCCTTGGTTCCTACAGTCCGACATGGGAAGGCAAAATATAGTGTTGGCGTTCAGACTACAGTCAGGTCATATTCCTCTGAATAAATTTGCCAAATTAATGCGAAAGTCGGACACTGATCTTTGCTCTCTGTGCGGTATAATAGAAGATGCACATCATATCTTGGCAGAATGTAGAAGGGCGCAGTCTTAACGGCAAGCATTATTTCCTGATGGACCTTTCGAGGTAGGTAAATTCAATAGTGTGCTGTCTATACCTACGTCGAAAGACGCCAAAAACTTGTACAAATTAGTTATGGAAGCTATTAGAATAAGAAATACACCATAATGTACTGTGCCCTGTAACTATTGGGATGACATGTTCATCTTGAACTAATCCTTTCAATAAATAGAAAAAAAAATAACAGCAAAGAGTCGCTATTATAGATATAGCGCATCGTTACAAGTTAAAACATATGTGCGTAGGATGGATAGATTGAGTGAATGAGGACATGGCTAGAATGGGAGTGAATGTTGATGTGGCGTGTGATAGGAGAAAGACTCGTTGCGCTCAACCCAAATGAAATTGGGAAAAGGACAGGCTAATGATGATGATCCATGTGCGTAGGATTAACGAAATTACTGGCAAAATGTGGGTGTCACAAGAAAACAATTTGTTTTTTTCACGACAGCAAAAAACTGTTTTTTCCGTTTTTTCAAACTTGATATTGGAAAACACAAAGATTAGTAAGTCGTATAAAAGCGGAGAAAAATGTTTTTTTCGAATTTTGCATGGAAATATTGAAAAAACGGGTTTTATTGACCAGTTTTAATATTAGGAAAAAATATCACTCTATAATAACTTAAGTATGCGAGGCATTTTGCAAACCTTACAAACGTTTGCTCGCCATTTTAATGTTCAACTGCGAAATAGTGTAAGAATATCTGTCTACCCTATTTATCTTTAATTTTTTACATTTTTTATAGTAAATTAAGTACTTAAATTTTACTTACTACAAGATTCTTCCCACCAACCCGCATTATATTTGTTTTCATGGGGAAGGCCTGTGCCCAGCAGTGGGACATGTAGGCATATCACTTAAAGCATAATTAATTATTCAAACCTGACCATTAAAACAAGCCTTCATGAAAAAAGGTTATATAATGTCCAAGATTATTTTGATGATAACCGGCAATAAATTATTATGTTGTACGATCAGTTTTGTTTTTTCTTTTGTTGTAACATTCAGGAGTATGTTAATGTTCCGACATTAAAACTTTTATTTAATATTGTGATGGAGGATGTCATTAGCTGCATGAAGCGATTTTCTAACTTTCTAATTTTCTGGAACTCGTTCTTTTTCATGAGTCATTTTGTCATGGTACTTTATGACATCTAATTCAATTTTGACTTGCCTGTAATTTGTATATATTAGGTCCTTACCTATGAAATTGGTGTTTTGTATAGAGATTTTGGGGATGTCTGCATTTTACATACTAACATTTTATCAGTTTTCTTCACAACGAGAAATCCAGAGATATTTGGCATATATATTTGGCATGATATTTGGCATGTATCATTAGACAAGCTTTAGCAATATGTGTGTGAATACGCTTGATAAAAATTATTCATCGTTTTTATGTTATTGCAAATCAAATGATGTATTCGGGAGGCAGTTAAAATAATTGTCTTTGTGTCTGATTTTAACACAATTAAACATACAAAAAATTATCAAATTAAATAATACGAGCTCAAATATATGGTCTATTTTTAGAAGAGGCAATTATTTTATAAGAATGTTCTGAAACTTAATAGTTACGGACAAATTGCTAAAACAGAATAAAAACATCAATTTCATAGGTAAGGACCCAATAGTAGCACGTAAGACAATTTTGTGTAAAGGGGGATGGACCCCTTGCAGAGTTTCTTGTCTGTATCTTCTTTTGACAATGCCTCCCGGTAGTGAACAGGAAGAAAACTGTAGAGGTGAACAAGTAGAATTGTATAATTAGTTTGTTAATTTTTATATGTTTTTGACGCGTAATATTTGGTTGGGGAAAAAGTTTCTTCGCATTTTTTAAGAAAATTCAAAACATTTTTTAATATACTTTATTTACATTTAACTAAAGTATGTAGGTACCATTTTGTTCGATAACTTTTTGCCATCTTGTAGGTAGGGACATGATCCCATTGCTATAGAAATTTTGGGACTTCTGGTCAAAATACCGCGACAAGTGGTTTTGGCAGTCCTCTCGTGATGTTAACCTGACATTGCCTAAAGAATTCTGAAGAGACCGAAACAGGTGGAAATCTGAAAGTGCAAGGTCAGGACTTTACGGCGGATGCATTAACACCCACTTGTTACTATGATTGAAGCATTTCATTTCATTGACGTGAATGACCATGAGTTTAAATATGCCTACTGACGTTGCCTACACTATGTCTATTTGTCGAGGTAATTTGTGGTTATAAGCGAAAATGGGTCATAACTTTAACCAGATACCGTTTTTACTTGATTGTCTATAATTATAACATACTTAGATTTACTGAATATCAGTGCTTTGCTCGAAGATGTGAACAACAGGTCTCTGAGCTACGTATATTGCTGACAAAATATTTGTTTGCTGCCCAAAATATTTTTCGGCTGACCATTTTTGTTGGTGACCAATTCATTAAATGGTTGCCCAATTAATTACTTCCCAATAGTTTTAAGTTGGATGATGTAAATTAATAAGTTTTTTGAAGGCAAAAAACAAAAAAGGTTATTCTTTAAATATTAGGTCTTTACCTATGAAATTGTCGTTTTGTATGGAGATTTTGGGGATGTAATTGGACATTTTGGGGATTACCTAATAATTACCTCGTCTAAAAATAGACTATATTTTTGAGCTCTTTTGATTTGTTTTGATAATTTGTTGTAAGTTTAATTGTGTTAAAATTGGACACGAAGACAACACTTTTTAAGTGCCTCCCGAATACATCATTTTATTTGCATTCACTTAAAAAAGATAAATAATTTTTATGAGGTGTGATATTACACATATTACTAAAGCTTGTCTAATGATAGATGCCAAATATTATTATTATCTTTGGATTTGTCGTTGTGAAGAAAACTGAAAAAATGTTAGTATGGAAAATGCAGAATTTCCCAAAATCTCCATACAAAACACCAATTTCATAGGTAAGGACCTAATATCTAGTCATCTAGAAACTAAGAGAATCGATGAGGATGAAAAAAAACGAGGATGAAAATAAAAGGAATTTTTTAAATAGAAACGCGCATTAATTGAGTGACTGTATAAAGTTGAAACATGGTTCATTCAAAACTGTGAAAATTAAACTAGGTAAATTTTTTCATAAATTGACAGCTGTCACTTGAAAATGATTCTCCCTAGGGAAGAAAGGTACTAGTTTTAATTCGCTTTTTCTGCACGTTCCAAGTTCGGATCTACTTTTGGAGAGTGATAAAAAAAATAAAAATGAAATTATTAATAAAAAACAAACTTTATTAGGTAAATTCTTAGAGTAACAAACAGCCTAAACCTATCAGGAGAAGGGGGGTAGTGGTGACCCTGCGCGCAGACCCTTTGAAGGGTGCGAAGAGCGCCAGGTCTTGGTAGTTGGTGTTCCACCCGATTAGGGGTTCGTCCCGGTTTTGGACTCGTAGCCAGAGCTCTAGAGGTCGGAAGTATCTGGAACCAATGAAACGTATGTATTCGTCATCTTATACAGGTCTATTTTTCATAAAAATATCCCTGTATAAGAATCAACAAACTTTCAATACTAGATAGCTATCATCATCAATAACTACATTTGTTCTACCACTATTGATAATTAGACACATTTTAGCATGAACGGAACATAGATATTGAATTTTCAGGCATTTGTTCTCCAGTCTTGGATGTTTATTTTTTTTTTATATATTCAGGTTATTTATATGTATTTATCTGTAATATCCGTCATCTAGTGTCCGTAACACAAGCAGCATTAGTTGCTTAAAATGGGGCTAGTTGATAGGTGTGAATATCTGAGGATATTATTATTATTATAGACTTACTAATGTCACGACAGTACATTATTGTAAAAACATTTTCTATAGGCTAGTTGACTCATATCAAAAGTAATGAAAATATTCTGTCATTCATATAGTATTTAGTACAAGGGTCTGAAATATAACAAGTTCGATAAATATAAATAAGGGATTGCTGTAAAAATTCGATTGAAATATGTTTTATTATTACTTTTTTTTTCATCTGCCAAAAACGCTATCCACCATGTTCGTGACATTTGTTGAGTAACGCTTCATGTAAACAATTACTACGCATGGTCAAAATCAAGCATAACTGCCGGCTATGTCTCGCATGGGTATTGAATTGTTTACAATAATCGTGACGCTACCGCACAGATAATTCATAGACCATCAGGACCGAAGGTGTTTTTGACATTTGAAAAACGTAATTTATAATTTATTTATTGTGTTATAGGCCTTAGAATTTTTTTTTATAATTTTTATGGTGATGGCTACCAGTAATTAATCATTTGGGGTCCAATAAAAAAAGGGTCAGCTAGCCAATTAAGCTTGTAAAATTATTTCTAATTAATGTATTGAGTTATGATAAATAAATGTTAGCTAGTCGTATTCTTGCGAGGCGCTTGAAAAAGAATGATTGCAATTCACGAGTGCGCGTCAATCATTCGACTTTAGACTATTAAGATCGTTGACAATCGCCGTCATATGTTAATGTATTGAGTTAATAAAATTCGTAGAACAAATGTTATGTAAGATGCTACCTAAATAGCTACCTAAAACTAATTAGTTTAATTCGAATATTTTGTCTAACCATTTAAATAGCACTTATTATTATTACAACAAGTTTTTATTTACCTGACAAGTGATTCAGGTGATATTCGATTTGTTTTGCCTTTGGTCATTGTTCTAATGATTTCTGACGCTTGTTTTGAAGATCCAGCCTGCATGATTTCACTGAAAAATGGAAAATAATATATATACCTTTTTACATAAGAAAGCCAAGCTCTTGTCCTTCATCTCACCTGATGGTAAGTGACGATAAGGCCGAAGGTGGAAGCGAGCTTCACCTGTAATCCTCAGCAACTGAGGAACTGGCTATCTTACCTCTGATTGCCGGAACACAACAATGCTTATAACATTGTTATTATTGCGATAGATTTAGGGAAGACGGTGGTAGCTAGCCAGGCGGGCTTAGAAGCCCTACCTACCACCCACGACCTATTTATGTGAAATTGGACATAGTGGACCCTTAATTTCTTAGAAAGGGATGGGCTATACATCCCAGATAGCGCTATCTCTTTCTAGCTGTACTCAAGCGGAGGTATACGCTTGACTTTGCTTTCGTAACACGGGAAAGTATCTTCAAAATTATATTATCATATCATATCATAGGATATCATAACCTAACATAACATTATAAGTATTTATCACGCCTCTATCCCCGAAGGGATTAACAGAGGTGTTGTCATCAGCCTGTATACGTCCCATTGCTGGGCACAGGCCTTCCTAATGGAGAAACACATAAGGAGTATGGGCCGTAATACCACCACGGTGGCCCAATGCGGGTTGGTGGGTAGGAACAGTTACAATGGTGACCAGGAGCAACGGCTTAACGTGCCCGAGATAACAAAGCTTTGGTCACCCATACATGGCCTGTTCATGGCGAAGGTACTAGTTACTAACCAGCCACCGAGCTCCTCATACATACATACAGGTGTTAAACATTTCACCTCATCTCTTTATATACCTTCAAAGTCCCGTAAAGTACCTCAAAATTCTCCCAGCGTCCCTACTCCTGTAGATATCGCACTCGTAGAGATGTCCTGTGTTGCCAGCAGCTATGCACAGCTGCTCAAATATCTGGAACTCCAGAATTGTTGCCAAGAAGTACTTGATATATTCCTGTGGAAGAATGAACGAAGAAATTTCTAAAGATTTCAAGGATGAAAAAAGAGATGAAAAACCGGCCAAGAGCGTGTCGGGCAACGCTCAGTATAGGGTTCCGTAGTTTTTAATCCATCACAATTAGAGACTGGTTATTAAAGACTGTTAGGTTTTTCATTAGAAATTTTGATTGCGTGAACCGATTTTAATAATTCTTTTTTATTTGAAAGACGATATGTTCTATACCATAATACATGTAAAATGAGATAAAAAAATGCTTGTTTAGTTAAAAAATAATTTTGTAAAATTTATCAAAAACTTTTCAACCCATCAAGTTTAAAATAATTTTCCTAGAAAGTACTTATGACTTAGTTCTACTTTGAGATTTTTTTCATATTTTTTGAACTTATGATTCAAAAGTTAAGGGGGGGGGAGACAATTTTTGGGGGGGCAACCACAAGAAATAACAACGTTGTCAGAAGTATTTGGAATAATGTACAACAATTATATGTTATATGTCTTTCCTTTGTTATTTACCAATCAACGGTCTTCGGACCCTGTTACACCTATTCATTTTTCAAAAGCTATTCAAAGATATATCACACGTCAGGGTCCAGAGGAAAAAAAAATCAGTCCCTACATTACGTGTATGGGCAGCCCCCTAATTTAATATTTTATTCCTCTTTTGATTTATGCACTTTCTCGGCGTTATTAATATACATATTAATTCAAAATTTCAGCTCTCTAGTGCTCACGGTCACTGAGATTATCCGCGGATGGACAGACAGACAGACATGGCGAAACTATAAGGGTTCCTAGTTTACTACGGAACCCTAAAAATGGCTTTGGAGTACTTATATTTACATGCGAAAGTAACTTAGTTTAACTCGCTTTTATGTCAAAACTACTGAACCGATTTGAACGAAATTTGGTACAGATACTAAAGCCAAACAATGGACTTTTTATCCCCATATTCCCATAGGAACGGTTACCACGCGAGTAAAACCGGGAAGTCCCTAGTTAGCTGTTCAATTACAAACAGCACAAATGTCGCAAAATGTTTTTCTCTTGGAATTGGGACATGGATTAAGGTTTGGTATATTCTAGATCCTCAGAGGAGCTCTGTGTTGTCGGCGTAGGGTTTAGTACGCCTTGGCTTTCGATATCGAAAACAAAGCTACCTCCGCCATGGTCAGCCCGTGGATGGGTGACCAAATCTTTGTGATCTCGAACTCCATGCTTCAGAAGGCATAACGTGCCTCCGTTGGTCCCGGTCGCTATTGCAACCGTTTCTACCCACCAACCCGCATTGGACCAGCGCGTGGTGGTGTTACGGCCCATAATCCACATGTGTTTCTCCTTACAGGAAGACCTGGGACCACCAGTGAGACGTATAAAACGCTGGTGACGATATTCTGGACCCTTACCTGGTCTGAAATAATGTGGTATTTGGACCCGGGATCAAAGTCGCCTTCTGTCCTTGGCATCGGTGGGATAACGCCCTGTAGATGGATAAATATAATTAAAATGACAAATAAAATCCATTTATATTTTTAACGAATGAACAACCTTGCAATAACATCTTGTAGCTAACATCATAAATAACCACATTTGTTCTACGATTTTTAATAATTTAACACATTTCACTTTCATACAAAAATTAATATCAATATCTGAATGTTCTTAGCTCTGCGCATCGCGCGAGCGTCGCGCGTGTCCCCTATTCGTATGAACGGAACATAGACTTACTGATGTCACGACAGTACATGATAGGCTGGTTGACTCATATCAAAAGTAATGAAAATAATGTGTCATTCACATAGTATTTAGTACAAGGGTTCGAAATATACCAAGTGCAATAAATATAGGAATAGTGCAATAAATATAGGAATAGGAATTCAATTTAAATATGTTTTATTTTTACTTTTTTTTCATCTGCCAAAAACTCTATCCACCATGTTCGTGAATTTAATGAGTAACGCTTCATGTAAACAATTACTACGCATGATCAAAATCCGTCAAACGCCGGTCGCAACCAATCAAGCATAACTGTCTGCTATGTCACGCATGCGTATTGAATTGTTTACAATAATCGTGACGCTACGGCACAGATAATTCATAGACCATCAAGACCGAATTTTTGACATTGAAGCATAAACGTAATTTATAATTTAAAATTTACTATGTTAAAGGCTTCAGAAGAAATTGTATTATTTTTTATGGTGATGGCTATCAGTAATTAATAATTTCGGGTCCAATAAAAAGGGTCAGCTAGCCAATTAAGCTTGTAAAATTATTTCTAATTAATTTATTGAGTTATCATAAATAAATGTTAGCTAGTCGTATTCTTGCGAGGCGCTTGAAAAAGAATGATTGCAATTCACGAGTGCGCGTCAATCATTCGACTTTAGACTATTAAGATCGTTGACAATCGCCGTCATAAAGTTCAAATTTAAAAAAGTTTCAGTTTCGATGGATTGCAAATATTTTATACATACATTTACATAAAAACACGACCATTAACCCCAAAGGTTTAGTCAGAGACTGAGTAAAAGCACCGCAAAAGTAGTCCACTGCCAAAGTCCGCGCTTCACCAAGCAGTGACTGCACTCAGCGTGACAGGTGGTGAGCCCGTAGCCGCTATGAGCTATTGGATGTTGTCCAGTTCTAAGTCCATTAGTCGTCTTCTATGACACCCAAGGGGAGAGATGGGTTGGTTGTATTCTTTTAACGAGCCGCTACCACACGACTCCACACCGACTCCACAAAATGTTTACTATCTATTTTTGTTGGACTTCTGATTATCTGATGATATCAAATTACCTGATATCTTAGTTTCATCTGCCACCATCTGTTATTCATATTTTGCACACCGTCATCGAAAACTGACCAGCGCCACTGTAAAACAATTGGAAGATTGTGAGGTGAGATAGATTACATCTTACAAACATTACAAACAGACACAAATATTTACAAAATAAATAACAACATTTATTTTACATTACACAAAACAATACACTACAACATAATTACAATACAATGAACAATAGTCACATGTGTTGCATTAGAATGCAAAACGGCGATAGCTTAGTTTAAGGGTATGCTTAAGAGCAACTATAACGACCTCCGTGGTCGAGTGGTCTGTACGCCGGTCTCAAGGCGTCGCCATCTCGAGAGATTCTGGGTTCGATCCCCGGTGGGGGCAAATGTTTGGGTGATAAATTTCCAGGTATTTGTTCTCCAGTCTTGGATGTTTATGTATATTTATATATGTATATTCATAATATTTATATGTATTTATCTATTAAAAATATATTTATCCGTCATCTAGTGTTCGTAACACAAGCAGCATTAGTTGCTTAAAATGGGGCTAGTTGATAGGTGTGAATGTTTGAAGATATTATATTAATAACGACTTATCACCACTCCTCTTTCCCCGAAGGTAGGCAGAGGTGTTAAACACCCACATTTCGTCAGATATGTTAGGTTCCCATGTAACACGTGGCGAGCCTGTGTAGAGCAACCCATTGATTTTCAATTATTACTCTTAAGTGGTGCCCGGACAATATAAACATTTAAGGCTACATTAATTTGCACAAAGCTGAAAGTTGACATGAATGTTGGGTTCACTATAGTGTGTTTCTTTTAACTGGGACAGCATAAGGAAATCCGAAACCATGAAAGATACAGGGAAACGACCGTAGGAAAAAAACACACTGTATAAAAAACAATTTGTAAAAAATCCCCATAAAACCGACGAGTGGAAACAAATTATTCAAGGTCAAATGTTGTAAAAATCGTTTTTATGCGAAAGCTTTTAAGAAAACGAGAAATATACTACTTGGGAGGTTTTTTAGCCTACTGGCAACACCAAGTTATATTTTACATCAGTTAAAAGGGTACCATCTTTGAGCCATTGGTCCTTATTCGATACTAAATTCAAAATTCATATTAAAATCGAAACGATGAGATTTCCAAGATGAAGCACAAATTATTCTCATGCAATGAGGGCTTTCTATACTTATTCTGACACCAGGCGGCGCTACGTAAAGATCAGATCCAGAAGCTGTCAGATAGCATAGAACCATATCGTAATAGGTACTCTCAGAGTAAACAGAACTGGAGTAGCCTTTGTCTAACATTCCCCTCTGCCAAATGCACAAGCATCGGATGCTTGCACGTTTAATAAAACTAGTTGAGCCGCCATTTTGACAGCCATAACATCGTAAACGTTGCGGCGAACAGAGCTCCCGCAAAAATGCCTGCCTGTGCTGTTTTTTGTTGTAAAAATAAATAGAAAACATCGAGTATGCTAAAAGATGTTTACTCTGAGTAGGTACTGTATCGAAAATCATGTGAAAATTACAATCCATGTGCTGTGATAGCGGCACCTTATATGGCTTAGCGTATTCGCACAGTGTTATCGTTGTGTGTAGCTGCCATCCCAAGACCAAAGCATTTACAATACGACACGCCTTATCTGTCACGCGTGTTTGTATATATATTAGGCTTAGCGTTTGAAATAAACACTCAAAAAAGACTCCTAAAGTGGTGACCCCGACATGCAGCTACACGAGTTTATGCCCGATTTTGTCTAAATAATAAAATCATTCCAAATAACCCATTCACACATGGACTGTTATTGGGCAAGCGACTCAAACAATCCTTTGATGTGATCAAAAACCCACAAGTGGACGGAAACGCATTTTCGCTTATTGCGTTGTTTGCAGTTTTGCACTATTCGTGCAAATCAGGTGCAAATACTCAAATACGTGAACACTATACGCCAAGTGAAGTGCCGATAGTCAATGGACCTGACATTACAGTTCTGCCGTCTTTCGTAGATAGTTTTTAAAAACCTTTATTATGTATAAAAATTGCGTAAACACGATTTTTAAGCTATTGCATAGCTTCTATTGCGGGCCTTGAGCGCGGGGACCGAATCCAGAAATTCCGTAACGAAAAAGCCTCACGCTCCCCACTCCGATGCGCAAGGAGGTGTGGCTTGAAGGCCGTGCATGTTAAAATCCAAGGTGGTTACCAAAATGAAACACCGTGTCCAAGGCGAATACAAATTTTAATTAACATCGGTTTGACCATATAAGTCTTTGAGAGTAAACAAAAGTGCGTTTTAAAGGATAGGTGGCGCCATCTAGTGATACAACAAAGAACTAATTTTAACAAAGACGCCACTTTGGTTTTATTTATAAGCTAACTATTACACATTGTTTATTATGAGTTTTGTTATTTTATTAATTAGTTTATTAACATTTATTTTAGATAATTATTTTATGATTTAATTTACTTATAAGTGATCCGAACGAAATAATGTATATGCAAACTACCAACAGTTTATATAATTTGTTTTCTTATCGGTCACCACGCTCAAAAAGTGTAACTTGAATTAATATCAAAGAAAAAGAAATACTGCATGAATAAAATAAATAAATAAAATTATAATTGCATAAGTTGATACAAAATGCTATGCAATAGCTTTACCGCGGCAGTCCCCGAGTGCCACACGTCTTTTTTTTCTTGATTTGTGCGAATAAATGTAATCTTAAGCTGGCTTCCCACTGTCCGTGATATTGCAGACATTATTCATGAGACATATTCATGAATGAAATTCATTCATGAATCTGCGTTTGTCTGCAATTCCACAGAGCGTGGGAAGCCTGCTTGGTCCCTATTTTTAAGCTAATTTGACCGCGCTTGTGGTCAAACGCTTGCTTAATAAAATAATTAAATAAATTACCTGATCCATCATGAAAGCAAAGGGAAGGTACGCCACTTTTTCCAATGCCATGGTCATAAGGAAGTTCATGCTAGCTTGGTATGGGTCGTGGGTTCTGAAACAAAAAATAGAAATTAGAAATCTTAGAAACCACCAACCAACACGAGCAGGAAAATTTCGGACCCCCGGACCTCCGAATCAACACTCGGAGGTTTCTAGAAAAGAAAGAAATAAAAAAGAAAAAGTATTTATTCTGCGACATCTTAACTTGGTGTACCACTAGACCAATTAGGTTTTAAAGATTGGGATGGATTTTAAATGGGGCATTCTGGCTAAGCTTTCCGCGACAATTCAAATTCAAAACCGTCGTCGTCCTCAGCCTATATAAGTCCCGCTGCTAGGCACAGACCTTCCTCACGGACGAACATATCAGGTGTGTGAGCTGGTCCAATGCGGGTTGGGTCGAAACGGTTGCAAATTGCAATTGCAACTTGTTATAGCAGCCGGGACCAATGGCTAAACGTGCCATAAGCACGGAGGAGTTCAAGATCACAAAGTTTTGGTTACCCATCCATGGCCTGACCATGACGAAGGTAGCTTTGATTTCGATATCGAAAACTAAACCAATACGCCACCGTGTAGCAATGTCTGTGTGGTGTATCAGCAGGGTTTGGGTAGGCTGGATCGAATTTATTTAAATAAAAACTCACGAATTATTCCAATGACTCGTATTCACACCAAGTACGCCAGAGAAGTCAAAAGTCAAAGTCAAATAATTTATTCAGTTTAGGTCAAATTATGCCAACCGTTCACTAGCTACCAGGAGGCCTTGTTCTGAGAAGAACGGGCAAGAAACTCAGCAAGTTGTTTCCTCCCTTTACAATATAATAATTGTTTTTACAGTATGCATGTATGATTTTACAGTATGTATGAAGACAAAAAAAATGTTGCCACACGGCAAATATAAAACTAAAATTTATAATGTTGCTAGTTGCAACACACCGAGCTCCATTTAAAATAAATTTAATCACATTCTCATAAGAAACACATGAGGAGTATGGCCGTAACACCCCACACCGCAAAGCGGGTCGATTTTCTAAAGCATTTCTTAAAGTTTATACTTACTACATTGCTCTGATCGATTGAGATTTATACAGTACTTACTTGTTCTGATATAACCCAACGCGTTGGAGATGTGGCAAGTTGTAAACAGACAACGTTGCTGCATTCGCTACTGCCTCATGGAACGCTGGAGGCATGAAAGAAGGTAAGTAAGTAACTGTAAGTCCCGTGTTGGTCCGGAACACAAAAAGAATATACCAACTGCTTTTCTTGCATTGCATGTCGTAAAAGGCGACTAAGGGCGTATTGGGTACTGGGTCTGTGATTGTGTAGGCGATGAGCTTGCCACTTGTTACTCTTTCACAATTTTTCATCTGACCAAACCCTATTTTAAATGTGGTCTTAAGGAACACAGTGCGACTTGGACTCTGCCTACCTCTTCGGGGATTGCAGGCGTGATTGGATGTATGTATGTATGTAACTAACTATAAATAGTAACATTCCGTCTCTAAGTGCATTTTATCTGATGTTTCATTAAGCTGGCTTCCCACTGTCTGTGACATTGCAGACGTTCATTCATGAGACAAAGATTCATGAATGAAATTCATTAATGAATCTGCGATCGTCTGCAATATCGCAGACCGTAGGAGCCAGCTTTAGAAAATGCTCTGCATTTTTTTCATTTTTGGAGCACGCGTGCCATATTGCAGACTCGAGCATTCTTACCGATTCTCACACTTGTGATATTGCAGACATTGATTACTAAGACAGAGATTCATGAATGAAATGTATTCAGAAATACATTCATGAATCTGCGACCGATCGCAATATTGCAGACCGCCATACTTTAGACTGGTCTGAGATATATTTGATACTTCTGCAACGTCTCCAACATCATATGGGAAGTCAGCTTCAGCGTCAGGTATGCTGCGACTAGATTTTGGAATAATATACCTCCTCCAATCAGAGCATTAAGCAATAATAATCTGTTTAGGAAAAATTTAAAAAGTTTATTTTTAAGAAACAAGCATTATAGTCGTAGCATTTAAATTTGTATGATGAATGTTAAATTTGTGTCAAATGTGTAAAACTGTGTAATGATGTTTAATACGTGTCAAATGTGTAAAACTCTTGTTATTTTTATTTCATTTTGTTTATATATTTTTTTTTTGTTTTTCTTTGGCATCCACGGAAGACCAGCGTCGCGGCTAATGCCTCGACACATGCTGAGTGGAGACCAATTTGGCATTATTAATGTAAATGGAAAGTTTACTATGTATTATTGTAATTGTTTTAATAATTGCCAAATAAACTTTTTTCTTTCTTTCTCTCTTTCAGTTTGAGCCGAATGACGACGCGGACGCAGCGTTACGCGTGAATGCGCAAGACTGCGTTGTCGTATGTGGCAGTGTGAGAATCGCCTTAATAACGACGTTATCAATATATGACAACTTTGTTAATATTTTTGTTCTTTTCATTATGTAATTAAGAAAAATATTGAAGTCCTCCGGGGTCTCATGGTGTGTACGCCAGTCTCAAGGCGTCACCATACCGTGAAGTTCTGGGTTCGATTCTCAGTTAGGGCAAACGTAAGTGTGATAGATATAGGCATTTGTTTTCCGAATGTATCTTCTGAATATTCATGTATTTATCTATTAGATGAAATGTGAAGTCATTAAAATGTGATATAATTTATTTCATCCATGAAGTAGGCATGAAGTAGAACTAGAATCTTACCCGGGTTCGCTCCATCTCTAAACATCTGAGGCTGCTCAGCGTATTGCAAGTAATATTGGATATGTGCCATCTCATGGTGCGTTGATATCAAGTCTTGCATGGTGACCTCTGTACATTGCTTTATTCTGAAAAAATAGAGATATCTCAAGTAGTTGAATACTTTTTGAAAAAGGATATTTTGAGAAACGATATTCTGATAAAATACATATTGAAAAAAGTCCGGTTTATGGCAACAGACTCGATTTTAACTCACCAGTAATGGTTACTTAAAATTAACAGGCGAAATATGGGTGATAACACCCTGCTACCACGAGAGAAAAGAGGTGTAACGGTTTTTTTTACTGAGAATGGATACTCATACAACTAAATAGCAGCCAAGAAATCTTCCGCGGAATGCGCGAGGATTTCACGGATTTATTTTGCATCTTATACAATTGACATAAAGTTCTTTTCATTGGAAAATGCTTCCATTACATTCCGCCGCGATGTACATTAAGCCTTCAAGCTTGTTCTTGTTCCCATACATACATAATCACGACTATTATCCCCTAAGGGTTAGTCAGAGACTAGGCAAATTTTTCATCTGACCAAACCCAATTTTTGTATGGCTAAATGTGGTCTTAAGGGACACAGTGCTCCTTGGACTCTACCTACCCCTTTGGGGATTACAGGCGTGATTGTATGTATGTAGTATTATATGTAAGTCAACAAATATAGAAAAGTCAAAAGGTAATTCTACAACATAAAAGCGTTTGGGCGTTTCATGGAATACAATTAATTTTCAAACATTAAAACCTATTTTTATAATGGTTGGACGGTTGTGCAGTTCTAAGTCCATTAGTCCTCTCTTACGACACTTGTTCCTACCTGTAATCAATTCGGTTGCAGAAGTCCCAAGCGCTGGCAGTGCACTGCACGCTTCGCTGCGGAGGCCGGACCAGCATGGACCCTCGCCAGAACTCCGGAGGAACAGGCTTCAGGCCCAGCGAGGTGTAGAACTCTTCGGCCATTTGGAACATCCTGGATGAGTCGTACAAGGGTTTATGAGGCTTTCGACCAAAAACTAAGCTTCTTTCGCCATGGTCAGGCTGTGGATGGGTGACCAAAGTTTGTGATCTCGTTCCACCGTGCTTCGGAACACACGGTAAGCGGTTGATCCTGGGAGCTATTGCAACGGTCTCTACCTAACAACCCGCATTGGGTCAGCGTAGTGTTAAGGCCCACTCCTCATGGGTTTCTGCATGTAGGAACGACTGGGCCCAGCGATGGGACGTCAAAGGGAGGGTGAACGTTGTGAAAACTGATCTGTGGTTAAGCCATGTTGAAGGAATATTTGAGTTATACACGGCTTAAATATTAGGTCCTTACCTATGAAATTAGTGTTTTGTATGGAGATTTTGGGGAATTCTGCATTTTCTATACTAAATTTTTTTCAGTTTTCTTCACAACGACAAATCTAAAGATAATAATATTTGGCATCTATCATTAGACAAGCTTAAGTAATATGTGTAATATCACACTTCATAAAAATTATTTATCGTTTTTAAGTGAATGCAAATAAAATGATGTATTCGGGAGGCACTTAAAAAGAGTTGTCGCCGTGTCCAATTTTAACACAATTAAACTTACAACATATTATCAAAACAAATCACAAGAGCTCAAAAATATAGTCTATTTTTAGACGAGGTAATTATTTTTTAGGAATACTCTGAATCTTAATAGTTACAGACAAAATACTAAGAGAGAAAAAAACACCAATTTCATAGGTAAGGAACCAATATCAGAGTTCCATAGCTATGTTTAATTCTATAAATGTCAAATATACATGTGATTGTTTCTCTCTGCTGTTCGCCCGCGCCTTAAATATATCCTTCGTCCTTCGTCCTCAGCCTATATACGTCCCACTGCTGGCCACAGGCCTTCCTCATGAGGAAACACATGAGGAGTATGGGCCGTAACACCACCACGCTAGCCCAATGCGGTTGGTAATAAAATATATCCACTGAAAGTAAAATAACTTTAGTTCGCGAATAAAACTTTAAGTGTTATATAGAAGGTGTTATAATATAACCACAGCGCCGAATACATGTCAACTGAAAATACTGGCACGATGCGGAATGTCTATGGGCATCAGGTGAATTGTCGGCCCCTTTGCTCCACTTTCACATAAAAAAAATGCAGCAGGTAGATCGCAACAGTTCGGTCTTCTTTTTGATCCAATAAAAATTACCAAATCCTCATTTTATATTGAAAAAGTATAAAATTGTAACTGTTGCTGGCGGTAGATACAGTAATATAATGGGTCTTTAACTATTAAAATTGCCATTTTTCTCTCTCTTAGTATTTTGTCTGTAACTATTAAGATTCAGAGTATTCCTAAAAAATAATTACCTCGTCTAAAAATAGACTATATTATTCAGCTCTTATTGTTTTGATAATTAGTTGTATGTTTGATTGTGTTTAAATTAGAAACGAAGACAAACTCTTTTTATGTGCCTCTCGAATACATAATTTTATTTGCATTCACTTAAAAACGATAAATAATTTTTATGAAGTGTGATATTACACATATTACTAAAGCTTGTCTAATAATACATGACAAAAATTATTATCTCTGGATTTGTCGTTGTGAAGAAATCTGAAAAAATGTTTGTATGGAAAATGTAGACTTCCCCAAAATCTCCATGCAAAACGGCAATTTCATAGTTATTACATACATACATATATTCACGACAATTATCCCCTAAGGGTTAGTCAGAGCCTAGGCAAAAGTACCGCAGAAGCAGTCCAATGCCATAGTCCGCGCTTCACCAAGCAGTGGCTGCACTCAGCGTGACAGGTGGTGAGCCCGTCGCCGCTATAAGCTATTGGATGTTGTGCAGTTCTAAGTTCTCAACCTATTTATAGTCTTTTTAGTTTTGTACCTGAGTGGTGTGAATCCCTGTCGCAGCATCTCGGCAGTCACATCAACGTTTGGTGCTTGAGGGAACGGCATCACAAGGTCCATTATGGACTTCCAGTTCTGGGCCCACATGTTACCTTGAAGTTAAAGATCTGTCAATACAAGCTGGGTGGCGTAGTGGTAAGCATGCTTTAGCTTTCGGTTGAAAAATAAGCTACCTTCGCCATGGTCAGGCCGTGGGTGACCAAAACTCTCAATGTGTTTGTGGAATATTATTCTGCCGCGCTAAGGGTAAGAGCAGTAAGTCGGAAATTTAAAGTTGAGAAAATGGTCTTAGTTTTGCGATAAAATTTTTACTCACTTCTATTTTAGCTTATAAGTTATAAGTTCCAATAGTTAAAAGTTTTTGATTAAGCTCATTTACGCAACAGAATGTCCACTTACTGTTTTATTTATTAGCAAAATTGAATAAAGATGTGAGGTAAGTATATTTCCTGCTCTTATGCTAGGAAAAAAATATCATTTGATTAACTTGTTGTTGATAAGCTTAGTGCTGTTTTAGCTAGAAAAATGGGTGTCAGACCAGTTTATAGAGCATAACGCGGCGATCCAGGATATATACTTAACTCATTTTTGAAAAAAAAAAGTCTTGCTGCTCTTACTTTTAGCGCGACAGTATTATGTGATAGTATTATTTTGACGACCTCCGTGATCGAGTGGTCTGTTCGCCCCGGTCTCCAGGCGCCGCCATCTCGAGAGGTCCTGGGTTCGATCCCAAGTGGAGGCAAGTGTTTGGGTGATGAATTTTCAGACATTTGTTCTCCAGTCTTGGATTTTTATTATATATTTATAATATTATGTATATTCTGAATAATAATGTGTATTTATCTATTAAATATATTTGTCCGTCATCTAGTGTCCGTAACACAAGCAGCATTTAGTTGCTTAAAATGGGACTAGTTGATAGATAGATAATTCTTTATTTATTCTTTCTTCTTTCTTTCTTCATTAAATATTCTTATTTTTATTTTACCTAAAAGATGTGCAGGTATAGGCCCGTCGGACCTGACAGTCGTCTCCCCGTATCTCTGGACGAGCCTCCTCCTCACATACGTGAACAGCTGCTTGTACAGCGGGGCCACTTGGTTGTATATCTCCTCCACGCTGGCTCTGAAGGACGGGTCCTCGTACGTGGACCTCATCTGGTCACCAGCGTCTCTGTAGCCTTGAAAGGAGTCAAGCTTTGAGAAACTACAGGGTGAAATTGAAAATAATTGACAAACTCAGAGTAAACAGAACTGGAGTAGCCATTAGTCAATTTCTCAAACATTTTTTTCTGCCATTTCTTGCGGGGGGTGAGGTTACCACTACACTCAAAGCCAGCCGTTTTTACAAATGCACACATGCATAATTCGACACACAAATTTAAATTTCACGCACACACACGCTTAAAATAGTCACGTGCGTTTTGACAACGTCACAGCCGCACTCCCCACGAGACTAGCGTTCGAAATTTGAAATCGTAGAATTCTAAAACATGAAATAATGAAGTAAATAATCATGAAATCTTAAAAATTATAATTACAAATAAAAGGTGACACCATCTTTTAGCATACTCGATGTTTTCTATTTATTTTTACAACAAAAAACAGCACAGGCAGGCATTTTTGCGGGAGCTCTGTTCGCCGCAACGTTTACAATGTTATGGCTGTCAAAATGGCGGCTCAACTAGTTTTATTAAACGGGCAAGCATCCGATGCTTGTGCATTTGGCAGAGGGGAATGTTAGACAAAGGCTACTCCAGTTCTGTTTACTCTGAGTTGACAAATTTGAATAGGGGTTCTAGTGCTATTAATAGGGGTTTGAATAGGGGTTCTAAACATTATATTCGTGAGGGAGAAAATTTTTTATTAAAGTTGTAAAAAAAATTCAAAATTTTCAGTTTCCTTCACTCGAAACTGATAAATATATGTTAGGAACATAAACCATAAAAAAGTACATGAAAAATTTATATAAGAAAAATATTACATAAAATTCGATACACACTTTTGTTTACAAATACAGGTGTTTCTTTCAATAACAGCGCGACAGCTGCAACTAATAATTGCGTTATTGTATTTTCTTACATAACGTTTCATTGCGATTTTATATGTTATTTTAGTTATACCGATTATTATAACGTTTAAATGTCCTGTAATATTTTGTCAAATGATTTAAATTTCACCCTGTATTTGTAATGTAAAAACTAATTATAATCTGTATTATATAATCTGTGACATATAGTCTGGGACAGCTCTCTAATCTGTGATTTTCACTCTCTGACACTTTCATGACAAATAATTCATTACTAGAGATCCGCCGAATATTCGTTTTGTATTCGGTATTCGGCGTGTTCCGCATCATTTCACTATTTGTATTCGGTCGAATTATTCAGTTTTTGTGCGGAATATATTAGGTTGTATTTTCTTGGGTAAAAGACCGGGTATAGAGTAAAAAGACATAACTTCTTCTGTAAGATTTATGTTACTCATGTCAACATAATAATTTCATAGGCTATTGGTAATTCAGTATAGTCAACTTTTATTTTAACACCGCCTTTAGCAACACGATAACGTACATGTTGTTTAAGTCGTTCCCGTGGCTTAGCAAAGTAATTGTAAACCGAATAATTCAGCCGAATAGCCCGTTCAGTAATGGTAAAACCGAATAATATTCGGTATTCGGTTATTAGGCGAAACCACTATATGGCGCATCTCTAGTAAAAACCCTAACTGAATCAAAAATACTGTCTGAACCACAAACATACGTGTGACTTTTTGGTCTTATTTTCAACTAGCTGTTTCCCGCGACTTCATCCGCGGTACTATGGTTTTTTTATTATCCCACGGGAACCCATTTTTCCGGGTTAAAAAGGTTTCTAAGATCTTGACCAGGGATATAAGGTCACCATGCAAAATTTCATTGAAATCGGTCCTCCAGCCATTTCAGAGATTAGCCCATACAAACAGAAAAGCAGACAGAGAAAGAAAAATGGATAAAAAAAAAAGTTTGGTATCTCTTTACATCTCCCTCGCTTAATTTTAAGATTTTAGTAAAAGTATATTATACTATATGCTCGAAAAGTCACGTTCATGGGCCAACTTTATGTTCACACCACCGGGTGTTGATTGGGAGGTCCGGGTTCTATTCCCCATCCCAGAAGTTTTTCTGCTTGGTTTGGTTGGTGGTAGGGCTTCTAAGCCCGCCTGGCTAGCTACCACCGTCTTAACTAAATTTATCGCCATAATAACAGTGTTATAAGCAGTGCTGTGTTCCGGCAATCAGAGGTAAGATAGCCAGTTCCTCAGTTGTTGAGGATTACAGGTGAAGCTCGCTTCCACCATCGGCCTTATCGTCACTTAACATCAGGTGAGATGAAGGCCAAGAGCTTACCTGTCATATGAAAAGAAAAAAAACTATCTATCTGTTGGTCCATAAACGTGCTGTACTGAATCACTTTGTTATCAACTTATGCTGCTCACTTTAAATTATTGGGTGAAGAAAATCTATCAATAGTAGATACTACACCTGTAGCCACTGCGGCCTCGTTCGCCAACTGGACATATCTCATAAACCTGTTCTTCAGCTTTGGACCAGTCTGCTCTCGAAAACTCTTCCACACATACAGCAGCTCACTCTCAATCCTCGAATGCGCTAAAATCCTGGATATTTCTGGATCTAATTGCATATCACAGTAATTTGGGTACTCCGGGTTATCTTGGTAAGGTTTGTAATGCTGGTATGGCTGGTTCGCCAGCTGGTATTGGTTAGTCTGGTACTGGTTCGGTTGGTACTCCTGGTTGAAGGAAGCCCTTGGTATGTGAGGGTCGTAAGGCTTTTGCCCGTACGGACAGATTTTTGCTGAGTTATAAACTTCTTTCATCTCTGCTATCAGTTGCTGGATCTGTAATGAGAACGGTAATATTAATAATATTGTTCTGAGTAAGTAAGGGAGTTAAACGTACTGTGACACCAGAAAATTGGTAAGCTTAATAAAATAGTTGATTTATCGACGAACTAACACCGAGGTACGCAGTGTAAATTTACCCCATTGACAAAACTCAAATCACATTACACATATTATGAGATTGCCGTGCCACAAAACAGGTCAATCATATGTTGCGACAACTAGCCAAAGACAGGGCTAATGTAGGCTTATTCATGAAAGTAATATAAATATATATAAATTAAATATCCTCTGACATTCACACCTATCAAATAGTCCCGTTTTAAGCAACCAAATGCTGCTTGTGTTACGGATACTAGATGACGGACAAATATATTTAATAGATAGATACACATAATTATTCAGAATATATATAATATCATACATATATAATGAACATCCAAGACTGGAGAACAAATGTCTGAAAATTCATCACCCAAACACTTGCCGCCACTGGGGATCGAACCCAGGACCTCTCGAGATGGCGGCGCCTGCATATTTTCGTAGGCCTATTCACTAGATCACTTTACGGTGGTTCCGCCGTGCTTCGGAAGGCAATTTAAGCCGTTGGACCCGGTTGCTATTTCAAATAAGAATTAATTAAGCTCCTTACCGTGTATCTCCTTGCAGTCATGTCTGTTCTTCATTTTTTTAGTTTATGTTCCTATATGAACTCATCTTTTTCTTCTCATCATCAGCATTTCAGCCCGTTCCCGCCCACTGCAAGGCATAAGCCTCCTCTCTCTTGTGCCAATCTTTCCAGTCCTGCGCGATCCGATCTTTACGATCTTTTGCTTACCTTTACTCCAACTAAAGCTAATACAATTACCTTTACGTTAAGATGGGTTATGTACTATGGACTCTTCTGCTGCTTATCAGCGGCTTTCAAGTGTCACTAGTTGTGCTTTTGATGAATGAAATTTAGTAGTGACTTGCATCAGATAAATTCTCATTTGACAACTAAGCTCAATGGATCGGTCAGTTACAGTGATCTCTTCTGCTGCTCATCATCAGGTGCTCAAGACTAATTAAAACGAATCTAGTTGTAGCCAGGACTTACTTCAGAGAACTTGTCTTCTGACAGCGCAGCTCTGCTCGTCTGGACGATCTTCACTAGCTGCCTCCTGCTCTGAGGGTCTGACAGCCTGGACGAATCGTAAGCCGCCGCCTTCCTCCACGAGAGCCTCTCGAATTTGGAGCTGAGGGCCAGCTCCTCCAGCATACGACGACGGTTGTACTCCGTTATGTTGGTAACGAATCTCCATTGCGACATGGTTACCCTGGATGCAGATGAAGGTATACTTTTTAATGGTCGAAGTATGAGTAAATAATAAAGGCTAATAATAGCATATAGTATCATCACGCCTCTATCCCCTTGAAAGGCAGGGGTGTTCTAAATGTCTTTGTTGTTATTGCGACACTTACAATATTTTTTTAAAGTAAAATACATAAAAATATTAGCAAATTTAAACATCCCGAGTATTACAATGTACAAAAACAATGGAGATGAAATGAATTAAACTGAATTATGTGACAATTACACATAAAATTCAGTTTAATTTCAATATGAAATTGACGCCTAAAATTACTGTTGTCATTAAAATAAATGAATTCCATCAATTTTCCGTAATATGACGAGGCTTTTTATATTCCAGCTGCAGCGACAAAAGCATCCGTCCTTTTCACTCCTTAGAGTTGATCGAGTTGTAAAATTGATCGAATTTAATACCTATAACACATCCCGGATGCTTCTCTATCATACTCTCTTAGGAACTGCATAGCTTCTGCTGAGTTTGTGTTTACACCCTGAAACAAAGGGAGACCATTAGTATGTCGGTTATCATTATGCGCTTCTCCAGGAATTTCCTGCCCAGCACCTAAGCTGTGGAATGAATAGTCGCGGTATTTCCGGACCAGTAAGATATGGAAACCTTCAAGAATATAGGGTATTCCCACTTAAAAGGCCGGCAACGCACTTGTGACTCGTTTCTTACCATCAGGTGACCCGACTGCTCATCGAGTATCTCATAAAAGAAGAACAGTGTTGACGCGGCAGCCATGAAAAGAATGCTGCGCTGACGAGTGACAGAGGATAGTGGAGGCGGGGATCATGAAGGGATATTTTGCCGATCTAGAATGTGATAGAGGCTGGAAGAAGGGCTATTGAGAATGAAGAACTTCGCAAATTACACCGACAAGAGCCAACTCAACTCATAGTATGGCATTATTTATTTATTTAAGCTTTTGTGCATTACAGAAAATGTACACATGGCGGACTTAACGACTAATGTCGCTCTCTAACAGTCAACCATCAGGCAAAGCAGAGATCTGGTGGCATTGAAATGTAACTTTTATGTTGTGTTTCTTAAGAGTGAATTTGTCAAATTTTAAGTTGAAAGCCTACGACGCGTGACCACCTGTTGACTGTCACCGACCCGGTTGCCTCTCGTAGTCGACGAATCGGGCACGAGTCAACAATGTGCTTCCGCCGGGCGGCGGGTTGTCATCTCGGGAAGCCCGATCTAGATGAAATTCTAACGAACTAGTTCATCATTATCCTGCCCTTTTTCCCAATTTCATTTGGGGTCGGCGCAACGAGTCTTTCTCCTCCGCTCTCCCCTATCACACGCCATATCAACATTTACTCCCAATCTAGCCATGTCCTCATTCACACAATCTATCCATCTCTTCTTTGGTCGTCCTCTCCCACTAACTTACGAATTAGTTGAGAATGTAATTCCCACTCGCTGATGACTCGTAACGTGCGAAGACCTTAAAGAAACACACAATGACGACTTCAGCAGACGAGTAGTTTGAACGACACCCTTTCAAGGCCTGACCATGCCTTAGGTAGCTTTGTTTTCGATGTCGAAAGCCAAAGCATAATAACCTATGCCGAGCTCCTGTGATAGTCCTTAATGTAGCGCTATACGATCTTTCATTTCTCCCCGTCAAAAAAAAATCAAAATTTCCTGTGACATGGTGGCTGGTGGTAAGACATGGTGGCTGGTGGTAAGCCCCAACTTGACGTCACTATATTTTAATTTGTATATTAGGTCCTTACCTATGAAATTGGTGTTTTGTATGGAGATTTTGGGGAATTCTGCATTTTCCATACTAAAATTTTTTCGGTTTTCTTCACAACGACAAATCCAAAGATAATAATATTTGGCATCTATCATAAGACAAGCTTTAGTAATATGTGTAATATCACACTTCATAAAAAATATTTATCGTTTAATTGAATGCAAATAAAATGATGTATTCGGGAGGCACTTAAAAAGAGTTGTCTCCGTGTCCAATTTTAACACAATTAAACTTACAAAAAATAATCAAAACAAATCAAAAGAGCTCAAAAATATAGTCTATTTTTATACGAGGTAATTATTTTTTAGGAATACTCTGAATCTTAATAGTTACAGACAAAATACTAAGAGGGAAAAATCACCAATTTCATAGGTAAGGACCCAATATTAAGATTAAAGGCACAAAATAGCGCCTTAAATAAACTTATGGACTTTATAATTGAGCTGAAACTGATAACTGAGAATCTTGTGGTTTTAAATGTTTCTAGGAGCAAAACAAATAAAACGAGACAGATAGTAAATTTTAAAACAAAAACCATGAGAAAATGGCCGCTAATATAGCTATGGCGCCTCGTTACAATCCGACTGATATAAACCAAAAATTATAACCGTGTTGGCTTAATGATGGTCCTAATGTTTTATAACAAGAACCGCTGTAAAACCGGTGACAGACCCTTCGGTTTTTAACTGTAGCAACTAGACGTGACGCCCCAGATTTGATTCACGCAAATACTTGTAACACATCCACAGAGATGCCGTTATTTCTTTGGGCATGATTGTGACGATGTTTAGGGTTCCGCACACAAAGGGTAAAAACGGAGCCCTATTCGGACTTCGCTGTGCCGTTTCTCTGCCACCAGGCTGTATCTCAAGAACCATGATAGACAGTTTGGTAGATTGTATTTGCTAGTTAATTAGTTAAAGGCAGGTACTTGCAAAATAACGGAGGCCATCCTTCCCAATGTTTCTTTCCCTACCCGCAATGCACACTGAAGAGCTTAACAACGCGCGCAAGAGGCGCGCCCCGCCAGTCATCCGCTGCTCGTCACCCGCTGATGTTACCCGCTGTTAATTGCTAGTTCCGCTGCCCATCGCCGTAGTTTCTCAGTTACCGCCGTTCTTACACCGCCTCATCATCAGCCAAGCGAGCCTGGGCCGCTAGCGCGTCCGCAGGAGCTGCCGCCAGAAAAGCAAGTAAGTGTGCATTTTGCTTCCTATCCTTAGAGAGCTGTGACTTCTTCTTTTCTAACCTTTGCAGCTCTTATAAACTCCTACACATAGGTCGCGTTATTGCAAGCGCCTGCTGTAGATTTTGTAAACCGCAATAAATACAGTCCACTAAAACTCCGCTACCGAAGGGAAAAAAGATCCAGCACGGTTGAAATTTTCACAAATTATGTACAGTACGTCTCAATCCAAGTTGCCAAAAACGTAAACAAAACAAAGGTAATGTTTCATCTCTAAAATGTTTTGTGATGACTGTAGGTAATTGAAATCAATTGAAACCGACAACAATTGTTACCGTTAATTATATTTACGTGCCAATGTCCATGTAAAAAGTGTGATTATTGAATAACAAATTCGGTAAGTCGGCTTTTTTGTTTACCTCTATGGCAACTTGGATTGAGACGCACTATATTTCTGTTGCCGCTACGAGTACAACAACAAAACAACAAAATAAAATAAAACAAATGCGTTTTTTTTGTTCTTTTTACCTCGCCATTAATAATGATCACCGGTAAGTTCTTGAAATATCCACAAAATACTCAGTTGTATTTTTAATTTATTAATAAATATAAAAAAAATTAAAATAAAACAAAAGAAATATTTCCTATACAATAAACGCGCTTTTTGCCTATTTTAGATAAAAAACTGAATCTACTGTTGTTTACCTAGTCAAAATACGGAACCCTTCCCTACGAGTCCGACTCGCGCACGACGGGTAATTATTATATTATCGATGTTTTAAACTTAAACTTGCATAAGTGAGTGGATATTTTTCACGAGAAGTGTTGTGTATTTGTCACATGTGTTTAAAATAATATTTTGAACTTATATTCGCTTTAATTTAATTTCGGAGGAGTGATTTAAGTGTCAACAAGTCGTGACAAAACCAAGATGGCTGCGGCAAAATTGCAGGAAATCCTCTGAGCAATATAAAAAATTAAATAAATTGCACATGTCACGATCTTCGCGTAATGATGTTATTATTAATAACCTTGGACGGTTTTCAGAATAAAATAAACTTTGCGACAAGAGAAGATGGTCACTATATTATGATGTTTGGAATGTCAGTTTTCCTATTCATATGATATCGTATGGTAGCGGCTCATTAAAAGAATACTACCAACCCATCTCTTCCCTTGGCTGTCGTAAAAGGCGACTAAATGGACAACTGCACAACCGTCTAATAGCTTATAGCGGCGACGGGGTCACTAACTGTCACGCTGGGCACATGTGCAGTCACTTCATGGTCACTTGTAAAAACTATTTGGTTTGCCACTAGCAACATCCTGGCTAGTTTTGTGATCGACGTATATTTGTATTAAGATTGTTTATATTTTGATACAAATGTCTACCTTCACTTCATCCCTGTCATCCTAATAAACACCACTCTCTGCACTCCAAAACCCTGTTTTATTAGTTCACTCCTCACTGCTTTTGCCTAGTCTCTAACCCTTAGGGGATAATATGTCAGTCTTTAGATAGAAACAATTGAACTTTTTACAGTCAGTGTGATTTATAAAATTAAACGTGCTACACCAGCGTGGTCTCAAATCTATCTCCTTCAACACTTGAAAAATTATTTCTTTTTATCTATACATACATATTGGGTCCTTACCTATGAAATTGGTGTTTTTCTTCTCACTTAGTATTTTGTTCGTAACTATTAAGTTTCAGAGTATTCTTAAAAAATAATTACCTCCTCAAAAATAGACCATATTTTCGAACTCTTTTGATTTGTTTTGATAATTCGTTGTAAGTTTTATTGTGTTAAAATTGGACACGGAGACAACTCCTTTTCAGTGCCTTCCGAATACATAATTTGATTTGCGTTCACATAAAAAAGATAAATAATTTTTAAGAAGTGTGATATCACACATATAGCTAAAGCTTGTCTAATGATACATGCCAAATATTGTTCTCTTTGGATTTGTCGTTGTGAAGAAAACTGAAAAAATGTTATGTATGGAAAATACAGAGTTCCCCAAAATCTCCATACAAAACGCCAATTTCATATGTAAGGACCTACTGTAATAAAACTGTAAGAAGAGATCGAATTTCTGTACATAGATTTAAAAAAATTGCTTAAAACCAAGTGAGGGGGTGGTAAATAGAGGGAAAATACCAAAAAAAGAATTTTAATTTTTTGTTTCTCTGTCTCTGTCTGCCTGTTTGTACGGGCTAATCTCCGAAATGGCTGGACCGATTTCAATGAAATTTTGCATGGTGATACCTTATATCCCTGGTAAACATCTTAGATTATTCCTTATACTTTTTATTTCGCAAAATTAAATAATGAATTTTATGTAGTAAATAACAGAAAAGGTCCCAAAATAGCTCCTTGCGGAACGCCCATCTTCCTCTGGCCACATCACGGTCCGTGGGCAACCTTCATGGTACACACCGTGACTGATTCACGTTCAAATGCTTAAGTTAGATTTAAATGCCATAATCGTGGGCTTAATAGGCCACTTGTTATGCGTCACAATTCTATGCCAGACTTATAAGATAATATTATAGGACAATTGATACCAAAAACAAAGCTACCTTCGCCATGGCCAGGCTGTGGGTGGTGAACAAAACTTTTTGATCTCGAATTCCTCCGTGCTGCGGTAGGCACGTTAAGCCGTTGGTCCCGGTTGTTACTGCAACCGTATACCCACCAATCTGCATTGCGTGGTGGCGTTTCGGTCCATACTCCTTATGTGTCTCTCCGTGAGGAACGCTGAGGCTCAGTGGTAGGTGGTTAGTGGTGGTGGTGGCATTCGAACCCGCGACCTCTTGAACGAGAAGTGTCTTTTCCAACTAGGCTAATAGTAATACTACCTTCGTCTATCCTAATTTCCCATTCGTTAGTATGACGTCATATCCGTAGTCGCCATCTTGACGTTTTAACGCCCGCCCGTTACAGACCATTGTTTTATATATTACGTAATAAATAATTCAAACTTTCCCTATCGGCTTAATAAACAGATCTTAGTGGTTATGAAGACAGCGTAGCCGAGTTCGGAAAGACGGCAGTACTCGTTCAAGGGGTCGCGGGTTCGATCACACCACCCTGTACCACTGAGTTGGAATAAAACTTTAGTACCTGCAGTATTGTGAGGCGTGAGGAACTGGGTGGCGTAGTGGTTAGTACGCTTTGGCTTTCGTTTGGAAACAAAGCTACCTTCGCCATGGTCAGGCCGTGGATGGGTGACCAAAACATTGTGATCCGTGAACCCGTTGGTCCCGGTCGCTATTGCAACCGTTTCTACCCAGCAACCCATATTGGGCCAGCATGGTGGTGTTACGGCCCATAAAGCCTGTGCCCAGCAGTGGGACGTATATAGGCTGAGGACGGACAGTCAACTCTAAAAATATGTAAACACTTTTAAGAGTAAACGACTATTATTAGAAAGAAGTAAAGATTGTCAACTCCAAAATGTGGATTTATATTTTCGACTCGACTGGACCGTGACTGGTAGACTTAAATCATTGAGGGCCACTTGCAGGAAATTTTAAACATAGTTTAAATCTCGATTTAATCAATTTTTGACATAAGAGCCATAGTAAAACTGTCAAAAAATGTCTAAATCGAGTTATGCAATGCTTGCGGTCACAAGATCCGCGCGCATTTTTCGTGTTTCGGACACAACAGAGGTTTTTATGGCCATAGGAGGGTCCGAAGCCCTCCGATGCCTTCTGAAGCACGAACTCAAGACCTCCTCCTCGACGAGCGAGACGACCTCCGTGGTAAAGTGGTCTGTATGCCGGCCTGAAGGCGTCGCCATTTCGAGAGGTTCCGGGTACGATATCAAATTTGTGTGATGAATACAGGCATTTGTTCTCCAGTCTTGGATGTTTATTTATGTATTTAGTATAAATATTTATTACTATTCAAATTTAGATCGAGTATCCGTAACACAAGCAGCATTAATTGCTTAAAATGGGGCTAGTTGATAGGTGTGATTATCTGAAGATACCTAAATAAAATTAACTATATTCTTCATGACAATGTTTGATTGGCTGTATCCTGTTCTTATTCTATGAAACACAGAAGAAACAGGTGTAAAACTAAGATTAATATCTTTAACTTTATAGGCAATAGATAAAATAACATACCATTCGAAAATATTCTTCGCTGCACGCATGCCGTGTGAAGAAAGCAAAAAGAACGAACACCAATGCTGTGAGCGTCTCCATTTTAAAAAAGAAAAAGTCTATCCACCTTTGAACACTTTTTAATTTTATTTTATTCTAGGACCCACTAAACTCACTTCGTTTTGTTCTAAAATCATTATTTTTGTTTACACAACCGTTTATTACATTATGGAAATAAAATTAGGGTGCGTTACGTAACACTTAATTAGAATTGCATTCGATTTGGCGGTAATTTTGACAGCTACGCTTCAAAGAGGTTTCGATCTCTTTATACTTTCGTTTGGGCAAAAAGGTCGGATTTAATTAAAATATTTTGTTTTGGATTCGCTATGAATGATGAATTTTAATGAGAGTGCGTGCACTACCATTTCTTGTCGTTGACTGGTGTAAGATTTCCGTTGCTTTTGTTTTGTCCATGCTTTGGTGAACATGGTTGCTCTACATGAGAGCGGCACGAGCCATTCACTCGAGGTGTGTCTAAAGATATTTTAGTATTAAAAATATTATCATGATGAATTTGTAGATAAGTTGTTAATTTAATAATAATATTTTAATTACATGAAACACAGTACATACAATAATGGTGATATTAACCATAATGACATTAATCATGCTATATGTTTCGTCAAATCTATGGCAGGTAAAAGTTATTCATTAATAACAGAATAAATACATCAAATTAACTAACAAGCTCAAATTACATTATAAAAGTTTTTCAAGAAGTCACATAATTATTTAATTTCCCATAAATTATGGAGTATGTAGATCTTTAACACACTATATAATTTAAAAATATAGATAGATAAAATTCTTTATTGCAACTAATAAAAACACAGAAATATAGTAAAACAAATACAATGCAACACAGGCAATACACACAAAATATAATTAAAAATATAGTATATTTCTAGCGTGTAAAACAAAATTTATATATTGCAACATTGATACATACCTACATACATATAATCATATTTAATTATCAGGATTTTTATAAAATTATTATGTGTAATATTCTGAATTTTTATACGAATGCAGTTTATCTAATAAATCCGTCATCTTGTATCCGTAACACAAGCAGCATTAGTTGCTCTAATGAACTAGTCATAGGTGTAAATGTCTGAAGATATTTATTTAATTTTAAAAATATGTGACAGTTTGAAAGTGTGACAGTGGCATAAAGAAACGAGTGAAAGCTGGTAACATGGTGAATGGGGCTATGCATGCTTTTATGAGCAGTCAGGTGGTCTCTGAAAAGGCACGACTAGCAGTGCACAACGGTGTGCTAGTCCCAACACTGATGCACGGGAGTGAATTTTGGGTATGGGAGAAGAGACACGAAAGTAGAATAAATGCGGTAGAAATGAGAGCTTTGAGAAGCATGGCTGGAGTAAAATTGATTGACAGGATATATAATGATGTGATAAGAAGGAAGTGTGGTTTGAAAGAGGATGAAGTGACAAGAATAGAGAAAGGTATGCTGAGATGGTTTGGACATGTGGAAAGAATGGATGAAAATAGATTGACTAAAGGGATATATGAATCGGGTGTGAGTGGAGATACGGGACGAGGCAGACCTAGGCGAACGTTTCTCAACCAAATTAAAGACCTTTTAGGGCCAGGTCAAAAGTACCCGAAATCGCCGAGCATGCATGAGGACTGTAATGAGAGTTGATGAAGTGAAAGAAATATTAAGGGATCTTATGTATGTATGTATGTAAAAGTATAAATTTATAAAAAACTAGATTTTTAGCAATTAACTGCAATAAAATAAATTTATTTGATGTGCTTTTTGTGTAAAATATGGACTGTGTTATTAATGAAAAGACAAAGAATGATCGAGCGTATTAAAATACCGAAAGAAAAAAAACATATCTCGAGACAAAATATCTTCAATAATTGTAATAATCTCGTGTGTAATTGTGTCCGTCGATCCGTCGCATGCGTCTGCGACATTCTAGCAAAGACTAATTAACATAAAGAGGGGTAGCTTCGTATAAAACTAGGTAATAAACAATTTTGTCGCCAAATTCGCGAATTTCGCTGGGGTTGACTGGTTTGTACGCAGTTTTCCTGCATTCTCAGGTTCAAATCCCGGTCGGAGTGGAAGTAACGGATGTTATAAGGTTTTGTGGGTATCGTCCTCAGCCCACTGCTGGGCACAGGCCTTATGACACCACCACGCTAGCCCAATGTGGGTGGTGGGTAAGAACGGTTGCAAATAGCGACCGGGACCAACAGCTTAACGTGCTGTCTAAAGCACGGAGGAGTTTGGGAACGCAAAGTTTTGGACACCCATCCAAGGTGTTTTCGATATCGAAAACCAAAGCGTACTAACCACTACGCCAGCGAGCTCCTCAGGCGACCTAGCGGAAAGTATTTAAATCACGTTTCCCATAGAAATAGACATTCTTAACGCAACTGAAAAGCTGAATTTTTTACAATGAAACATACTCTGTACATACAGTCCTTTCTGTAACCTGGTTAATCTTTGGCACTCACATCGATACATCTTCTAATTACTTGTCTTCGTTTTCTATTTAAGATTTATTTATTATCGTTATTATCCTTTCGTCGACTATTATGTACATCGAGCTAATAATTAACAGTATACTTACTCATCAATTAAGAAGAGTCTAATAGATTTCGATAGTAAGTAAAAGTGAAGAAACTTTCCCAATGTGGTGACAAAAACATAACGTATCAAATGAAATGAAGTGAAGTGAAATGGAATGGAATGAAATGAAATGAAGTGAAATGGAATGAAATGAAATAAAATGAAATTCTTTATTTAATCATTTACTAAAACATTAAGGTAACAATTAGTTACACTACGCGTCAAAAGCAATAAAACTTAACAAAAAAATTATATAAGTACTTCTACTTGTTTACCTCAACATTTTATTCTTCCTGTTCACTACCGGGGGGGCCACGCCTCTATCCCCGAAGGGGCAGGCCTAGAGAATAACACTACTCCGCCCAATGCAGGTTAGAAACACACACATATCGCCAGATCTGTTCAGTCCCCATATAACATCTAGCTAGTACGCCTAAAGGGTATCATATTGTATCTAGAATTTTATATTTCCACCTGTAATTCATATGAAAGCGGTAAATAATAGGTTACCCATGAAATTGCCGTTTTTCTCTTTCTTAGTATTTTGTCTGTAACTATTCAGTTTCAGAGTATTCGTAAAAAATATTTACCTCCTAAAAATCTACCTAAAAATCGGCCATATTTTTAAGCTCTTTTGATTTGTTTTGATAATTTGTTGTAAGTTTAATTGTGTAAAAATTAGACACAGAGACAACTCTTTTTGAGTGCCTCCCGAATACATCATATTTTGATTTAATTCACTTAAAAACGATAAATAATTTTAATGAAGTGTGATATCAATATTGCTCAAGCTTGTCTTATATAATGATACTTGCCAAATATCTTTGGATTTGTCGTTGTGAAGAAAACTGAATAAATGTTTGTATGGAAAATGCAGAGATTCGCAAAATCTCCATACAAAACGGCAATTTCATAGGTAAAGACCTATTATGTTTGAATCTACTCGTATTGCAATGGGCTGGGCACAATGTGAGGCAAGCGATATTCACAATCAGCTATCTTGGTCGACGTGTGAGCTGTGTGGAAGCGGCTCGTTAAAGGAAAACGTAGTGATTATATTCTCTTTGGTTAAAAGAATACTACTACCAACCCATCTCTTGTCTTGGGTGCCGTAAAAGGCGACTAATGGACTTAGAACTGCACAACATTCAATAGCTCATAGTGCGACGGGCTCACCACCTGTCACGCTGACTGTAGTCACTGCTTGGTGACGCGCGGACTATAGCAGTGGACTGCTTCTGCGGTGCTTTTTGTTTAGTCTCTGACTCACCCTTAGGGGATAATAGTCGTGATTATATGTATGTATGTATACTAAGATAAGTTCTTTTTAAATAAAACTCAGTGGTACATACAGTACAGGCGTACAAACCTTTATTTATTGCGTGTTTTTTGTGAGGCAACGATAGCCAAATTGGAAAATTGATAATAGAGTACCTAACTAATACATACCTAATTTTTGATACTACAACTGAAGCTCCTTTCGCTTTGGCCTGTTTTCAGATAGGTGACCACAACTTGTATGTAAGACACTTTACATTAAGTTGGAATTGATCTCTATAATAGTTGCTATTGCAACCGTTTCACAAATTCGCGTTGGGCCAAGAAGTGGTGTTTCGGCCCATACTCCTCAAGACATCTTTATACATTTTTATGATTTTTCAAAGACAAATAAGCGACAGAGGGTGTTAAACATTACAAAAATACAATACAAGTGTAATTAATATCAGCCAGGCGCTAGTATAGGTACTTTTACAAAAGAGGCCATTTTGTTATTAGGACGGGAGTACAATGGATATCTGAGACGGGTTCCGCTCTGAAAAACACCATTGTTGAAAACAAAGTTTCTACTGCAGGAACCAAGTACCAAACGACTTGGTTAGTCACATTATATGACGACTATTATGACAAGGGAAGTAATTAATTGGGCAGCCATTTAATTATTTGGTCAGCAAAAAAAAGGTCAGAAGAAAAATCATTTGGGCAGCTAACAAATATTTTGTCAGCGATATAATTATTTGGGCGACAAAATTAGGCAGAAAAACAATTATTTGGGCAGCAATATACACGTTACCGGAAATGTATAAAATCTAGGTAAAACATTATGAAGGATCAAGGATCAATTCCTAGGAAATGTAGGTATTCTGATAGATATAATAACTAATAAGGTTTAGGTTATGTTTTTTGTGTCATCAAAGCATATATTAAACAATCTGGCCGCAGAGAAAACATTTGAATTGATTAGTTAGTTAATTTGCTGACAAATTAGAAATATCTGCTGGCCAATTAGTTACTTTGCTGACAAATTAGAAATATCTGCTGGCCAATTAGTTACTTTGCTGACCAATTTAGAAATATTTGCTGTCCTTGTGTTAATGACCAATTAGTTATTTTAGCTGACCAATTGTATTGTTTTGCTGACCAAAATTGGAATATTTTGTTAACCGATTAAATACCGGTCTCAAGCCGTCGCCATCTCGAGAGGTTCTGGGTTCGATCCTCGATGGGGGCAACTTTGATGAATACAGGCAATTATTCTCCAGTCTTGGATGTTTATATATAGTTATATAATGTATTGTATATTATTTATGCATACTTTATTGGACATACACCATGAGACCACTCGACCACGTGGTCGTCAATAATCATAATTATTAATTACTTCCTAAATTTTCAACTCTGTTTTAAGCTCTGTTCCTACTCCTGGTAGATAATACAGTCGAGTTCAAAAGTATATATTCACATTTGACAGGTGATAGTCTTTATACCCTACCAATAAGAGTCATTTACTGTCAAACATGCATACATATTTTTGAACTCGACTGTACTAGGCGGTACTTCAAATTGATTTAAGGGGTATGTAGAAACACAGTATAATGAATTAGGTACTATATAATGTATACAATAACGAACTCCTGAGCCTATCTCTTCGGGGATACATAACATACATACATAAAATCACGCCTGTAATCCCCGTAGGGGTAGGCAGAGTCCAAGGAGTACTGTGTTCCTTAAGACCACATTTAGCCATACGAAAATTGGGTTTGTTCAGATGAAAAATCGTAAAAGATCAGTAACAAATGGCTAGCTCATCGCCTACACAATCACAGACCCAGTACCCAATACGCCCTAAGTCGCCTTTTACGACATGCTAGGCAAGAAAACCAGTTGGTACAGACCTACATTCTTTTGATTGACGTAAATAAAAACAAAAGCTCATTTAAATTATGTATTTACAAATCAGGCACTTACATGACGAATAATATACATTTTTAAACTATAAATAAAACAGATTCTGTATTAGAAACTAAAACAAAAATATTGCGTTTACGCTGTATTTAGGATAGCTGCCTTTGCCTTTCGATATTTTTTAACTTTATTCGAAAAATGTGTTTTAAATTCAGGGGTTTTTGGCGCCATTCAACTAGGGCGGAAGTGATTTTTATTTCAGTGATTGTACTCGTAATATTGTTTCGGAGTGGATCTTGTTGGGTAAAATCAGTGTAGTTTTGTGTAATAAGTGTCAATAATGATGAGCAATGTGGAGGATCATTGAAAAAAGCGTCAAGTGGTGTGAAAAACGATGAGATGTTTGTCGTGGTAATCCACCTCATCGAAGTAACACCACGGTGTCAAGTGCCGTATTATCCATAAGGCACTTTAGGCCAGTGCCTAGGGGCCCACTGTGACCAGGGGCCCAGTACTCGCGATTAATTACAAAATGAAAAAATAAACATATGTTTAAGATTACAAAGAGAAGGAAAATCTTGCATGTTTTTATAAAACGAACATAAACGTTAGGTTTATAAAAATATGCAAGATTTTCCTATTCTTTATTTCATTTTTAAATGACGGCGATATTTGTCCTGTAGTTTGTGGCGAAAGTCTTTTCACTTGAAGGAAGGCGTATACCTTTGCAATGTGATGGCTGAAGTCTGTTCTTGATGATGATGGTACCTTCATTCTATTTCGTAATGTAGACAGTAAAAATTTCCAAAATTGCGTTGTTATGGTATGAAAAAGGGGGGGCCCGAAACGAGCTGTGCCTAGGGGCCCCGAGATGGTTAATCTTTCCCTGACAGTGTCTGCCATCGATCGTTTGACGCCAAACTCTCCAAAGATGCATTGAAATGCATTACACTAAATTAAATGTAAATTACTGAAGACAATTACGAAAGACATGGCTGTTCTCTTTGCCGTCCCTGTACAGGACGAATTTTACCAAAAAAAAAAAAAATTTTTTTATTGATTTTGCCCTAAACTGTTGGCGTCTGTTTTTTGTCTAGAGAAAGGTAAGGATAGCATCACTTTAAATTAAGTTCACGGAAGTCCCAGTGTGCTTATTAGGTACCTGACAAAAATTACATAAGTACAGTCACGTGTAAAAATATGGTACACTTCTGACGTAATTATTGGAATCCAAACTGTCACTCATGAAATGCATCATACATAATTATTTATGCTCCCGTTCGGACGCCATTAATTGAAGAAGAATTATTTATGCATGTACAGTGGGGGTAGAAAAAGGTTCGTCAGTTTTCAAATTGATTCCTTTATCAGTCATAGAAACTTATTACCTTTTGAAACTAAATCGCTACCAACATAACTGCTGTATGCAGTTACATTAAATTATGCTTACTGGTAATGAAATCAAGGATCAAAACAACTTGAATCTAAACAATTACTTTTAATATTTATTTGAGACTAAAACCTTTTTGATAGTAAGTAATTAAAGTTTAAAAAATAAAGTTCTATTTAATTGTCAGTATTATTATGTCATTGGAATGTCGTAATATTTGTTGAATTTTTGCGAAAAATAATTAATCCGCATTGTATTTCATTTCATAATGCCAAGAAATTTGAATTTTAATGAAAGAGCTACAATTATTGCAAACCATGAATCTGGCAGTAATATAAGCGAAGATATCTGTACAAACGTCAATGCGACATTTTTGAAATGTTGGTATGACTGACGTTGCCTCGTGCAAACAAATATCGACTTTAAGGTGACGAACCCTTTTCTACCCCGACTGTACAGTCGAGTTCAAAAATATGTACACACATTTGACAGGTCTTTATTGTCTTCCAATAAGAGTCATTTACTGTTATACATGTATACATATTTTTGCACTCGAACATGTGATGTAAAAAAATATAATCTGTATTTATTTTGATATACTAATGAAAGAAAAAACATTAAGAGGAAACCATGAGGGCAATTTTTCCATTCAAACGTAGTCCCCTGTTCCCTTACTGGATAATGCCACTAGAGCAATAATTTTATCCCGAAAAATCTACGGCTACTATACCCGTGTGTTGTAATGTTTATATTTTTCCCATAAATTCAATATTAATAAAGATATCTCTTCAATAACCTAAAATAATTGTACGGATTTTCCGCTGTGTTCAGACATCCAGCAAACAAATTTGACGAGATTATATGAAAAAAGAAAAACAGGGACACGGCATAAGTCTTTCTTTAATTTCTAATGAAAAAGTAATCAAATCGGTTCAGTTTTCGAAGAGGAAACAGGGTACTACGAAACGTTTTTGTCAGTTTTTCTTAGGTATTTTCGGTCCAAGCTGCAGCTGTCCCTATCGCACTCTACGGGGTTGTCCTGGCGCGGCGCGATATCAGTAGATTTCTTAAATACCTATTCTTCAATGCTCTCGGCCTTAGTGTTTCCTCTTAAAGTTTGTAAACTCGTCACAATTGGTGAACAATAAATAAGTATTAGGTCCTTACCTATGAAATTGGTGTTTTGTATGGAGATTTTGGGGAATTCTGCATTTTCCGTACTAAAATTTTTTCAGTTTTCTTCACAACGACAAATCCAAAGATAATAATATTTGGCATCTATCATTAGACAAGCTTTAGTAATATGTTTAATATCACATAAAAATTCTTCATAAATTTTATTTATCGTTTTTAAGTGAATGCAAATAAAATGATGTATTCGGGAGGCACTTAAAAAGAGTTGTCTCCATGTCCAATTTTAACACAATTAAATTTACAACAAATTATCAAAACAAATCAAAAGAGCTGTAAAATATAGTCTATTTTTAGACAAGGTAATTATTTTTTAGGAATACTCTGAATCTTAATAGTTACAGACAAAATACTAAGAGAGAAAAAAACACCAATTTCATAGGTAAGGACCCAATATATTAGTTTTATAGTTATGTTGCAGTTTTAAATACATTCTAGTCACAAAACAATCCAGAGGTTTTCAATTTTGTGATGAATATTCTGTAACAAAATGTGAAGATTTCATAATTACCTAATAATTGTCCATTATATGCTTTATTTAGAGGTAAATAAATAAAATTGTAGTCTATTACTTTACAGATATATAGGCTAGTTGACCCTTTTTAATTGGGCCCCAAAGGATTCATTATTGTAAACCACCACTTTAAAAAAACTATAATTTAAAATACTTTTATGCTTGACAGGCAAAAATGCTATCTGTCTATATGGTATATGAATTAGATGGTCTATCTGTGCCGTGTGGTCAAGATTTTAGCAAACAATCAATTCATTCGCTTGATAAGTTGCGACTGGCGATTGACGAATTTTGACCATGTGTAGTAATTGTTTACATGACGCGTTACTTCACCAATTTCACATGTCTGAACTTTATTTTTTTTTGGCTTTTTTGGCACATGAAAAAAAAGTAAAAATATAACATGTTTAAACTGAATTTTTACAACAATTCCTTATTTATATTTACTGAACTTTGTATATTTCGGACCCTTATGCTAAATACTATAAGAATTAAACATTATTTTCATAACTTTTGATGTGAGTCAACTAGCCTATTCAATGTTAATAATATATATTACTATTACCAATAATAAAGGAGGTAACCTCTAAAATTTAAATATAAAATAAATATTACAGAAGAGCTCGGTGACATATATTATATATCTTAATTTGAATTTGAAAACAGAGCAATTTTTGCAATGGCTGTACCTTGGATGGGTGACCAAAGCTTTATGATGGTCCATTATAAACTTTAAATACTTTTGTGTATACTATAATTTTGATTTCTTTTGTTAATAACAAATGCACTCAAAACGAATTCCACCAAAGTAAATAAAATGTTTAAAATGACAAATCTAGAATTGATATAACCTCCATAATTTTGCCTGAAGTTAAGAATAGACATAGTATATAAATAATAATTATAATAATAATTTTTAAATAAATTTCTTTCTTTCTTCTTTCTTAAATTATTTCATTAAATTAACTTCATGTATTAAAAAACATATCTCACGACTGAGTGGAATCCACGTTGTTACTAATGTCCACGTTGTCACCTATTACATTATTATATTTCTTTTTTGAAGTATCTATGTTATGTCTACGTTTCATATGCTTTTTAAAATTAGATCCGTTCGTAAAGTCTCTTCGACAATAAACACAAGAATATGGTTTTGCTCCAGTATGTTGCCTTAAGTGCAAGTTCAGGCGCGTTTTAAAACGGAAGGTTTTATTGCAATATTGACAAATGTAGGGCATTAAGTCCGTATGGACTATGGAGTGCGATTTTAAGTGGCGTTTTACTCTGAAACTCTTACCGCACTGCTCACAGACAAACGGCTTTGTTCCTGAATGTAGACTGATATGTGACTGCAAGTTCCCTCTAGCCCTGAATGCCATCGGACAAAACTCACACTTAAAAGGCTTCGCGTCTTCATGTGTTGTGATGTGAGTGCTTAAAGTACCTTTCGTAAAGAACATCTTCCCGCAAATATGACAAGAGAAGTCTCTGCTTCGGTTTGTATGCACCAATTTATGCTGTTGTAGGTTACTTCGAGATTTAAACTCTTTATTGCAGTAAGGGCATTTCAAATCACCTTCAAAACTTTCTTGTTTGACTATCCGCTTCCTCACACCTTTGGCGTACAACATAATGTGTTCTTTCAGCTGTTCATGAGTATCGAATCCAGTCCCACAATTCCTACACATAGTTAGGATTGAATCTCGGTGTACTAAGTTGCAATGTTTCTTCATGTAAGACGACCTCGTAAACTGTTTATTGCAGAACTCACAGCAATATCTCAACATTTTATTATGGATACGTACGTGATTTACAAATGTACGAAAGCTGGCGATGACTTTGCTGCAATCCGAGCACTTAAAGGCGCAGCAACATGAGTGTATTTGGATGGAATGAAGGCGCAAGGACGCTATATTTTTACACTGAGCGTCACAACTAGCACAACGGCATAAATACTCATCCCAAGTAACTGGTTGAGCTCCATCTGTTTCTAGTATATCTGTGGGCGAATGTCGTTTTAATTTTCGCTTTTTTTTCTTCACAGCCAGTCCTAAAGGCAAGTCGCTGTCCGTGGAATCAACACCTTCGTTGTCAAACTCTACATCAGAGTCTTGTTCAGCTTTTATGAGGCTAATATCAATATCAATCAAGCTATTTGGATCAACAGTGATTACTTGCAAACTATCGATAGGAGATTCGTCTTTTACCTCTTGCTTTGGATTTTGGAAGTCCTCCCAGTCTGCGTTCACCGGGTTTCCACAATCCGCAGGTATTTCTGGCTTCGTATCGCTTGAGTTTGCGGTACCATTTTTCCTACAAAACACATCGTTTAATTTCACTTGTGCGGCTCGGACGTTGTGTAAGAACGCCCAAGTGCGTTCTAATAAGTCAAAGCATGAGAAACAGATCGTTGTCGGCAGTAAAGTTGAGGAAACATCCACATTCACCCATTTCATTTTTACACTTATTTTCGAGTTCATTCCAACATCGCCGTCTGCTGTTATCAGCTGAGAAAGCGGCGTTGGCTCCGCACACAATCGACAATAACCATCTTCTTGATCAGACATTATTCTAATAAGCTTATTATAATACGCATTCGACAGTAAATAACGTAATTTTATCGAAAAAACAGCGAGAAAAGCAATCACTGATAAACAAATTTTGACATTTGTCATATTTGTGTTGCTAATCATAAAAATTTAAAACTACTAATGTATATAAACTACGTTTCTACTATTTTGTTACTAGTAGTAATTTTCTGGAAAAAGTTCCTAATTTAACTGACAGAATCCAATGGCTCCTGAAAAAGAAGTTATTTATTGATGTCATGGTTTCCCAGATCATTGGAATTATAAGCTACACTTGATACTTGATAAGTTTAGCAAAAAATTTAAAATAGTGACATTATGTACAATTTTAACATTTTCTTTTATTATAGGGTTATGGGTGCGGAAAGGTCGTACCACGAGCTGGAATCCGCCATCCTTGAGGTTTGCATTCGTTTTTTTTTTTTTTGTAATATTCTCCCGTAGGGAAGGCAAAGGGAACGAAGCCCATACAGCCATGTCTGCAATATATATATCTTCAATAGTTTGCATTGAAATGCTAGTGTAATGCATTTCAATGCATCTTGGGAGAGTTTGGCGTCAAACGATCGATGGCAGACACTGTGGTGCTACTTGGATGAGGTGGATTACCACGATAAAAAACTCATCACTTTTCACACCACTTGACGTTTATTTCGATAATCCTCCATATTGCACATCATCACAGACACTTATTACACAAAACTACACTGATTTTACGTAACAATATCCACTCCGTACAATATTACAATCATCGAAACAAAAATCACGTCCGCCATAGTTGAATGCCGCCAAAAAAAAACCTCGTTTTTTTTTTTGTAAAATTCGTTAACAGTAGAATACTATTCTTCAGTAGTTTACATTGAAATGCTAGTGTAATGCATTTCAATGCATCTTGGGAGAGTTTGGCGTCAAAGGATCGATGGCAGACACTGTGGTGCTACTTGGATGAGGTGGATTACCACGATAAAAATCTCATCACTTTTCACACCACTTGACGCTTATTTCGATAATCCTCCATATTTATCTTCATAATTGACACTTATTACACAAAACTACACTGATTTTACGTAAAAAATATCCACTCCGAAACAATATTACAATTATCGAAATAAAAATCCTCAGAGTAAACAGAACTGGAGTAGCCATTAGTCAATTTCTCAAACATTTTTTTCTGCCATTTCTTGCGGGGGGTGAGGTTACCACTACACTCAAAGCCAGCCGTTTTTACAAATGCACACATGCATAATTTGACACACAAATTTAAATTTCACGCACACACACGCTTAAAATAGTCACGTGGGGTGTGCGTTTTGACAACGTCACAGCCGCACTCCCCGCGAGACTAGCGTTCGAAATTTGAAATCGTAGAATTCTAAAACATGAAATAATCGAGTAAATAATCACAAAATCTTAAAAATTATAATTACAAATAAAAGGTGACACCATCTTTTAGCATACTCGATGTTTTCTATTTATTTTTACAACAAAAAACAGCACATGCAGGCATTTTTGCGGGAGCTCTGTTCGCCGCAACGTTTACAATGTTATGGCTGTCAAAATGGCGGCTCAACTAGTTTTATTAAACGTGCAAGCATCCGATGCTTGTGCATTTGGCAGAGGGGAATGTTAGACAAAGGCTACTCCAGTTCTGTTTACTCTGAGTAAAAATCACGTCCGCCATTAGTCAAATGCCGCCAAACTCTCTGTAAAATTCTCCCATTTAGGGAAAGCAAAGGGAACGAAGCCCATACAGCCAAGTCTTCAGTATATGTTTCTTCAGTATTTGCATTGAAATGCTAGTGTAATGCATTTCAATGCATCTTGGGAGAGATTGTTTTTTTGGTTTAGATGTGCATTGGCAGCAGCATAGCAGGCAATGGCTGGCAGCCATTCATAATTTTATTAGGTACTACCTTTCATGGGTTGACCGCAGGAGATCTCTTTTAAAGGTAAGTCCGCAATTTATATGGACAAACACGTGATCCAACATGGATTGGCGGATAGAAACGATTGTGATATCTAATAAGCACTCGAGATCAATGAAATAGGTAACGTGATTTTTTTTTAATTCCCGGTCGCTATTGCAAACCTACTTCCAGCTATGGCGACTTTTTTTCCAACGTCGAAACCAAATCGAATCAGCTACGGAGATTTTTCAGACCTTTGTGGCTTTTTTATCGTACTAAAATTCTTGAGGAAGTTCGAGTTACGATACGAGCATATGGTGGCAGTACAAAGCGTGCCAAATTAATTTAACACTCATATCAAGTGTTTTAAGGTTGAATATCTATCAAATACTTTGTGCAGTTTTGTATCATTATCATTATTGGGCATGCTGTTGTCAGCACTTTACTATTACGTCAACAGCCGACATAAACTGCGTTCTCACGAATAACTTTCTTGGCAGAGCTGATTCTATGTTAACTCTGTATTTTTGAAATTCCCTCAAACAGATGTTTTCTGTACCATCTTGAACGTGACTTGTTTATTGAATGCGAAGTATCCATTGGCTCGATTGGTTTAATAATCCGTCTATTTCTCGGTAAAGTAGTCTGGCGATCGAGCCAGCAGCTGATATGCGTCAGTTAAAGTTTTGCTTACCCATCAAAGGACTGACCATGGCGAAAATATGGGCAACATCGACAACAAAAACCTAAAATACCTACTAAAATAGTACTTGGCGGGTACCGCGATCACCGGTTCACAAACAACAGATATTTCTAATGTGTCTCGATTTGTGCACGTTGACTAGTTAAATACACACGAATGTAATTAACCTTAAAGATAATATTTTCTCGTATTTCCCCGTTTTTTCCCGTGTTGGTCCGGGACACAAAAAGAATGTACCAACTGCTTTTCTTCCCTAGCATGTCGTAAAAGACGACTAAGGGCGTATTGGGTACTGGCTCTGTGATTGTGTAGGCGATGAGCTAGCCACTTGTTACTGCTCTTTCACGATTTTTCATCTGAACAAACCCAATTTTTGTATGGCTAAATGTGGTCTTAAGGAACACAGTGCTCCTTGGACTCCTTCGGGGATTGCAGGCGTGATTGTATGTATGTATGTATAATATTTTAAGTTATAATTAACTATGAATGTATTTCCTTTAGGAATGTTTTTTCCTTTAGTCTAGTCGATAATTCTGTCTCTTCTAATATTATATACCTATGTCATAGTGTAGTTAGATGTAGTTGAACATTCATATTTTTAATAAAAAAATTATAAAGATTAGTGCGCAAAATAATAGAATAAAAGGTGTAAAAATAAAGATCGAAATGATATGATTTTTTAAATCCATTGGTCAAGAGACTATGGTAACTTATGGGTGTTATTTAAACGGTCAGCAAAATATTCCAATTTTGGTCAGCGAAAAAAAATCAATCGGTCAGCTTAAATAACTAATTGGTCAGCAACTTATGGGCAGCAGATATTTCTAATTTGTCAGCAGAATAACTAATTGGGGAGCAACTTAAACGTTTTCTCTACCGCCAAATTGTTTAATATATTATGTTTTGATGACACAAATATTGTTTTTATGAGTCATAAAAAAGAAAACAAACCTAATATCTATCAGAATAAATTTCTTATGAATTGATCCTTGATCCTTCCTTTTCCTAGATTTTATAAATTTTTCGCTTACATATATGTATAATATTGATGCCCTTATAATTATTTTCCAACCGAAATAAATATCTTGCTGCCTAATAAATTATTTTGCTGCCCAAATAATTATTTTATAGCCCAAATATTTGTTTTGCTGACCAATTGATTTTTCGGCTGACCTTTTTGTTGCTGACCAAATAATTAAATGGCTGCCCTATAAATTACTTCCCGTATTTCCTTTTAAATGCGTGAAAATAATCGATCTTCTATTTACGCGTAATCACAATCCCATCCATCCATGTATGTACCATCCTCGCCCTATTCGCGGGTATTTACGGGGTAAGATTGGAGCGGTTATCAATTTTTCATTTTTTTTAATGTTGCCAGTTTTCGAGTAATTACATACTAATTATTCATAATTCTTGGTAATTTTTTTATTGAGTTTGGTAACAGTCTTTATACTTGTGAATATTTTTGTTTTTTAAAGCAGAAATATTTTAATGATATTTAGATTTAAGTCATCGTCTAATGGAGTTAGTAAAATCAAGATTATTGTGAAAATTTATAGCTAGGTCAATGACATTGTCGTAGTAAAGTATCAAATATTCAAGACATAGCCTGTAATCTGTAATGCCTATCGCTTCGAATCTAAATGCCTAGACAATTTGGTTTTGAATTTATATACTTTGTTGTACTGACCGGCTTGTAACATAGCCAGTGTTAGGTACAAAGATAATACCTCGCGACCACTCCTAAACTTGAGAGCTCTCAAAACTATTTGGCAGTAGAATTGAGGAGTTGCGTGGAGTTGCGTTTCTGTATTAGATTTATTATTTGAGGGGCATTTGAGTATTAATATATATTCGAATTTTGAGTTTAAGGGTTGCTTAACATTTTGAAAAGCTCTCAAATATTGGGTCCTTACCAATGAAATTGGTGTTTTTTTTCTCTCTTAGTATTTTGTCTGTAACTATTAAGATTCATAGTATTCCTAAAAAATAATTACCTAGTCAAAAAAATAGACTATATTTTTGAGCTCTTTTGATTTGTTTTGATAATTTGTTGTAAGTTTAATTGCGTTTAAAATTGGACACGGAGACAACTCTTTTTAAGTGCCTCCCGAATACATCATTTTATTTGCATTCACTTAAAAACGATAAATAATTTTTATGAAGTGTGATATTACACATATTACTAAAGCTTGTCTAATGATAGATGCCAAATATTATTATCTTTGGATTTGTCGTTGTGAAGAAAACTGAAAAAAAATATTGTATGGAAAATGCAGAATTAACCAAAATCTCCATACAAAACACCAATATCATAGGTAAGAACCTAATATTTGAAATATTTGAGAGGCGTTTGGTTGCGTTTTATTTTCGAGGTCTATCTTAACGTTGGCAGAGATATTTTGACAGGAGCTCTGCGCTTCTGTCGTATTAACATGTTTAAAGGGCTCTGAGTTTTGGTATCTCTATAATCTATGGTTTTAGTTTTGAGTTAGATAAAAACATTCAAACACACAAATGGTCGCGTACTGTGCTCTTTACAATGAATTTCTTTCCACGTACGCTTAGACTGTGGAATGAGCTTCCTGCCGAGGTTTTCCCTAAGGACTATAGCATGGGGTTCTTTAAGAAGGGTGTAAAGAGTTTTTGAAGGGTCGGCAGCGCGCGAGTGATACTCCTAGTGTTTCAAGCGTCCATACACTACGATAACCGCTTCCCATGACCCATCAGTGGGCCGTACGCTTGCTTGATCGCCTCCGTAATAAACGTTGCGTCAAAAAAATCGCACCTCCGCGAAAATAACTTTCAATATGCACCAACCCTTAACAAAGCATGTAATCCCATAAATATTGATGTCATTTGAAAGCTCGATAAATAAACTTTTTAATTAAGGCTTAATTAAGGATTTTTTATTGTTTTGCAAACTTAATTTTTATTAGCTTCGCTTTTTTATTACCTTTCAAAAGATACCCAACATCACCCCCCATAATTGACACTAAATAAGTTTTGAAGGTGTTTGAAGTAGTTTTTCTTAAATGTGAGATTTTTTTGCCGTCGAGTGTAGTATAAAAAACTTCTGTCGTCTTCTCTTCTCTGTTACATGTGGACTTAGTCATAGCTGGCGAAATGTTTCAACACCTCTGCCACCCCTTCGGGGATAGAGCTGTGACGCTTTAATAATGCCTACTTAACGTAGTAACTTAACAATAATAACAAAAAAACTCAAAGTTAACTGTACAACTTAGTCATAGACACAGTTAGCTTCCAAATTGTCTATGGCCGTGTGAAAAAAAAGGTTAACATTACTTACAACGACATTGAAACGTGTCTTGAATTATAGCTATATTAGCTGCAAAATTATTCGCCACACCTAACCCTATTGTCCAAAACGCGGCCGAGAATTTGAAATATTTAAAAAACATATCTGATGTTCAAACTCTTTAGTAATCCTAACGAGTACCTACAGATAAAAAATCAGTTCTGATTTTGTGACCCGCGTTTTGGGACGCGATGGCGGGTGGCGAGCGTGTGGCTTTTGCTAATTACATCGTCCTCAGCCTGTGTACGACCCACTGCTGGGCACAGGCCATCCTCATGGAGAAACACATAAGGAGTATCGGCCGTAACACCACCACGCTGGCTCAATGTACGTGAGTGGGTAGGAACAGTCGCAACAGCGACCGGGATCAACGGCATATCGTACCTTCTGAAGCACGGAGGAGCTCGAGATCACAGTACTGGTCACCCATCCACGGCCTGACCGAGGCGAAGGTAGCTTTTTTTTAAATCGAAACCACTACGCCACCGAGCTCCTCGACTTCTTTATACTGTTTTCTAAATCTCTCTCCATAAATTTTCAACCGGCCCTTTATAACCTAAATACAATTCGCTATGCCAAATTCTTAGAATCTTTTAGGTTTTGCCAAAAACGGTTTACCCCACTTAACCTACATGAATTTGCTTAACTGTTTATGTCATTAACTGTACGTAGTTGTGACCCAAAAGTTTTGGCGGCGGCAGTGCCTGACATGAATATCAAAATGGCGGCTTACGGATTTTTCTCAAATCTTATTTCGATAAATTTAATATGAGACGGCGGCGGCGCGGCGGGTTCCGACGTTTATTTAGGTCTGTGACTGTCGCGCTCTGCCCGCGTTAGGCACAGCCAGAAGGAGCAGAAGATGGAATTGAAAACCAACAAATATTGTTACAATCAATTTATTAACTCAGGGCGTAGGTTAGGTTCACACTCAATACATCTCACTAAGTAAGAAGAGAAGCTACTTAGCTTTGAACTGCCTAGAGAAGGCAGTTGAGGGAACGCACACGACGACTACACGCGTCGTCGGAGTCGGTTCAGCACGGAGTCGGGGGTAGACCGCGACCCGTGGATGGATGCCGGAGGCAGCAGGCACGAGCGGGATAGACCGCTGCCCGTGGATTGTGTTGGGTCTCCCGCTTGCCTGATTTATGTGTTTAAAAATTGTAACAGATATACACTCAGTTGCACAAAGATTTTTTAAGGACGACATTTGTTAATGAGGCATTAAAACTTTAATGTTCATTAAAGTTAAGGTAGCTAATGTCTCTTTTGCATTGATAGGGTGCTAATGTCGTTTTGTGCAACGTAAAACTACGATAAGGTGTTCTTTTGACACTTCAATAAATAAATTTAATGGAGCATTAGAGATAATGCCGACATTAAATTTTAAAGTTCGTTTCTGCAACTGGGTGTTAAAGTACTAGGTTCTAAGGTTCATTTCTCCTCGCACACAGTAAAGCTCTATTGTAAAGGCACCCTTAGGCCCATACTAAACTTGTGATACTCCTCATGGAAGGCCTGTGCCCAGCAGTAGGACGTAATAGGTTGGGGAAAAAGTTTCTTCGCATTTTTTAAGAAAATTCAAAACATTTTTTAATATAGTTTATTTACATTTAACTAAAGTATGTAGGTACCATTTTGTTCGATAACTTTTTGCCATCTTGTAGGTAGGGACATGATCCCATTGCTATAGAAATTTTGGGACTTCTGGTCAAAATACCGCGACAAGTGGTTTTGGCAGTCCTCTCGTGATGTTAACCTGACACTGCCTAAAGAATTCTGAAGAGACCGAAACAGGTGGAAATCTGAAGGTGCAAGGTCAGGACTATACGGCGGATGCATTAACACCTCCCAGCCAAACTCTCTTAATTTTTGCTGAGTGGCTAAAGATGTGTGAGGTCTAGCGTTATCATGATGAAAAACCACACCCCTTCTGTTGATTAATTCCGGCCGCTTTCTCTCAACTTCTTGCTTTAATCTCATCAGTTGTTCACAGTAGAGTTCAGAATCGATGGTCCTGCCTGGTGGTAACAGCTCATAATGAATAATGCCCTCGCAATCCCACCACACACACAGCATCACCTTGTTGCGAGTTAACCCGGGTTTCGCCACAGTCTGTGAAGCCTGACCGGCCTTTGACCACGACCTTTTTCGCACGTTCTTGTCGTACGTGATCCACTTTTCATCACCAGTTATCAGCTTCTTCAAAAATGGTTCGGTTTCATTACGTCGTAATAAAGAATCACAAATGAGTACACGGTTCATTAGGTTTCTTTCAGTGAGCTCGTGAGGTACCCAAATGTCGAGCTTTTTTGTGTACCCAGTTTTTTTCAAATGCGCCAAAACTGTTTTGTGGTCAATTCCCAGTTCTTCAGCTACGTCGTAACTACTGACATGCCGATCTTGCTCCACTTTTTCAAAAATGGCATCCATTTTATCTGTAATAGGGCGACCAGAGCGACGTGCATCTTTGACATCAAAATTTCCGGATTGAAAACGCTTAAACCAAATTTGTGCTACTCTCACAGACACTGCACTAGGTCCATAAACATCGCAAATTTTTTTCGCGGCTTGCGTTGCATTTTTACCTTTTTTGTAGTAAAATTTTAAAATGTATCGAATTTCTTCATTAGATTCACTCATCTTGGCGGTACGAAAAACAAATTAAATCACACATTTTCCTAATTTGAATTTGGAATTATGTTCTGTTGTAAAATTCTCCCATGTAGGGAAGGCAAAGGGAACGGAGCCCATACAGCCAAGTCTTCAGTATTTAATTTCATCAGTAGTTTGCATTGATATGCTAGTGTAATGCATTTTAATGCATCTTAAGAGAGTTTGGCGTCAAGCGATCGATGGCAGACACTGTGGTGCTACTTGGATGAGGTGGATTACCACGATAAAAAACTCATCACTTTTCACACCACTTGACGCTTATTTCGATAATCCTCTACATTGCACATCATCACAGACACTTATTACACAAAACTACACTGATTTTACGTAACAATATCCACTCCGAAACAATATTACAATTATCGAAATAAAAATCACGTCCGCCATTAGTCAAATGCCGCCTAACTCTCGGAATTATGTTCTTTAAAATTTAAACTTTCAATGATACCAAAACCAGCCAGATACAAATAGTATAGCCAAAGAGATTTTATTACAAGTTTATACATACTATAATGCGAAAAGACTTTTTCCCCAACCTAATATATAGGCTAAGGACGATTCTATTCATCATCCAAATATCTGCCCATTCCGAAAGTCGAACCTAGGACCTGATAGATACTAGATACAAACCGAAGCGACACTATGCCATTGAGCTCGCTATGTAACAAATAATAGGTCTTTAACTATGAAATTGCCGTTTCCAAACTAACATTTTTTCAGTTTTCTCTGAGAGTTTTCTTCACATTCACAACGACAAATCCAAAGATATAATATTTTATTTGGCATGTATCATTAGACAAGCTTTTGCAATATGTGTGATATCACTCTTCTTAAAAATTATTTCTCGTTTTTAAGTGATTACAAATCAAATGATGTGTTCGAGAGGCACTTTAAAAGAGTTGTCTTTGTTTCTAATTTTAACACAATTTAACTTACAACAAATTATCAAAACAAATCAAAGGAGCTCAAAAATGTGGTCTATTTTTAGGAGGTAATTATTGTTAAGAATACTCTGAAACTTAATAGTTACAGACAAAATACTAAGTAAGAGTGAGAAAACGGCAATTTCATAGGTAAAGAGTGAATAGGCACTATTTGAGTTTGCGTGTTCCACCTTAGACCACTTCGGCGCTTTCCATCTGGCGAGATTGTGGTCAAACCTCAGAGTAAACAGAACTGGAGTAGCCTTTGTCTAACATTCCCCTCTGCCAAATGCACAAGCATCGGATGCTTGCACGTTTAATAAAACTAGTTGAGCCGCCATTTTGACAGCCATAACATTGTAAACGTTGCGGCGAACAGAGCTCCCGCAAAAAAGCCTGCCAGTGCTGTTTTTTGTTGTAAAAATAAATAGAAAACATCGAATATGCTAAAAGATGGTGTCACCTTTTATTTGTAATTATAATTTTTAAGATTTCATGATTATTTACTTCATTATTTCATGTTTTAGAATTCTACGATTTCAAATTTCGAACGCTAGTCTCGTGGGAGTGCGGCTGTGACGTTGTCAAAACGCACACCCCACGTGACTATTTTAAGCGTGTGTGTGCGTGAAATTTAAATTTGTGTGTCGAATTATGCATGTGTGCATTTGTAAAAACGGTAAAAGTTATTGTTTATGTGTGCTGGCTTTGAGTGTAGTGGTAACCTCACCCCCCGCAAGAAATGGCAGAAAAAAATGTTTGAGAAATTGACTAATGGCTACTCCAGTTCTGTTTACTCTGAGGGTCAAACGCACTCAAATTTATGATAAAAAAGACCTATTATAAAAAAGACGGTGCGGATATATAGTGTAAGTTATCATTGTAAAAAACTTTACTTTTTTAGTTGCGTTAAGAATCTCAATTTCTATGGTAAACGTAATTCCAGAGACTTACCGCTAGGCTTTATTATTATTATTTGTGGTAATTTGTAAACATTAGGAAAAAATATCTGGTAACACTTTACGGCGTCTCAAATGGGGGAGACTGGAACGTTTCAACGTTTGAAAATTACACTCCCAGTTGTCCCTTCAAAAGAGGCATTGGGGGCAACTGGGACATTATTTTTTACGAATTCCCAGTTGCCCCCAGTGGGGACAATGCCGGTGGGGACGACCGGGAATAACCCGAATAGACTAGTAGAATACCGCTAGGTGCGCTTTTCAGAAATGGAGCTTCTTATTGCAACTAAAGACTTTAAGTTTTTTACAATGATAACTTCTATGTGTGCTGGTTAAAAATCTATGTAAAGGGTCAACCCACGAACCTTAAATCAGAGCCAACATTTAAACCAACATCGGGGCAGTGTAGGAATAAATCGCCTCCTAGATCGCCTCGTGTGTAGGCAAATCGTTACGATTTTTAGTGTGTAGAGTACCAGCCGATTTAAGTACCGATTTAAAGGCGAATTAAGTGACGTGAGTTCATTATCACAATTCATGAAATCAACAACGAATTTTGCCCATATCGATTCGTATATCGATAAGCGCCGATTATTAGGTGTGATAGTATTCGAGACTAATTTCGAATTTCAAGTCACATCTGCGCCGGTGCCAATCTAGTAGCGATAGCACACAAAATGGTGATTTATGTAATATTATCTTTTGCCCGCGACTTCATTTGCGTAGAATAGTTACTTTGAGATAGTGTGATGGTATGTAGCCTATGGCCTTCCTCAATAAATAGGCTATTCAACACTGAAAGATTATTTCAAATTGGAACAGTAGCCTCAATTGGTGGAATTGAAAATTTACTCCTACTCTATTATTAAAAGCAAAGTTCATTGTAGCGTAAATTTGTCCTTAATTTTTCTGGGAGGCGTTATTAAAATTGTTTATATTCACCCGTGTGGCACCCGTTACAACGGGAATATCGGGGTAAAAGGTAGTCTATGCCCTTTCTCAGGCTCTAAACTATCTGTGAACCAAAATAAATTGATTCAGTAGTTTTGACGTGAAAGCTGCTATGGACTAAGAACTGCTCAACATCCCACGTTAAGCCATTTTTAAAGCGGCGACGGGCTCGCCACCTGTCATGCTGACCAGTCACTATTGGTAAAGCGCGGACTATGACAGTGGACTGCTTTTGCGGTGCTTTTGCCTAGTCTCTGACAAACCCTTAGGGGATTATAGTCGTGACTAATGTACGTTATCTGTGTAGATCGTGTATAACATAATACATACATAATTAACAGCTATTTTTGGATCTTCATTCGAATAAATAAAATATTTTTTTTGACCAATCCATAAAATTATAGTAACGATATCGTCACAAAACCGCGGGGTAAAATTTAAACTAGAAACACAATTTAAACCAAATTTTTTATATTTTGTTCATTTTTTTTGCGGACGATACCTAATCCTTCATTGGTCATTCAGACCCCCGCGTCGGCTCAGCCGACGTTTATAAAAGAGAGTAATACAAACACAATATTCGCATTTGTTAAATTAAGGTTACTCGACGAATTTGTGTTGTGCGAAAAATCTGTTAATTTTTTAAATTTCACTATAAGAATTTTTCTTGGTGGCCTTACTTTGTGAGAGTGGATGTTTTAAGTTTTTATTTTAGGGTAAGTTTTTGTTTTTTTATTGTTAGTGGCTTCTGTAACGGTACAGGTTATATAACTAATGGTCAGTTTGTGATATTAATAAGTTAACTTAACTATGGGCGCAGGCCTTCTTTATAAAGAAACGCATGATAGTATGGGCCGTAACACCACCATGCTGGCCCAATGCGGGTTGGTGGGTAGAAACGTTTGCTATTGCGACCGGGACCAACGGCTTAACGTGCTTTCCAAAGTACTGGGGAGATCGAGATTACAAAGTTTTGGTCACCCATCCAAGGCCTGACCATGGCGTTGGTAGCTTTGTTTTCGATATCGAAAGCCAAGAATTTCAGAAATCCATTATTGCTATTTATTAAAGGTGATCTGAATTATATTGTGCTTTTTTGAAAATGCCCAGCAGTAGGCTAATTTATGAACGGAACACAAAGAACATCATCGTAAAGATAATTAATAGATATCCTATAGATAGATAGGTAGTACACCTTTAAAGTAATGTACCAGTAATACGGAAAATAATAGCCTTAATGAGGAGTTGTGTGGATTATGCAATGTTATTATATATCGTGTCGTGTGGTGTGGTAGCGGATCTCGGTGGTCGTGTGGTAGCGGCTCTTTAAAAGAATACCACCAACCCATCTCTTCCCTTGGGTGTCGTAAAAGGCGACTAATGAACTTAGAACTGCACAACATCCAATAGCTTATAGCGGCGACGGGCTCACCACCTGTCACGCTGAGCATATGTGCTGTCACTGCTCGGTGAAGCGTGGATTATGTGGACTGCTTTTGCGGTGCCTTTGCCTAGTCTCTGACTAACCCTTAGGGGATAATAGTCGTGATTATATGTATCTACATATGTATTATATACCATAGGCACGTATGCAGGATTATGATACTTATGAACATGTTTATGAAATAAAATCGGCATATTTTTATTACTTCATCGAAAAATAACCGTTAAAACGCGTGGAGTGCTTGGTTCTTGTTACAGGCAAAAGGAACTTAGCCCTTGTTCTATATTAGGATATTTGAAAGGGACTTCCTAACTATATGGCAACACTGAAATGCCTATGGCCATTGCATTGTCATACGCCATTGAATGTAAAAGTTAAATAAAAGATGTCAGTACAATATTGACTTTTTTTTATAAAAGTTATAAAATCGGGACTACACGCGACGTACATAATGTAGTATATAGATACTACTTACTGCTCGACGTTTCGGCTTTGTTACACCAACCGTGGTCACGAGCTGACTGGCGCGCGGCGTCGTCTGCTCGGGCGGGCCCGTTATTCTTCTACCCGCACATTATTATATTGGGTCCTTACCTATGAAATTGGTGTTGTTTTTCTCTCTTAGTATTTTGTCTGTAACTATTAAGATTCAGAGTATTCTTAAAAAATAATTACCTCGTCTAAAAATAAACTATATTTTTGAGCTCTTTTAATTGTGTTAAAATTGGACACGGAGACAACTCTTTTTAAGTGCCTCCCGAATACATCATTTTATTTGCATTCACTTAAAAACGATAAACATTTTTTTATGAAGTGTGATATAACACATATTACTAAAGCTTGTCTAATGATAGATGCTAAATATTATTATCTTTGGATTTGTCGTTGTGAAGAAAAATGAAAAAAAATTAGTATGGAAAATGCAGAATTCCCCAAAATCTCCATACAAAACACCAATTTCATGGGTAAGGACCTAATATCACAGTCACTTGTTATAACGTTCGAAACAATGCAACGTGAAAGTTTAAAATCTTATAGCCTTTTTTATAGTTCATTAAACATATTTCCCAATTATTACACATGGTGTCAGGTGTGAAAGAGTGAAAAAGTGACTTACACTCAGTTGCACAAAGATTTTTTAAGGACGAACTTTGTTAATGAGACATTAAAACTTTAAAGTTAAGGTTGTCACACAAAACAGTTCTCGCTAATTTCTCTTTAGCATTGACAGGGTGCTAATGTCGTTTTGTGCAACGTAAAACTACGCTAAGGTGTTCTTTTGACACTTCAATAAATAAATTTAATGCAGCATTAGAGATAATGCTGACATTAAATTTAAAAGTTCGTTTCTGCAACTGGGTGTTAGTGTCGTCGAAAAATTACAAGAACATCAAAGATGGAGGGAATGAAGCCGCCAAAAAGCTTGGTGTTGCCATATAATTGGGGATGCCCTTACAAAATATCCTATATCAAAATATCTTAATCCTAATATGGTACAGCCCTTGCATCCAATCTCTATGTAAGTGTGAAGCCTATTATTAAATTAATCTTTCATTTCATTTCAGAATCCAAAAGATCAAAAACAGAGAGAAAGAGTCCTAATCAAAATGTCGCTTCTACCAATATATTTTTTGATAATATTCAGTATAACCACGTGTAGGGCCGACACTTTTGATATGCAAGTAACTAGCGGTAACATTTATAAGTTTTTAAGGGTGAGTTTTGTATATAATTAATATTATTATTGACTAATATACTGGAACTTAAAGCATAAAGCAGCGACGGGCTCACCACCTGTCACGCTGAGTGCAGTCACTGTTTGGTGAAGCGCGAACTATGGCGATGGATTGATTTGCGGTGCTTTGCCTAGTCTCTGACTAACCTTTAGGGGATAATAGACCTCATTATATGCATGTATGTATATTAATGTGAAACAATATTATTAATTATTTTTATTACCCTTGGTCTTAATAATAGATTTGAATTAAGTTTAGATTTACAGGCGGGTTTAGGGACATATCTGGCGAAATGTGGGTTTTATAATCATACCTCTGCCTACCCCTTGGGGGAAAGATGCGTGATGATATGTTGTTTAGATTTTTAAAGATTCCCTTGGTTTTGGTGCCTGACTAAATTATTTCCCGCTTAATTTTATTTATTATTTTCAACGCATCTGCAACTCCTCCGGTGTTGTAGATGTCTAGGGCGGCGGTAATCTGGCGAGCCGTCTGCCCGTTTGCCCAGTTTACATTAAAAAAAAATTATCTACTCGAATATCTTCTTCAAATAACTAATCAATTTAAAACCACGAAGATTTACATCTCGGGTTCGATCCCTGGTGAGAGCAAGAACAGGCATTTGTTCTTCATATTTAGATTTTTTTTTGTTTATTCTGAATGTTTATAAACATTCAGAATATTGTGTAACCGTATATTGGGTCTTTACCTATGAAATTGGTGTTTTTTTCTCTAGTATTTTGTCTCTCTTTAGTATCTCTCTTCTCTTTAGTCTCTCTTTAGTATTTTGTCTGTAACTATTAAGATTCAGAGTATTCCTAAAAAATAATTACCTCGTCTAAAAAAAGACTATATTTTTGAGATCTTTTGATTTGTTTTGATAATTTGTTGTAAGTTTAATTGTGTTAAAATTGGACACGGAGACAACTCTTTTTAAGTGCCTCCCGAATTCATCATTTTATTTGCATTCACTTAAAAACGATAAATAATTTTTATGAAGTGTGATATTACACATATTACTAGAGCTTGTCTAATGATACATGCCAAATATTATTCTCTTTGGATTTGTCGTTGTGAAGAAAACTGAAAAAATTTTAGTATGGAAAATGCAGACTACCCCGAAAATCTCCATTTAAAATACGAATTTCATAGGTAAGGACCTAATATTAAATCGAAACGCGGCGGGTTCGATCCCGCCGCCTGTACTGAGTTTGAATAAAATTTAGTTACAGTTCATTGTGAATATCGATTGCCTCATATAGTGCCCGGTGCATGGCAACAGGCTCGCCACCTGTCACATGTGGAAGTAGATTTATTTTCGTCTAGCTGTTGCCCGTATTTTTACTATGAGAATTTTACTATCGGCGGCTTATTTCAAGATATTAATCATTACAAAAAATCACACTCACATTGACACCCCCAAGAAATGTGGTTGATTAATACCTCTGCCTATCCCTTGATAGAAGCGTGATGTTAAGTTGTTGATGTTGTATATTATTTACCCGTCATCCAGCATCCTTAACACAAACCGCATGTTAAGGTGATCAATTTGAGCTCGTGGGAATGTCCGAAGATCTTAAATAACAACATTTGTTCTAAAAGTTTTCCATTGTTAATCAACACTGATTTTACAAGCATAAATGTACTGACATTAGTAAGTCTATGTTTATATTGAATTAAAATCAAAACATTAATTGCTTGATTTCAAGTTTACTTCTCATCGTTGATATTAGCTGATTTCACGCAAACATTATACGTATAATTATAGACATTATTTTAGGTCCTTACCTATGAAATTGGTGTTTTGTATGGAGATTTTGGGGATGTCTGCATTTTACATACTAACATTTTATCAGTTTTCTTCACAACGGCAATTCCAAAGATAATAATATTTGGCATGTATCATTAGACAATCTTTAGCAATATGTGTGTGAACACGCTTGATAAAAAATATTCATCGTTTTTATGTTAATGCAAATCAAATGATGTATTCGGGAGGCAGTTAAAAATAATTGTCTTTGTGTCTAATTTTAACACAATTAAACTTACAAAAAATTATCAAATTAAATAATACGAGCTCAAATATATGGTCTATTTTTTAGCAATACTCTGAATCTTAATAGTTACAGACAAAATACTAAGACAGAATAAAAACACCAACTTCATAGGTAAGGAACCAATATTATATACAATTTTTGAACCTAGGGTAGGGGCCTGGAGTCCTGAAATACAGGATTAGCCTAGCTTAGACTCCAGTCCATCCAGATATTGAATCCTTGAACTTTATATGCTGTCTAAAATTTGTAAACTTTGGTGGAAAATAAACTATTTTTTCATTTTATTCACGCGCTCCGCTCGCGCGATGCGCACAGAGCTAAGAACATTGAAAAATTGATTATTATTTTTGTTTGAATGTATGTGTCAAATTATTTAAAGTCGTAGAACAAAAATTGTTATTTATGGTGTTAACTATCTAGTCTTGAGAGGTTGTTGATCCATTAAAAATAACCTTGTATTATGAAAAGATTAGGAGCAATAGGTTAGCGTGGTGTGAGCATGTGATGAGGAGGGATGAATGTCACATTACAAGAAGGATGCTGAACATGGATGTGGATGGACCTTGAGTGAGAGGAAGACCAAAGAAGCGATGGATTGAATGCGTGAAGAATGATATGAGAATAAAAGAAGTGGATGCTGAGCTGACGAGTGACAGAGGAGAATGGAAGAAGAAGACATGTTGCGCCGACCCCACCTTGAGTGAGAAAAGGGCAAGAAGAAGAAGAAGAAGAGAACCTTGTATTATGAAGCGACTGACTTACATAATAATAATGCATTAATTACCATGAATGATTTTTTATCCCAGGCAATGACCAATGACACCAAGGGAGGCGATTCTCTAAATCTACCAGCGAATGCGACATCGATACGGGAAAATATTGTAGACACATTTAGGTGAGTAACATTGTGCTTCTAAATTCTAAATAATAATAATAGGTAGTTATAATGAGGTATTCTAACATTTATGATAGTTTTTAAATATATTGTGATGAACTACTAAATTACTTTAATTAAATAAACTCTAACATAATACAATTAAATAAATAATTAGTAATACTTGAACTATAGGAAGGGCTACAAAAACGTATAACATTATTATAAGATTTCTTCCTCTCTCCTATTGTTTGAATAATTTGTGCTGTGCCCGCCAGGGTCCATAATTGTTCCTAATCCTAAAAACTACCATCTTAATGTACATTATGGAATGCAATAAATATTGAGTAATTGAGTAATTGTATACTCTAAACGCAAAGGTTCCCAAACCACTCTCAGACTCATTTTTCTCATAGACCACTTTCAAAATTTGTCTAGTTCCGGTGGACTGCAGCTACATTTCTACCATATTCCCAAAACTCGACAAAAATGTGGAAATGTGAAGACAAGGCCCCGGCCAATCTAACTAAGGCCTCTTGTGCGGTCAAGAGTTAGCACCTAACCCTGGAGCAAATATATGGGCAAACCCTGGGTTAGGCGCTAACTCTCGATCGTGCAATTGGGCCTAAAGCTCTAAAGTAAGCTGCGAGGATTTCGGTGACGTATTGGTTAGAACGCTTTGGCTTTCGATTTCGAAAACAAATGCCTTTGGCCACGGTCATGCAATACTTTGTGATCTGGAACTACTCCGTGCTTCTGAAGGCACGTTGAGCCGTCGGTCCCGGTCGCTATTACAACCGTTTCTACCCACCAAACCTCATAGGGCCAGTCTGGTGGTGTTACGATGAGGGTCATAACCATGAGGAAGAAACGTGTTTCTATGAGGAAGGCCTGTGCCCAGCAGTTGGACGTATAGGATGAGGACTACACCTCTAACCCTTCGTGGTACGCAGCGGTGTCAATACCCACATTTCGCACAGATAGACCTACTTAGATTACCAACTAAGCCAGCGTGGTTCTATTAGGGCCCATACTCCTCATGTGTTTCTCCTTGAAAAGCCTGTGCCCAGCTGTGGGACGTAATTTTGATTTTTTGACGACCTCCGTGGTCGAGTGGTCTGTACGCCGGTCTCAAGGCGTCGCCATCTCGAGAGGTCTTGGGTTCGATCCCCAGTGGAGGCAAGTGTTTGGGTGATGAATTTTCAGACATTTGTTCTCCAGTCTTGGATGTTCATTATATTAGGTTGGGGAAAAAGTCTTTTCGCATTATAGTATGTATAAACTTGTAATAAAATCTCTTTGGCTATACGATTTGTATCTGGCTGGTTTTGGTATCATTGAAAGTTTAAATTTTAAAGAACATAATTCCAAATTCAAATTAGGAAAATGTGTGATTTTCATTTGTTTTTCGTACCGCCAACATGAGTGAATCTAATGAAGAAATTCGATACATTTTAAAATTTTATTACAAAAAAGGTAAAAATGCAACGCAAGCCGCGAAAAAAATTTGCGATGTTTATGGACCTAGTGCAGTGTCTGTGAGAGTAGCACAAATTTGGTTTAAACGTTTTCAAATTTTGATGTCAAAGATGCACGTCGCTCTGGTCGCCCTATTACAGATAAAATGGATGCCATTTTTTAAAAAGTGGAGCAAGATCGGCATGTCAGTAGTTACGACGTAGCTGAGGAACTGGGAATTGACCACAAAACAGTTTTGGCGCATTTGAAAAAAACTGGGTACACAAAAAGCTCGACATTTGGGTACCTCACGAGCTCACTGAAAGAAACCTAATGAACCGTGTACTCATTTATGATTCTTTATTACGACGTAATGAAACCGAACTATTTTTGAAGAAGCTGATAACTGGTGATGAAAAGTGGATCACGTACGACAAGAACGTGCGAAAAAGTGGTCGTGGTCAAAGGCCGGTCAGGCTTCACAGACTGTGGCGAAACCCGGGTTAACTCGCAACAAGGTGATGCTGTGTATGTGGTGGGATTGGAAGGGCATTATTCATTATGAGCTGTTACCACCAGGCAGGACCATCGACTCTGAACTCTACTGCGAACAAGTGATGAGATTAAACCAAAAAGTTGAGAGAAAGCGGCCGGAATTAATCAACAGAAGGGGTGTGGTTTTTCATCATGATAACGCTAGACCTCACACATCTTTAGCCACTCAGCAAAAATTAAGAGAGTTTGGCTGGGAGGTGTTAATGCATCCGCCGTATAGTCCTGACCTTGCACCTTCAGATTTCCACCTGTTTCGGTCTCTTCAGAATTCTTAAGGCAGTGTCAGGTTAACATCACGAGAGGACTGCCAAAACCACTTGTCGCGGTATTTTGACCAGAAGTCCCAAAATTTCTATAGCAATGGGATCATGTCCCTACCTACAAGATGGCAAAAAGTTATCGAACAAAATGGTACCTACATACTTTAGTTAAATGTAAATAAACTATATTAAAAAATGTTTTGAATTTTCTTAAAAAATGCGAAGAAACTTTTTCCCCAACCTATTATATGTATAATATTATGTATATTCTTAATAATTATGTGTATTTATCTATTAAATATATTTGTCCGTCATCTAGTATCCGTAGTTCCGTACCACAAGCAGCATTTAGTTGCTTAAAATGGGACTAGTTGATAGGTGTGAATGTCTGAGAATATTTATTATTATTAAACGATAATTTATGTATTCACTATGTCAAAAAAAGATCGATGCTAAGTTTTGTCGAACTATGTCGATTAATTCGATAATAAAAAATGAAAAAATTGCCTGGTATCGAACTTAGATAAGAGTTATCACTTCTATCAGATGACTCAAAATGCACACGTATTTTTTTAGTTGATGATTTCTCTGCGATTGTTTCAGTTGCGAGAATCGAACCTACGGCTACTACGCTGACGTGGACAACGAGTGCCAAGTCTTCCACGTGTGCCTTCCTTCCCAGACACCAAGCGGTAGAAACATCACCTACAGATGGAGCTTTATCTGTCCTAACGAAACTGTCTTCAATCAGGTTGGTACATAACGTCTACTGCTGGGCACAGGCCTTATGGAGAAACTCATGAGGAGTACTCGTATGGCCGTAACACCACCACACTGGACGGTAGGTTGGTGGGTAGTAGAACTATTGGCTTAACGTGCCTTTCGAAGAACGGAGGAACTGGACATCACAAAGTTTTGGTCACACATCCCAAGGCTGAACATGGCGAAATTAGCATTATTTTTGATAGCCAAAGCGTACTAACCACTACGCCACCGGGCTGATAACAGAATTGTTTATAAAAACCTCTCCATAATGCTGTAGGCCTAGCACGGGCCGGAGAGAAAAAGACCCCGGAGACAAAAATCGTCATTGCCTCTCGCTTCTTCGTTCGCGCGGAAACGAGAGGCAATGACGATTTTTGTCTCTGCGTTGAAAGGCTTACGTCTAGTAGTATTATTGTGGGCTGATGGTGACGCTTTATATCTTCACTCACGACATGGTACGCCTAAGCCGAGGTCCGAGCCTTTAGAAGCATCAGGACGTCTGCCGATCCCCAAATTCGGCTCGAGCGCCCTGGAACCTCTCTCTGGCAGCGCCCCCTAGGGGGGATGCCTTCCAGTGGTAGTTCTCCGCTACAGCTTGAGGACCCACCAAATTTCTCGCCTTTTTTATAGTATCATCATATATAGCATCATTTTAAGTCATTCAAAAAAACCTTCACATAGGCTAAAAAACAAACAACAAATTTCAATTTCAGGAAGTTCTAGTCTGCACAAGACCTCGAGACGCGATTCCTTGCGAAGAATCCCCTATGTATTTCGACTTGAACATGGACCTTGGACGTTTACCAGAAGATAATAAAGAAGAACTAGAAAGCAGTACAGCTAGCCAAGCAAGCAAGCACAGTAAAATTAAGAAGATAACCAACAAAGCTCCTGTAAGAAAACAGAACCTTGTTGTCCAGAATCTTCTTGAAGAAGTTGTTGAAGAAGAGATGGAAAAAGTAGATGAAGAGTTAGGGAATACCGCTGATGAGGGTTTGACTGATGAAATTGTGCCTGTAATAGTTGATGTAGATTTAAAGCCTGACGCTGGTATCGAAGTCGAGAGTTCAGAAGTAGACGGAAGGATTCTAGAAGAAAGGAGCCTGTGGAAGGACAGGAAGCTTAGAAGAGGTTTTAGATTTAAAGCTGATGTTTGAATTTGACGAAACCAATTGAAATGATATATGTTTAAGAATGCTTTGTAAATAAATTTAAATAAACTTGTACGGCTTTTTGATGCTGTTTTTCTGTGTATCTTCTTCGTCATAACTAGTAATAAACGGGAAGTAATTAATTGGGCAACTATTCAATTATTTGGTCAGAACAAAAAGGTCAGCCGGAAAATTATTTGGGCAGCAAACAAAATTATTTTGTCAGCAATATGCTTAATTATTTGGGCAGTAAACAAAATTATTTAATCAGCAATATAATTATTTGGACAGCAAAATATTTTTTAGGCAGCAATATATACTTTACCTGAAATGTATAGAATCTAAAAAAAGGATCAATGCAGGATCAAGGATCAATACCTAGGAAATGTATTCTGATAGATATTAGGATAAGGTAATTTTTTTTGGCGTTTAAAAACAATATTGGTGTCATCTAAACTTAAATTTAACAACTAGCTTATGCTCGCGACTTAGTCCGGGGTTACTGGTTTTTTAACTTTCCTACGGGAACCCTTTAATTATCCGGAATGAAAAGCATCTAAGATAAGAATATAAGGGATCATCAATTCATTCACAATTTCATTGAAATCCGTACAAACAGACTGAGAAACAAAAATTAAAAAAAAATGTTTTTTGGTATTTTCCCTCTTTTTACATCCCCTTGACATGATTTTAAGCATTTTTTTTTCAGACATCTCTATGTACAGACATTTGATCTTTACAGTTTTATTATATGTATAGAAATATAGATTTCGCAGCAAAGAAAACATTTGAGTTGCTGCCCAATTATTTTGCTGACCAATTTGGAAATATTTGCTGCCTATTAGTTGCTCCCAATTAGTTATTTTGCTGACCAATTTAGAAATCTTTTCTGCACATAAGTTGCTGACCAATTAGTTATTTTAGGAGATCAATTGTTTTTTGCTGACCAAAATTCGAATATTATACTAGCCGTTATAACACCCGTAATAAAATAGACCCAGCTCAGCCTATATACATCCCACTGCTGGGCACAGGCCTTACTCATGGAGAAACACATGAAAAGTATAGTCGTTACACCACTACGCTGAAACGGGGTGAAGCCAGGGATAAATGAAAGGCGCTGGGTCGTCACTTATGTATTGTATATTAAGGAATTAAAGGCACAACTGAAATAATTATATAAAAAAGGTAAATTTCACTGAACACAAAAACAATTTCACACTTAACACTAAAATATATTATAAAAGGTAGGGCTACTTACAATAGTGCCTTAAAGAGACTTATAGACTTTGTTATTGATCAGGAACTGATCTTGTGGGTTGTTGTAACTTTTAGTATAAGCTTATTATATCAGCACTTTATAAATATATTAAAAATTCAAGAACAAAACAAACAAAAAGAGACAGACAGTAAATTTAAAAACGGAAACCAAGAGAAAAATGGCCAGCACGAGCGCAATGACAGCAACGAGTCGCTAATAAAGATATAGCAAGAATCTTATACTCTATATGGATGCCAATCTCCCATACAATAGCATGAGGCAATGTTCTGTCTCGATCAGTAGGTGTTCCCTCTCATTCTTTCACTATTTATGAATGAAGGTTAACCGTGGGATATCCTCTTCTTCTCTTTCTATCCATAGTTTCTGTCTCACCTGTCATATTTACGCCATTTTGACACCTAGACTGAAAAATTTTACAAATTTTTGTAATTCAATATTTTAAATAAAAAAATATTAAACTGGTGATGACGTGCGTTGTTTTATGTTGTGTATGTGAGTGATATCCTGGATGTACCTTATCATTTCACTGGTGAGTCAAAAATCACATATTAAATGAGAGTATTTGTTTGAGAAAGGAGAATGGCAGAATACTATGTGTTTTCAGTACCATACAAAAACATGACGTTTCATGGAACGAATGCCCTAGTCTTGAAACTCTTATTAAACCAAAAAAAATATGTAATGGCAAGACATACTGAAAAGCTAGGGATAAAAAGTTGACAAAAAAGAAAACCTAACCTTAAAATATTTTTAATATTTACCGACATTCAAACCTTCAAAATAAAAAAGGAGCTACTAAGCAGTGGACAATATCGTTTTTTATGAAGCTGTAGGTATTTTTATTCAAATTTAATATTCTAATAATATTCTTTAGATAATTTGATAGATAAGCAATGGGTGGCAGGGGGGCTAAGGTTGTCAGTTTTTATAGCGCCTTAGGAATGCATGCAACAATATTGCGTGTGTGAGTATTGGTGCGCAGGCGACGCCGGCAGGAGTTGATCAATTATTATATTATAGTACATTATGGTACAAGTGTGTAATGTTGGTGATTACCGCTGAGGCGCATTGAGGCCCGAGCCGTCAGGCGAGGGTCTTAAGGAGCCGAGGACGGTAATCATCAATACACACGTGTATCATACAACGTTTTTCAACACACTTCTGAATAATAGATATTTTTCCTTTGAGTTTTCTGGTAGTAAACTTTCCATAACGTTCTGGGCTTCACATCTTATATCGGGCGGTGTACAACATAAATCATTTTCTTCATAAATTGTATTTGCAGACATCTTAATTAATAACTAACTAAATAACTTCAAAAGAGAAAACGAGACGAGTTGTGAAAAATGTTTCGTAATGGCGGGAAAAATTAATCAGTTTTCCTATGCGCGCGCATCGGCCATAGACTAATAAATTTCGTAATGGCGGGAAAAATTAATTAGTTTTCCTATGCGCGCGCATCGGCCATAGACTAAAAATGAGGTTTCTTTTTTTTGGGCTTTTCGCGGATAGCTTTTTAGCGCAAATGTAACCGTAACTCAACCAATAATATTAAAAAAAAACTATTACTCACTCGTGAATAATAGTAATGAAAAAGTCACAGTTTGATTATAGGTGCCTAATTGCCATGGGATTAGAGCCACTTTATAAGGAAGTGTGTTGAAAAAACAATTATAGGTTTTCATTGTGTATTAAATGTACAAAAAGGGAGGGAAAATGAAAAAAATATTACATTACGTGTCGCCGCGCGTTTAGGTTTAGATATACAGGCAATAATAGTATCGGTGCGGGCCGAAGCCGGCAGGAGTTGAAAAAAATGTAACATGTTTTTATCATTATTCCCAGCTTTGAAGTCAATATTTTTGCTTGAAAATAAACAACCTTATTACAAATTTTAAAATTAAATCTAATATCACACGGTATAAAAACGTTGAGCGATTTAAAACTCAAAGAGTGGTTCCCATTTCCCCATTCTCCTTTGTGTGTATTTTTGTTTGACGTCATTAGTAGTAATAGAAAGCTTTACTACGAAACATATGTGGTCGCTGCTACGAAATGACAAACTCATTGATTAAAGTGATAGAATGAGAAGGAACACCTACTGATCGAGACAGAACATTGCCTCATGTTATTGTATCGGAGTTTGGTATGATGGCATACAGTACAAAATTCTTGAGCAATAGCGCCTCGTTACAACGCTGGCCCAATGCGTGTTGTGGGAGGCAACAGTCGCATAATAGCGACCGGGACCAACTTCATAACGTGCCATCCGAAACGCGGAGAAGCTTGAGAGCTCAGTGGTTCTTACGCTTGGCTTTCTATCCAAAACAAAGCTATTTTCGCCACTAGGTCTTGGATGGGTAACCAAAACTTTGTGATCGTCTTGTTATTGTATTGGTTTTATTTTGAATTTATTGTAAGGGTTTCGTGTCCATAGAATAAAAGTCTGTCCGGCGGTCCATCTGGCACTAGGCTGTATGTCATGAACCGTGATAGTGAAGGCAGTTGAATCACGTACGATTATTTCTGTTGGCGCTTTTACATTAAATACTATAAAACAGAACAAAAGAAGTATTAAGTGGTCGGTATATGGAGCAACGTGACTTTTTTGACAACCTCGAGAGGTTCTGGTTTCGATCCCCGGTGAGCCAAATGTTTGGGTGATGAATATTATTTTTTATACTTTTTAAAGATTTTGGTTTTTGACGTTTTGATTATACTTAAATTTTACACGAAGACGAGAGTTTTTTATTTGCATAATTTCCAGTTTTTTACTTTCTCTTAACTTCTTCTATTGGCCTTTATCAAGTCTTTTTATCTTCAACAATCTATAAAAGTATTTATCTATTCGTATTAAATATTTTTATCCGTCATCTAGTATCCGTAACACAAGCAGCATTAGTTGCTTATAATGGGGCTAGTTGATAGGTGTGAATGTTAGAAGATATTTATTTATTTAACTAAACCAAACTGAACTAAATTGTGTATCTATCCTTTTCTAAATATATGGAGAAGAGAAGGATAGATAAACAATTTAGTTTAGTTTGTGCCTACGGAATTGGCCCTATTGATGCCGGCAACAGGTACACGCTAGAATATTGCGGTATATTATTGACTTTGAAAATAAAAAATGGCGTTAATTTTTTTTTAAAGGAGGTGTTCCATACAAAAGCAGATTTTTTAAAATAATCTGTATGTGCAAAAACAAAAACGTGCACAAAATTACTGTTGGAATTGTATGTTTTTACCGATGTATAGCTTAAAGTCTAGCTCACAGAGCTCACGTTTTACAACGCTATTTAAAATTCAAATACTAGCACAGTGATAAGGGACGTATGTCGCATCATCTGCTCCTTGTCAGCAATCAAGATTGTGTTAAGATAGCACTATGTCGATCTAACTAGATTGTTTCGTTTTAATTAAAACCCCGATTGATCTAAGCACCAATTTACGTAGGTTCCAATTTAAAACAAAATTACTAGCTAAATCAATTTTCCGCTCGCTTGATCAATTTAAATTGACGGGCGTCCGAATGTTATTAGTTCGATAAAAACATGTGTACTAAATACTAAAGAATGACTCCGAGACAATGATTATATTCCTCCTAATTCTCATGTCGTCTGACTCTTTCCGAGCAGATGACGATGACCAGAGACTAATAGATCTACTGCCAGAGTCTGACAAGCAAGAATTTTTAGAAAGAGTAGCTAGAAGACTGCGTGAAGAGACAGAAGTTAAGATTTCAGATGATCTTCAAAGCAGGGAAGTCAATAACGAAGAGCTTGATCAACATGGTGAATTCGTGAAGAAGATTCTAGCAGACGAATCTAGTAACTTGAGGAGACAGCACGAGGCGGCAAGAGAATATCCTGAAGAAAAAAGTAAAGGTGAGAACGAACAAAGAACTGGTGACGAGGGATACATAGATTTGACGTTACGAAACTCACGGAGGACAAGACGGTTCAGTGTAGACAGAGACATGGTTATGAAGAATAACCCTGACCAGATTGCAGTACAGACGATTTATGATGATGGCACTGCATCACCTAAGGTTACTGTTATTTCAGGTAAGAGTAACGACACAGAAGAAACTAAGGAACTGAGTACTGAAATACCGATACCAGTGATATCCAGTTCTGACGAAAAAGATATTCAAGTTAGGCAGGTCCGACGCACTGCAGAGGAGGCTGCACATTCTGGTGCATATACAAAAATAAATGACTTTGACCCTGATGAGGAAACAACTAAAAGTGACATAGAAGACGAGCTCAGGACGACAACTCCAGCAGAAGAACTCATCGTACATTCAAATGAAGCAGACGCTTTAGGCGACACTGTTGGTACAGAATCAACAACTGAAACAACCACTACAATAGCAACTACTAATGCATCAACAACTACAAAAGCTAAAAAAGAACCAAAAAAGAAATTTAAAGAGCCAAAAATTAATTCAAAAACGCAGAACCACACTATGAATGTAGTAAAACTAGTAAAACAGAAACATATTTTAAGAAGTCAGCAAGATGCAGAGACTTCTGAAGTTATTAAGAAAGTATCGACAGAAAACAACGCAGTTGATGTTAATGAAATTAAAAGAGAAATATTTAATGACCTTAGTAAAAATAGTAATGTCAGCGTAAGTGTGGAGTCTACACAAATTGATTTATCGCCAAATGAACCAACTGAAAATCCTGTCTATATCGAGACTACAAGTAAACCAGATATACTAACCACTACTGGGTCGATTGAAACAGAAAATTACTTACAAAAAGATAATATTGTTAATATAGCCAAACTTGGTGAAGATGTAGAAGGTTCGATAAGCACTCCTACAGCTATTGATAAAGAAAATGATTCAAATATTTTAACAACCACACCCGAACCACACCCTTCTGTATCTACCATTGACCCTAAATTCAAGAAGACAGCTAAGTTCTTTTTGGATATTTTCGATGAAATAGTTAAAAACAACGCTACAACTGAAAAGGCAAGTTCAAACTCAATGCTTGTGGTTAATAATTTCTTGAAGGCTCTGAGAAACGGTTTGCAAATAACTCTCCAGACTAGCATGGAAGATAATTCTTCTGGACCTGTTTCGGGATTGAAGAAACAGAAAAAAATTAAAAAACCACAGCCGTACGTTGTATTTGAAATACGTGAGTACTTTGTTTAGTATTAAAATTCAACAATACACTGAACATCAAGAACTTTGCAAACTTACGAAATTCTTGCAAATTTCAATGACAGTGATGAAAATAAAAATTTCATTAGTAAAAAATTTTTTGCATGCTTGCAATTGTAGAAAATGTACGGGAATGTATTCAGAGTCCTGCTTGAACACACTTTTGCAATACAAACATATTTAGTGCCCCAATCGTGGATTAATATTTCATCCATCCATCCTACAGACGTCCAGTTCTGGACATAGGCCTCCCCTAATGATATTCACAACGACCGGTCCTGCGATCCACCTCGTTGAGGGTCTTCCTACAACTCGAGTCACCACTCGAAAACTTTGCCTCCCAAACGGCCGTTAGTTCTACGAGCAATGTGCCGTGCATACTGCCTCTTAAGGTTCGCAATTCTGTGGGCTATGTCAGTGAATTTATTCTCCTGCGAATCTCCTCATTTCGATTCGATCACGCAGACATACTTCAAGCATAGCATTCTCCATTGCCCATTAAGTAACCTTGATTCTTCTTATGAAGCCGCCCAATGAAAGTGGCTACGTCTCAGAGCTGTATGTCCTTACTGGCAACACGTACAGTACTTTTAAATAAATTCTATTATTTATTTATGAGTAAAGCAGCGATAACGGAGGATTAACCCTTTAAGGACAGTAAGGTATGGACATGTTAAAAATTGTTATAAAGATAAAATTTTCCTTTCAGCCCCAGACGAGCCAGCTTTTATAAAAAAAAAGACAATGAAGAAAGATTTACGTCAGGCTCAGGATCAGGTATTCTATGCTCCCACATATTTTTACTCACCTGAGAATGCCTACTTCAATCCATATAATCGACAGGGCCCGAACGTACCTGATTATAACCAACCACATGTACGCGAAGGCAATATCGATGATGATAATTTAGAGTCTCAAGGAGATCAAGCCCTAAGAAAGTTCAAATTTCACGGAAAACCTCCAGATAGGGAACAACTACCTAAACCAATGCCGAAGAATTTACCTGATTTTAACTACAATTATATCAGCAAATTGCCTTACATAGTTCAAAAACCGCAGTTTACTGAAGTTTATTATAATCCTAATGATTATTTAGATACAGATTACTATTATGGACGCGCAGGACCAGACAGGACGAGACACGGAAAGACAGACATTCCGCATGAAGGTACCGTGGATGCAAAAGGATTTTTAAGCGACGTAAGAAATATATTGTACCAATACAAATTCTCTGAGCCGAGACAGGTTCATACAAGACCAATGACTACTCAACGTCCAGTATACTTTCCTCCCTTACCAAAAATTGCAAAGAAAATAAATTTGACAGAGTTAATTATTTTCTTCCCCAATCATCTAAGGCGTTTGCCTGAAAATGATGAGATTTCTGCCGATTATTACTATGGTCGGAGTAAGGATGATGAGAAAGAATTCTTGAGATTGAGTAACGACAAACGAAAGAAACACCATAAAAAGGGTGGACGCTCGAAGACAGCTGATGATGCACCAAAGACTGGAACTGTTAGAGAAATTCTATCAATGGTGGGTACTAAAGATGTCTTTCCAACCATGGATAAACTATTAAAACTCAAAGTTCCTTTAGGAAGAAGATTACACACAGAGGAATTGAAACCCTATCTCAATGTTATTAAGGATATGATTCGACTTGACAATCGAGCGTTAAGCCAATATGATTGGCTGGGTACTACCGTTGAAGTCCAGGCTGCTATACAGAAACTAACGAATGTGATGTTAGTATATTTTATACATTCATAGTTATACACATATCACGGAAAGGATGAATGACAGTACACTGACTAAAAAAGGGTATGCGCTGGTATGCGGCAAACACTATCATTGCATCTAATCGTGGTCATGTCTGCTATATCAGGAGATCCTGTCACGCCACGATAAGATGCAATGACCTAGGTTAATCAGATCTTGTGTAGTTCTACGTCCATTAGTCACCTTTTACGATACCCAAGGGAAGAGATGGGCTGGTGGTATTCTTTTAATGAGCCGCTGCCACACGACTTGCGACTTTATGTATATGAAGTTTACGGTTCTTTCTATGGGGTCGGTAAAACAATTCTTCTTCTGCTTCACTTGTGATGTAACTAACTAACTCTAAACTCTTCATTTCATTATTCACATATTTCATCCTTATTGTGAGTACGCTTTGGCTTTCATATGTGACTAAAACATTATGATCTCGAACTCCTTCGTACTTCGGAAGACACGTTAGTCCCGTTGCCATTGGTCCCGGTCGCTATTTGCAACCGTTTCTAACTACCAGCCCGTATTGGGCCAGCGTGATGGTGTTATCATACATACTTCTCTGTTTTTTTTTAACATATGAGAGGTAAGCTCTTGGCCTTCATTTCACCTGATGGTAAGTGACGATAAGGCCGTAGGTGTCAACGAGCTTCACCTGTAAATACTCAACAACTGAGGAATCTTACTGGCTATCTTGCCTCTGATTGCCGGAACACAACAATTGCTTATAACATTGTTATTATGGCGACAAATTTAGTTAAGATGTGTTTCTCAGTATAATCAGTATAATCATTTTATTGACCACATTGTAACACATACGTTACATTTGGCATGTCACTATTTTTACAATATAATAAATCGATTCTGAAATAAATTAGTAATGCAGTATTATAATAATTGTCTATGGAAATAAAACAGTAACAGTACAAAATTCAACAGTATACAAACAAACAAACCGTTCAGCTTTACAGTATTAATGTACATTAAATTCGGTAGTATTATAATTACTCAGTAAATATTCTTCAAAGAAGATGAGCTTCAAAAAATAATTTTGTTTTAATTTTGAATTCAGACAATGACAATTTAGTAATTTCTATAGGAACTTTGTTATATAACTCTAACTTTAAACTGAATCCCTGCTTTTGCGTTTTGTTTAACCTAGTAATTGGTACATGCAATTTTTGTTTATTTCTAGTGTTGTATGGATGATAGTCCATATTCCTAGGCTTTCTCCATGAGGAGTTCACTAGTCTTGGATCCAGTCCAGTATTGTTTATATTTTCTGAATATCTATGTTGCCGATGCTAAGCTAGCAACCTATTTTATTGATATTTATACTTTTTGATGAATATTATTTTTTATACTTTTTAAAGATTTTGTATTTTGACGTTTTGATTATACTTAAATTTTACACGAACACGAGAGTTTTTTATTTGCATAATTTGGAGTTTTTTACTTTCTCTTAACTTCTTCTATTGGCCTTTTTCAAGTCTTTTTATCTTCAACAATCTATAAAAGTATTTATCTATTCGTATTAAATATATTTATCTGTCATCTAGTATCCTTAACACAAGCAGCATTAGTTGCTTAAAATGGGGCTAGTTGATAGGTGTGAATGTGTTTAGATTCGTATTATTATTATTAAACATATATTTTTTTCAGCGAAGCATCTCGAAAAGGCGTCAGGATGCACCCAGCTGATACGGACTTGCTAAAGTATATAGAGTACGTGTTCACAAGTACAAAAGCAATCACCGTTGAGGATGAGTTTCATAGAAGTCCACTGAAGAACGCTAGGTCTACACAAAAATCCGCAGCTAAAGACCACAATAAGACCAAGAAGAGCGTCAGACAGTCTTTATTACCAAGAAATGAAAAGAAGGAAAGAAACTCCATGCTCACCAAAAGCCTGATCGATAGAGTCTGGTTGTATGTAAGAGGGAAAATGAATAATAAAAAAGCTAGACAGAGGAGGTTGGATGAATTGCAGGAGTTTGTCAATGATTTACAAGATGGATTGTACGACGTGAGTATAATAGCCGAGGGTTAGTCGTGGTCAGTCTTTTGATCCGTGGTCGTGGTTAATATTAGGTCCTTACCTATGAAATTGGTGTTTTGTATGGAGATTTTGGGGAATTCTGCATTTTCCATACTAACATTTTATCAGTTTTCTTCACAACGACAAATCCAGAGATAATAATATTTAGCATCTATCATTAGACAAGCTTTAGCAATATGCGTGTGAACACGCTTGATAAAAATTATTCATCGTTTTTATGTTAATGCAAATCAAATGATGTATTCGGGAGGCAGTTAAAAATAATTGTCTTTGTGTCTAACTTTAACACAATTAAACTTACAAAAAATTATCAAATTAAATAATACGAGCTCAAATATATGGTCTATTTTTATAAGAGGCAATTATTTTATAAGAATGTTCTGAAACTTAATAGTTACGGACAAATTGCTAAGACAGAATAAAATACCAATTTCATAGGTAAGGACCCAATATATGGACCAATGGCGTAAACGTATGATGTGATATGACAGCTTGACCAATGGTAAAATTTTCAGACATTACTATAGTTATCTTGGCTTATCTTCTTCTTGACCTTTTCCCACTCTAGGTGGGGTACTATAGTTCAATAAGCATAGATAATAGGCTAGTTGACTCATATCAAAAGTAATGAAAATAATGTGTCATACACATAGTATTTAGTACAAGGATCGGAAATATACCAATTTCGATAAATATAAATAAGGGATTGCTGTAGAAACTCAATTGAAATATGTTTTATTTTTACCAATGCCAAAAACGCTATCCACCATGTTTTTGAAATTAGTTCAGTAACGCTTCATGTAAACAATTAATACGCATGGTCAAAATCCGTCAAACGCCAGTCGCAACCAATCAAGCATAACTGTCGGCTATGTCACGCATGCGTATTGAATTGTTTACAATAATCGTGACGCTACGGAACAGGACCGAAGGCGTTTTTGACATTTAAACAAAAACGTAATTTATAATTAAAAATTTATTGTCATAAAAAAAAAAATAAAAAAAATAAAAAAAAATTAAAAAAAAATAAATAAAAAAAAAATATAAAAAAAAAAAATTAAAGAAAAAAAAAAATTGAAAAATATTGTATTAGTTTTTATGATGATGGTCAGTAATGAATCATTTGGGGCCCAATAAAAAAAGGGTCAACTAGCCTATTTGACCACAACACGATGGTGGGATTAGTAAAATGGCGGCTGGCCGCACAGCTGATGTATATTTTGTTCAAATTTTCATCACACATTTTGGCGTTTCCATTGACGCTATAGGTCTAGATTTTAACTATTGAGTTATCTATTACCACTTCGGTCAAGATTTTTACCATTCATTCAAAATTGACGTTTTTACACTCAGTTGCACAAAGATTTTTTAAGGACGACATTTGTTAATGAGACATTAAAACTTTAAAGTTCATTAAAATTGAGGTTGTCACACAACAGTTCTAGCTAATGTCTCTTTAGCATTGACAGGGTGCTAATGTCGTTTTGTGCAACGTAAAACTACGCTAAGGTATTCTTTTGCCACTTCAATAAATAAATTTAATGCAGCATTAGAGATAATGCTGACATTAAATTTTAAAGTGCGTTTCTGCAACTGGGTGTATGTGTGGCAAGTGGTGATACTGATAGCCTGAGCAGGAAAATAAAAAACCTGATCTGCGAGTTCCAGAAATTTTCTTGTTGTCAAAATAATAAGAAGGAATATAAAAAAATACTTAGTTGAATTTTCCTTGATCGTATTGTTACTATTAGTTAATGTTAATATTTTTAACGTTCTTATGCACAAAAATAACAAAAATTTACTGATATAAACTAAGAAGAATATTCGACAAAATACAAGATAGTGGACATTTCAAAATGAAGACAGATAGAATTACTGTTGCCAATAGAAGAAATTAGTAAAATTTTCCGCAAAATGGCGAGGTTTTATTTTCCTGGTCGGGCTATAGTACTATAAATGCAGGAAATTAATCAAAAAATCTTTTACAGTTGCACAGTGTACTAAAAAGCATAGCAGTAATAATAAGATACGGTAAACAGAGTTGGATGAAGAATCTAAAAGAATTATACTTAAGAAAATCGGGAAAAAAGGAGTGCTTAGAAGTGATGCTTCACTTATTTACTGTGAGGTTCTTGGACTTGGTAGAAAATAGTGCTAGAAGAGGTCTTGACTATGGATACATGACTTATATAAAAACCAACCCGAAGGATGTAAAACGAACCAAAAAAGAACTGGCATTCCTAATGAAAATCTTACAAGAACTAAAATCATTGAAAGATAGTGAGAATTAGAAGGAAATTTCTTTTGTTATGACTCTGTAGACGGTTTGGAAATAAAGCAGATTTTTATTATTATAATATTTTTCACTGAAATTACAATTGTTCGAAAATATATAATTCATTCGTCCTCGCCGACTTGAAAAGCTTTTTATATTCCTATAAAATTCCATTTTAGCTGCTTCAGCGCTGAAAAAAAATTAAAAATCGTTTATATAGGTATCTGGTAATAACTTCTTCGTGTAAAAGTAAAAATCCATTTAAATATATTTAAAATATAATAAGCAATTGTCTCTTTTGACCGCCTCTCGCGTCTATTGGTTGACAACACCGGGTGTTGATCGCAGTCCGGAGTTCGATTTCGTGGGCAAGAGTTTTTCTGCTCCGTTTGGTTGATGGTAGGGATGCTAAGCCCGCCTTGCTAGCTACCACCGTCTTCACTAAACCTGTCGTTATAATAACAATGTTATAGTATTGTTGTGTTCCGGCAGTCAGAGGTAAGATAGCCAGTTCCTCAGATGTTGAGGATTACAGGTGAAGCTCGCTTCCACCGTCGGCCTTATCGTCACTTACCATCAGGTTAGATGAATGCCAAAAGCTTACCTGTCATATGTAACAAAATAAATAAACGACAATTTGTGCAATGCACAAAGCAAAAATGAGTGTCTCGTAATGCTGAAAATTCCAGAAAAATTCCATTAAATATCTTCTTGGACAAATTTACGCTACTATGAACTTTCCTTCCAAGAATTATAATAGAGGTAGGAGTACATTTTAAATTCCACTAATTGAGACTACTGTTCTAATTTGAATAAATCTTTCAGTGTTGAATAGTCTATTTATTGATGAAGGCGGCTACATACCATCACACTATCTGAAAGTAACTATTCTACGTGGACGAAGTCCCGGCAAAAACTAGTAAACTAGTAGGTAAATAATAAGATTTAGTACTAATATATAAATTTTATTATAACAATTGCAACAAAGAGACACTTATATTACATTACATCTAAATTGCAACTACACTAGATCACAAAACACGATTTGGTATCCGCTTAGATATTAAACTTAAATAAACCTTCGGTACTAGGTAATTAACAAGATTTTTAAACTCGACAGAACCGGGGTCGCTCCCATAATTCATTCATTCATTCCTGCCTAAACCTATAGGCTAGTTGATTCATATCAAAAGTAATGAAAATAAGGTTTAATTCACATAGTATTTAGTACAAGAGGGTCCGAAATATACATTGCCAGAAAAACTCTACCTAATTCGTGAAACGCATCATGGAAACTATTACTGCGCATTGTCAAAACCCGTCATACGCCAGTCGCAACCAATCAAGCATATCTGTCGGCTGTGTCAGCCTGTGTCACGCATGCGTACTGAATTGTTTACCAAAATCGTGACTACGGCGCAGATAATTCATAGACCATCATGACCGAAGGCGTTTTTGACAGTTAAGCAAATTAGTGTGTTAAAGGCCTCAAACAAATTATATGATTTTTTAGAGCCCCTATATCTATATATCTTAGGCTCAGTGTATAATCTATATTCCTAACTAAGACAGTCATATTCTTTAGCACATATAGTATCATTTAATTTTTACAATCATATAAATAAGTTATTGAAAATTTATCGTATCTTAACATATTTTGCAACATTTTGCAACATACTATGATTATGTAGCTGCTCAATTGGTTGCTGATCGCTCACATCGATATTAAGTGGAATTTAAACTGCTCATTTTATAATTAATTAGATAACAAATATTTGATAGATGAAGGCAAAGAACCGTCCGGCAGTTCTTCCAATGCCGCTTAAAATGCCTGCCTTTAGGTATATGTGTTGCGAATCCAACCTCTTTTTGCGTTTGATAATATTTTTTTGTTTCTTAATAATTTGACGTTTTTTATATGTCGTAGTCTCTTTCATACTTTTGCTGAATACATCTTTGTCGTGCGAATATTTAGTTTATTTTAATTTCTAGTTATAAAATCCCATACAGTACACTATATTTCCTATAATATGCAAAATAGAAGAGCGCAGCTATGTAATTTTTACTGTTTTATTGTTAATGCCTTCACAGATTTAAATTGTTTTTTGGTTGAGCAATAAGTGGTTAAATGCCTCTACAATTTTTGTCAGTAATCTCCATCCAATCGAGTAGATTTCAACCTTGAAGTGTTCCACATAAAGAGCAAAGGTTTGACAGCACCCGAGGTAATACACGATGAGATGTTGCAATAAAATATAATACAAAAATAACTCTCTAACCCTTAACATTTTCTTATAATTTACAATAACTACACACAAATAAATAAATAGATGAATATTTTTGGTCACAAAACAAAAAGTGGCCAATATTTTTAAAGTAAATTCTTTTTATGGAATGTAACGATACACATAATAAATATCTTTAATGCTCTCCCTTGTTACATGGGGACATAAACATTGCAGACGAAATTTGGGTATTTACACCTGCCTCCTTCAGGCATAGAGGCTAGGACAGGACTGTATATTATTTTTTTATATGCCAGTTTACAGCCTGAATATACTGCTCATACATGTTAGTACATATTAAAATAAGACCAACATGAATATAGCTTCTATACGGCGTGGAACTTCACAGACGGCAGATATAATGTATATTATAGCACGATACATCTCAATACATCTTTTCATGGAAATCATCAGGAGACTACACGCGGCAGCTTTAATGTATATTTTTACATTTTCATATAATAGGGGTTAAAGTATGAAATTGCCGTTTTTCTCTCTCTTAGTATTTTGTTTGTAACTATTTAGTTTCAGAGTATTTAAAAAAAATAATTACCTCCTCTTAAAAAAGACCATATTTTTGAGCTCTTTTGATTTGTTTTGATAATTTGTTGTATGTTTAATTGTGTTAAAATTGGACACGGAGACAACTCTTTTTAAGTGTCTCCCGAATACATCATTTGATTTGCATCCACTTAAAAACGATAAATAATTTTTATGAAGAGTGATATCACACATATTGCTAAAGCTAATCTAATGATACATGCCAAAATTTATTATCTCTGGATATGACGTTGTGAAGAAATCTGAAAAATTTTATTATGGAAAATGCAGACTTCCCCAAAATCTCCATACAAAACGGTAATTTCATACTTTAACCCCTAATATTATAATGCTTCTCCAAAGCAGATATACGAGACAGGTATATACCATATTATAGTACATATCTCAAGATGTAAATGTACATTAATATACATAATGGCGGCGGTCTACGAAGTTCTTCAGTCTTAACTTACAGAACAAATTAGTTTGAATTATACAGGTTTTTTATATTTCTACGCCTCCGTCTCTAGGTCTGCCTCGATTTCCTCTGGGGTCCGTAAGTCAATGGCGAAACGTTTCTTCAAGCTCGGCGGTCTTTCTTCTTGGTCTGGAAAGAGAGAGAGCATCATGAGAGAAAAGAATAAAACATTCGTTACGAGTTCATGGCATGTTCTAGGTTCTTTAGAAAAGAGCATCGAAATTCAGTTTACTTGTATAATATTAGGTCCTTACCTATGAAATTGGTGTTTTGTATGGAGATTTTGGGGATGTCTGTATTTTACATACTAACATTTTAACAGTTTTCTTCACAACGACAAATCCAGAGATAATAATATTTGGCATGTATCATTAGACAAGCTTGAGCAATATGTGTGTGAACACGCTTGATAAAAATTATTCATCGTTTTTATGTTAATGCAAATCAAATGATGTATTCGGGAGGCAGATAAAAATAATTGTCTTTGTGTCTAATTTTAACACAATTAAACTTACAAAAAATTATCAAATTAAAAAATACGAGCTCAAATATATGGTCTATTTTTAGAAGAGGCAATTATTTTATAAGAATGTTCTGAAACTTAATAGTCACGGACAAATTGCTAAGACAGAATAAAAACACTAATTTCATAGGTAAGGACCCAATAAATAGACGAGGAAAATAAAAAAGCTCTGAGTGCGCCATTTTCTTGTTATTGCAATACTAAGAATACTTTTTTATTTGTAATAATTTTCCACCAGCACATTTTTTATGTTGTTATTAGTTAATATTACCGTCATAAGTATTCATAGCTTATAGCAGAAAAATGGATTTATTGTGTAGTTCTTTCGGTCCTAATGCTAGGTCTACAGTTATTTTCCCAGGATGGCAACCTCCAGCGTCTCCGGGCCAGAGGTTAGGGCCGAAGGTCCCCCTGAGTCTAACACGGACTTCGACATGGACAGGGACCGGCTCCGGCGTTTTGGTTGCTGGCTGGTCTTCCGTAATATTCACCATGAAATAATACGATCGTGGAAAATTTCATACTTAGAAAAAGGTATGTTAGTGTTGCAATAACAAGAAAATTTCCAGCGCTATCAGAGCAGGTTTTTATTTCCTGGTCAGAGAAATAAATGAGCAGAAAGATGACGAAACGACACCGGCTAGAGGAAGGAAAGAAAAGACAACAGTTAAGTTAATTTTTTAACCTGTGTCATGTCGTCAGCCTTCGAAGGATGTTCCCAAGATCTGTGAAACTGTAAATGGTTTCTTTTTATTAACTGAATTTGTAAAAATTTAAGAATAAAAAAATGCAAATACAATTATGACACCAACCCCAAGCAGAACGAAACACAATAATAAGTTTTTTTATCGACTGCGAGGCGCATTTCGGTCATGCTAGGCTTACAGAAAGTTCGAACGTTTAGTGAAATGAAAATAATAGCAAACGAGAGGGTAGGGGAAATGTAATAATTGATAAATAGACCATATGGCATTATATTTAATGTGATATTAAGAGACGTCCAACGAAGGAATAGCTCAGGGTGGATTAAATGTCGTTATGTATGGATCGGATTTTTGGTCTGTTAAGAGAATGGATGAACAAAGATTGCATGTAGTTGAAATGCGAATGTTGAGGTGGTGTGTGTGACGAGAATGGATAGAGTGAGGAATGAAGATATTAGAGGAAGTCTGAAAGTTGACGAGATTGCTGATAAATGGAGAGAAGGACGACTTTCCTGGTATGGAAATGTAATTAGGAGAGGGAATGATCATGTCACGAGGAAAATAATGGATTTGGAAGTGGATGGGCGTGGAGGGAGAGGAAGACCGAAGAAACGATGGATGGATTGTGGGAATGACGAGGAAGGAAGGGAGGGAGTGAGTGTTGATGATGAGGAAGGGAGTGAGTGTTGACTTGGCGAGTGATAGGAGAGAGTGGAAGAAGATGACAACAGAATTGGGAACAGGGCAGAACAAAGAAGAATATGATATTATGATAAAACGGCACAAAAATAGTAAGAAAGTCTGTCAGTCAAAATTTTTCCAACTATTTCTCAACCTGTTTCAAAGTAGCAACCATAGCACAGGTAGCTTGACTTTGCTAACTCACCTTGTGATACTTGCATCTCCTTCACTCTTCTAGAGTAGTCTTGGAACGCTGCTGCTAATGAGTACGTTAATCTTCTTGCAGCATTTCTAGAAATGAAAAAAAGAATCTAATAAATATCTGACATTGACATGTTTTGCCGCTAGTGTTTTGGATAAGTAAATTATATTTAAATAGAAACAATGCAACCCTTGCACTCTGCAAGGTGGTAATTCTTGCCTGAATCTTTTCTTGACAAGGCCTTTCTGTAGTGAACAGAAAGAAAAAATGTAGAGGTAGGTACCAAGCAAGTAAATGGGATTTTTTTTTAATTCTCCCATGTAGGGAAGGCAAAGGGAACGAAGCCCATACAGCCAAGTCTTCAGTATACATTTCTTCAGTATTTGCATTGAAATGCTAGTGTAATGCATTTCAATGCATCTTGGGAGAGTTTGGCGTCAAACGATCGATGACAGACACTGTGATGCTTTTTGGATGAGGTGGATTACCACGATAAAAAACTCATCACTTTTCACACCACTTGACGCTTATTTCGATAATCCTCCACATTGCACATCATCACAGACACTTATTACACAAAACTACACTGATTTTACGTAACAATATCCACTCCGTACAATATTACAATCATCGAAATAAAAATCACGTCCGCCATAGTTGAATGCCGCCAAAAACTCCGGTATTTTTTTTTTACATTTGACATGAAGCTCTTGGCCTTCATCTCACCTGATGGTAAGTGACGATAAGGCCGAAGGAGGTAGGGAGCTTCACCTGTAATCCTCAACAACTGAGGAACTGGCTATCTTACCAGTGATTGCCGGAACACAACAATGCTTATAACATTGTTATTATGGCGACAGATTTAAGTAAGACGGTGGTAGCTTACCAGGTGGGATTAATAGCCCTACCACCAACCAAATAAGACAGGCGTGGAGATATAGTAACCTTATGTTTGTAGTTATGAACCATTAACTCAATGGGTTTTGTTTTTTTTTTTTTGGTAATTATGCTAGGGTTAGTTATAGCTAGAGAAAGCGGAGCGCTATTTACTACGCTCACACTTTATCAGCTTGTTTTAATGATGAAAATATATGTGTTGCTTTTATGTTTGTTTACTTAAAATGGTTTGATTTTATAATTTACTTGGTATGATTTTTTATTTTTATTTTTATTAATTGTATTTTTTTTTTCTTTTATGATTTTAACTATACACGTGGAAGATGAGAGTGAAAACGTGCGTGTATGTTTATTGTAGATATTCATATATCAACATTATAGTATATAAATACTATAATAATAAATACTAAATATATAATATACTTAAAAAATATTACAACTTTTTACTTCATAAATTATACTTAATAAGTGTATAAATTGAAGATAATGGGGTTGTGTTGTTTAATTACTGAGTACCTATGGCCACCTTCCAGCGCCATCATCAGATCAGCTCCTTGTCATAATAATTCTGTATTGTCATCCGATTAACATATGCATGCAAAATTTCAGCTCAATCGGTTGAGGGCAAGTGCCTTAAAATTGAGTTGTAAGATTCCACCCGTTCACACAAACATACATTGCAAGGAAAAATAAATAAAAATCCCGCAGGTCGCGGTTCGAAAAAATTCAACATTCAATATCGTTTGTTCAATTTAGCACATGCTTTTGAACGTCAAAAGCATTTTATAAAATTTCGTGAAAGCAAAAAACTACGCCATCCGTTCACAAAACTACTAAAAAAAACGGGCAAGAAACTCAGCAAGATTCTATCCTCACCTCTTACATCAACATTGCTTTTTTAATGACATAAACTAGAACGTCATTGAAGTTTTTGAAGTAAAAAAAATATCTGAGCTATAAAATCTGCAGTTTACCACATTTTCCATTACAAATACAGGTAGTCTAAAATACACCATAAAGAAAATAAAATTAAGGTTCCGTTGATTAATAAGAAAATTTAAAAAGTAGTATAAACAAAACCAGGTCATACATTCAATAGGTATCTTCATCACTTGCCGTGGTACCAAAGAAAAAAAGTAGGTCAAATCTCAAAGATATATATTTCAAGACACTTCTCATAAGAATGTGTTTTGCGCAGTAGATTTTTCTTTTAAAGATAAGATTACATCAAAAAGTAGTGTCAACATTTTTCAAGTCCAAAAACATTTTATCTTGTCCGTGTTTGTAATCTATAAGTGTGTGGCAAATATTAGGTCCTTACCTATGAAATTGGTGTATTGTATGGAGATTTCGGAATTCTGCATTTTCCATACTAACATTTTATCAGTTTTCTTCACAACGGCAAATCCAGATATAATAATATTTGGCATGTATCATTAGACAAGCTTTAGTAATATGTGTAATATCACACTTCATAAAAATTATTTACCGTTTTTAAGTGAATGCAAATAAAATGATGTATTCGGGAGGCACTTAAAAAAGTTGTCTCCGTGTCCAATTTTAACACAATTAAACTTACAACAAATTATCGAAACAAATCAAAAGAGCTCAAAAATATAGTCTATTTTTAGACGAGGTAATTATTTTTTAGGAATACTCTGAATCTTAGTAGTTACAGACAAAATACTAAGAGAAAAAAAAAACACCAATTTCATAGGTAAGGACCCAATATTTCTTAACATACAACGTTTAAAAGGAGAGAGTAAATGGGAAATAAAAAGTATTTCGTCCTAAACCTACGTCCCACTGCCGGGCACAGGCCTTCTTCATGGACTATGGGCCGTAACACCACGCTGGACCAATGCGGGTTGGTGGGAAGAAAGGGTTGCAATACCAACCGGGACCAACGGCTTGACGTGCCTTCCGAAGCATGGTCGAGTTCCAGATCACCTACCTACCTGTTTGTACCTAGTTTTTAGATAATTTTAATAGTTTTTTTTTGTTTTGTTACTTTATACGCTATTTGTGCACCCCTAAAATCTCTTCCCGGGCCTCCATCGACAGGTTGCATGGAAGACATCGCTGCCTAGCGATAAGACCGCCGATTGTTACATGTAGTCTTAAGTTATCAATTGTAATTTCTTTTTAATCGGTGTTAACTATAAAGAGTAATCTATCTATCTATCTATCACAAAGTTTGGTCACCCATCCAAGGCATGAGACCATGGCGAAGGTAGCTTTGTTTTCGATATCGAAAGCCAAAGTGTACTAACCACTATGCCAACGAGCTCCTCTATATTACTGTATGTTAAGTCCGTGTTAAGCCGTTGGTCCCGTCGCTATTGCAACGGTTGCCCACCAACTCGCATTGGGCCAACGTGGTGGTGTTACGGTCCACAATGTGTTTCTCCATGAGGAAGGCCTGTAGCCAATAGTGTGACGTTATAGGCTGAGGACGATACCTATTGGGGATACACACGTATTGATATATGTATGACTAGCTGTTGCTTACGACTTCGTCCGCGGTTACTGGTTTTTCAAATAATGACTGGAATAAAAAGTATCTAAGATGTTGACCAGGGATATAAGGTATCACCAAGCAAAATTTCATTGAAATCGGTCCAGCCACTTCGAAGATTAGCCCGCACAAACAGACGAACAGACAGAGAAACAAAGAATAAAAAAAAATGTTTTGGTAGTTTCCCTCTTTTTGACTTGATTTTAAGCATTTTTTTTCTATGTTCAGAAATTCGCATCCTGCAGTTTTATTATATTGTATAGATATGTGAAGTTCTCTCCGATTACAGAACATACTAGCTATAGAACATTTAGGTATTAGACTGAACGCACTACTTTTGGGCGAAAATATATTTATGCAAAAGTACATACATATCATGACTATTATCCCCTAAAGGTTAGTCAGAGATTAAGCAAAAGCACTTCAAAAGCATTCCATTGCCATAGTCCGCGCTTCACCAAGCAGTGACTGCTCTCAGCGTGACAGGTGGTGAGCCCGTCGCCGCTATAAGCTATTAGATGTTGTGCAGTTCTAAGTCCATTAGTCGCCTTTTACGACACCCAAGGGAAGTGATTGGTTGGTAGTATTTTTTAAAATAAAAGTAAAAGTCTTGTAAAAGTAATTTGATAGAAATGTTGAACAAAGTTATTACTTAAAAACGAAAATTTTAACCACAAAGGTAAACTGTACGAAAGTCGACTATTGACGAAATAACAATTCAACAGCTACGGCAAATTGCCGTTATTTGTACTGCCTCAATCTTGTTTGTTCTGTAATGTGAAGATTTTTTGTAACTGTGCGAGATGTTGTGAGTTGGTACGAATTATTGCGAGCTTGTGTGAGTTGCAGCGAGTTATTACGAGTTCTCCCTCACCTGGACTCACAGACGAAGGCGTGGCACTCAAACGGGTTCAACCCTTTCATATCTGTGTTGTCTTTCACAATGATCATTGAGAACACCCTCGTATACACCAAGTCCTGTACGCCGTACGATATCGACTCAATGTTGAAGAACACAGACATGTTCTGGAATTCATCCTTCTTAGACAACGTGTTGTATGTTTCTAGCTGCACCCCGTCAACAGTTATGGTTAACTTCACAACTGGGAGGATTTGACCTGTAAATAACGAAATACAAAAAAATTAGGGCCGAAGCCGCTTCCGGGCTACCAACCTCTTTGGGCGAGAGCGCATGTTTTCGCATAACGTCGATTGTCATAACATCGTTTGTCATACATCGAATGGCATAATCATCAAATAGCATAACAATCATGTCACATATTCCTTCTTACTCATAACATTTAAGTGGCATAACTCTCTAAAGGCATATTATTATAAAGCATAATTATAGAAATTCCTAATTTCATTTAGCACAACATTAGGTAGTCCTAAAATGAATCGAATAATCACCCAGATTCAAATTTATGCCTTTTAATACTTATGACAAACAATTTTAGCCGATACAATATTAGGACTCTCAAAATTATGCGTCGCAATTTTATGCGTTTTGATGATTATGCCTTTCAATATTATGGATCTTCATATTATGACAATAAACGTTATGCTTAAAATTACGGAGCCTCTTTGGGCACTGGCCGCACGGGCCGCTCACGCAAAAAAACAAAAGAATATCGGAAAAAATCACGAAAACATTTACTGGACGCGCGCAGTGCACTTGCATATTTTTACGATAACAATTTTTTTAAACGTATCTGACTCCCGGAGTTCGGAAATAAATAAGGTCCTGAACTATCTGAGCTGAGCACCAATAAAAGCGGGCGCCATTGCCTCCTCGTGACGAGTACAAGGTAAGCCCCGAAAACTTGTATACCCATTCTAATATTCGTGCTCCCGACACAAAAAATTCAAAATTACACAATTGAAATCAATGTGTGATCTCCATCCAAGGGAGACCAGGTGTGATGAAGGAGCTCGGTAAGCTCTTGGCTTTCATCTCACCTGATGGTAAGTGACGATACGGCCGAAGGTGGAAGCGTGCTTCACCTGTATTGTCAACAACTGAGGAACTGGCTATTTTACCTCCGATTGCCGGAACACAACAATGCTTGTAACATTGTTATTATGGCGACAAATTTAGGTAAGACGGTGGTAGCTAGCCAGGCGGGCTCAGAAGCCTTACCACCAATTAAACCAAGCAGAAAAACTTCCGCCCTCATGGGCAATCGCACCCTGACCTCCTAATCCTCTCTGATCTAGTGTGAACCTCTAGACCAGAGAAGTAGTTAAACCTTCGCCATGGTCAGGCCTAGGATGGGTGAGAAAAACTTTGTGATCTCGAACTTCGGAATTCTCCGTTCTTCGGAAGGCATTTTCAGCTGCTGGTCCCAGCCGCTATTGTAACCGTTTCTACCCACCAATTGGGCCAGCGTGGTGGTGTTACGGCCTATACTCCTGTGTTTCTCCATGAGGAAGGCCTGTGCCCAGCGGTGTCTATCACACCTGGTTTCGAAAGTGGAATTTTAACTCTTTTGAGGGCAAAGTGAACGCTGGCGTATGCGAATATGTGTTTTATTGTGGCCGTTGAGAGGTTATGTCTTCTCACCTGGTGGTAAGGCTTTGGCGGCTGCTACCATCAGATCCACTGGTTTCCTGGTGTGCTTGATACCCCAGAGGCCTCGCGCATCGCTCTGACCCAAATATTTGACCTGAAAAGAAGAAATGGTTCCATATGAACAAAAACATTTGGACATTTTTATGTTTAATCACCATGCTGATTGTATGAAACTATAGTGCACACATGAGACTTGGCAGAATTGTGTTTATTACTAGAAGTACAGGGATCTGGGCTTCGATCGCGTTAAATAAGAACGTATTTACATTACCCAAATCAGAGTCAAAAACGTTATGGTCATCCACACTGCATATTCAGGGGGTGTGGCACTATGTAGGTGTAGGTACTATCTTATGTCACAGTCACAGGATTACAACGTATGTGCATTGGACTCAGAGTAAACAGAACTGGAGTAGCCTTTGTCTAACATTCCCCTCTGCCAAATGCACAAGCATCGGATGCTTGCACGTTTAATAAAACTAGTTGAGCCGCCATTTTGACAGCCATAACATTGTAAACGTTGCGGCGAACAGAGCTCCCGCAAAAATGCCTGCCTGTGCTGTTTTTTGTTGTAAAAATAAATAGAAAACATCGAGTATGCTAAAAGATGGTGTCACCTTTTATTTGTAATTATAATTTTTAAGATTTTATCATTATTTTCTTAATTATTTCATGTGTTAGAATTCTACGATTTCAAATTTCGAACGCTAGTCTCGTGGGGAGTGCGGCTGTGACGTTGTCAAAACGCACACCCCACGTGACTATTTTAAGCGTGTGCGTGAAATATAAATTTGTGTGTCGAATTATGCATGTGTGCATTTGTAAAAACGGTAAAAGTTATTGTTTATGTGTGCTGGCTTTGAGTGTAGTGGTAACCTCAACCTCCGCAAGAAATGGCAGAAAAAAATGTTTGAGATATTGACTAATGGCTACTCCAGTTCTGTTTACTCTGAGGCATTGGGCCACCAAATCACAATCGAAAACGTTGTAACGAGGCGCTATTAGCGTGTTAGCGGCTCATTGCTGTTATTGCGCTCTTCTCTTTGTTTCTGTTCTTAAACTTACCGTCTTTCTCTTTTTTTTTCAATGTTTTATTCTCGAATATTATTCCTATCATAGTCAGCGACTGGAGCGGTTCGCTTGACGTAAATTATTATAATAACTAAAAAAGTGTTAATCATAAAATTATAACATTAGTATAAACTGTAACGTTACAATCCAAGTATTGATGTTCAAGTTTATAAGTTTACCAAAGGCACTATTTGTGCCTTAGTTCTTTATTAATAATATTGCAAATAAGTGACGTCAAGAAGGACTTTTAGTTATGTCCGGATCCATCACGTCACAATGTCTCATCAACACTCTACGAGGTGAAGCGAGGGAGCCCGTTATGAGAGTTTGGAGTGCCCAGTAGGTCATCTCAAATTCTGTTTTAGCCTATATTTTGTCGAGAAGGAATCTATCTAATCTCACCAGAAATGCCAATACACACTAAAGGTCATAGCTTAGATCCACCAGGCACAGGATCAGCTCCGCTTCGACTCCTTGGCCACCAGTGACAAAATTTTATGATTGGCTATTTAAAAAAGAGGCTCATGAGTTTCTTGCCGGGTTCTTCTCATGAAAAGCCTTACTCTCGGAATCTGGCCGCTTGTATCAATTACAACCACAGTCAAAGCGCTGTGGTTGTACTTGCTACAAGCGCTCGTGGTAATGAACTTTAATGTAATAGTCTCTAATCATTACACATTGATTCATTTTGTAAAATGCAATTATTATGTAAAATGTTGACGATTTTAAGTGCCAAACTTGGCCGTTGAAATTAAATTATTTTTGATTTTGATTTTGGTGGACACCGCATTGTCAACTAGTAAGCGTCACATCATCAACGAGTGGCAACTCGTCAGCAAATAAATGAGTGAAAGCAACGATTTACTCGAAAACTACACGCGGTACCACCACCACTCGAGTGGACCACCCGCGGTCCTCGCGTAGACAGCGAGCGAGCGAGGTGATCCGTCGACGTCACGGAGTTGATGTAATGAGGCATGAGCGCATGCCCATAGAAATTCATCTTAAGAATACTAACCGCTCGAGGCGAGGCGGAGCCAGTCGGGTGCCGAGTGGCTATGAGGAGATATGACCTTAAGGCTCCCCAATATACCCATTACCCTACCGCGGGAACGCTACGAGTTCTGTCGAAGCGATTCTCTGAACCCTCCAGATCTAGTCAGACACTAGAGCGAGAGTTTGCGCCAAAGGGATAATTTACGATACCTGTCATTCCTGATTTCGATAATTATGTAAAGAAATAGTAAGTAATGTTTCATACATACATACATACAATCACGACTGTAATCCCCGAAGGGGTAGGCAGAGTCCAAAGAGCACTGTGTTCCTTAAGACCACATTTAGCCATACAAAAATTGGGTTTGATCAGATGAAAAATCGTGAAAGAGTAGTAACAAGTGGCTAGCTCATCGCCTACAAATCACAGCAGACCCAGTACCCAATACGCCCTTAGTCGCCTTTTACGACATGCTAGTCAAGAAAAGCAGTTGGTATATTCTTATTGTGTCCCGGACCAACACAGGACCCTAATTAATGTTTTTTGACACAAAATAGTGGCAGTATTATACTCGTAAATCACTAAGTAAGTAGGTACGTTATCAATCACTAAAGTAGCCGAGTAGAGACCGACGGCACTCGTTCAAGAGGTCGCGGGTTCGATCCCTCTGCCTGTCCGACCACTGACTGAATAAAACTTATGTACAGTTGATTGTAAATATCGCTTGGCTCACACTGTGCCGGTGAACAACAGGCTCGCGCGTCTGCCTACCCCTTCGGGGATGTAGGCGTGAGATGTGTATCTGTGGAAAGTATTGCGTAGGTCCGTCACCTTGGTAATGGGGTTTTTATAGAACCATTTACCTTGCCATACAAATGAATGGCGTACATTTGAAGTTTAACATAATATTGTAATTGACTGTCATGTCACGTATATACGTAGACGTTTATGAGAAAGTAGGGCTTTGGTTAGTGAAGAGGTGATTGGCCGGATTGGGTTTTCATTTCTCATATACTAGGGATTTTTAAGCTATTGCATAGCTTCTATCGCGGGCCTTGAGCGCGGGGACCGAATCCAGAAATTCCGTAACGAAAACACCTCACGCTCCCCACTCCAATGCGCAAGGAGGTGTGGCTTGAAGGCCGTGCATGTTAAAACCCAAGGTGGTTACCAAAATGAAACACCGTGTCCAAGGCGAATACAAATTTTAATTAACATCGGTTTGACCATATAAGTCTATGAGAGTAAACAATAGTGCATTTTAAAGGATAGGTGGCGCCATCTAGTGATACAACAAAGAACTAATTTTAACAAAGACGCCACTTTGGTTTTATTTATAAGCTAACTATTACACATTGTTTATTATGAGTTTTGTTATCTTATTAATTAGTTTATTAACATTTATTTTAGATAATTATTTTATGATTTAATTTACTTATAAGTGATCCAAACGAAATAATGTATATGCAACTACCAACAGTTTATATAATTTGTTTTCTTATCGGTCACCACGCTCAAAAAGTGTAACTTGAATTAATATCAAAGAAAAAGAAATACTGCATAAATAAATAAAATTATAATTGCATAAGTTGATACAAAATGCTATGCAACAGCTTTACCGCGGCAGTCCCCGAGTGCCACACGTCTTTTTTTAAATATGACAGGTAAGCACGTGGCCTTCATATTACCTGATGGTAAGTGACGATAAGGTCGAAGGTGGACGCTTCACCTGTAAATAATCAACAACTGTGGAACTGGCTATCCCACCCCTGATTTCCGGAACACAACAAATGCTTATAACAAAAAAGAGTTAGCATAAGGTCATTAGGTAACATCAAAATACTCGTACTAATAGTTTGGTATCGATTATTATTACAATGGATGTACTCGCGGTAGTGAATTTTTATATTTTTTATTTTATTTTAGTTTTAGCCGTGTGATAGCGGCTCATCAAAAGAATACTACCAACCCTCCTCTTCCCGTGGATGTTGTAAAAGGCGACTAATGGACATAGAACTGCACAACATCCAAGCTTATAGCGGCGACGGGCTCACCACCTGTCACGCTGAGTGCAGTCACTGCTTGGTGAAGCGCGGACTATGGCAATGGACTGCTTTTGCGGTGCTTTTGCCTAGTCTCCGACTAACCCTTAAGGGATAATAGTCGTGTTTATATGTATGCATGTGTTTTTTTTAATTTTATTTATTTTGTATATAGTACCTTTTTAGTATGTAATAAAGATATTTGTGATTTCATTAGCCAAATTTCACGTGAGTGATTAAACTCAGTAGACCATAGACAACTAGTAGAAACCTTCATAGTCGATGGTTAACATGATCACCAATACAATGAGACATTAATATGTTGATGACGTCAGTTCCGCTTCCGGAGACCTCGATCCAGTTACATTGTTATGGACTTCAAACAGTCTAAAAGTGAAAACCGCAGTAGCTACTGCTGGGCACAGGCCTTCTTCATTGAGAAAATCATTTTAAATTACTACATTACATATAATCACGCCTCTTTCCCCGAAGGGGTAGGCAGAGGTGTTAAACACCCACATGCCATGCCAGATATGTCTAAGTATGTAACGTGAGGTGAATTAAAATTATATAATTGGCTATTTAAAAAAAAGTGGCTCATGAGGTTCTTGCCGGGTTCTTGACATGAAAAGCCTTACTCTCGGAATCCGGCCGCTTGTATCGATTACAACCACGGTCAAAGCGCTTGTAATGTACTTGCTACAAGCGCTCGCGGTAATGAACCTTAATTATAATAATAATATACTGTTTTTATTTAATCCTAACTTTTTAACTATCCCACGGAAACCATTTAATATTCCGTAATAAAATGTGTCTAAGATGTTGACCAGGGATATAAGGTATCACCATGCAAAATTTCATTGAAATCGGTCCAGCCATTTCGGAGATTAGCCCGCACAAACAGACGAAAACAAACGAAAACAGAGAAACAAAAAATATATTTTCCCTCTTTTTACATCTGACTTTATTTTAAGCATTTTTTTTCTATGTACAGACATTCGACCTCTACAGTATTATTAAATGTATAGATGTAAATTGCTAAATTTCTAAATTGTAAAATATTGACGTTTTTAAGAGCCAGCTTTGGCCTATGAAATAAAGAAAGAAAGAAAATCTTTATTTGGTATCATAATACTAGCCAGTAACAGAAGCTTAATCTAATTACAATGAACCAAAAAGGTCCCCACTCAGTACACAGCCGTGACGGCTATTGCAGTTTGCCACGACCACTGATATTCTGTGGGGCCGAGAAGACAGTGGCAGTACATCACCAAACAAAAGGCACTAATAAAATGATGCTATAAAACTTTTTACAGTGAATACCTATAATTTATATATAACATTATTACATAGGATACATATTGGGTCCTTACCTATGAAATTGGTGTTTTTATTCTGTCTTAGCAATTTGTCCGTAACTATTAAATTTCAGAACATTCTTATAAAATAATTGCCTCTTCTAAAAATAGACCATATATTTGAGCTCGTATTATTTAATTTGATAATTTTTTGTAGGTTTAATTGTGTTAAAATTAGACACAAAGACAATTATTTTTAACTGCCTCCCGAATACATCATTTGATTTGCATTAACATAAAAACCGATGAATAATTTTTATCAAGCGTGTTCACACACATATTGCTAAAGCTTGTCTAATGATACATGCCAAATATTAGTATCTCTGTATTTGTCGTTGTGAAGAAAACTGATAAAATGTTAGTATGTAAAATGCAGACATCCCCAAAATCTCCATACAAAACACCATTTCATAGGTAAGGACCTAATATATTTCACAGAATACATATATTACATAAAATTACAAATAGACAAATAGACAGACAAAGAAAGTTATTTTTGTTTGTTTGTTTGCTAGCTTGGAGGATCGAAGACCACGTGATGGCGTTATGATTAGTACTTTTTGTCTTTCGATATCGTCAAGACTCAAAAACATTTGAGCTGCTGCTGAATTGGCAACCTGGCACAGCCGTGAGACAGTTCCCTATCTAGTTAGATATAAGATAGATAAAATTCTTCTAAGTATTGCAACTAATAAAAACACAGAAATAAAGTAAAAGAAGCGGCCTATAGTTAATAGCAATATTTTCCTGGCAACCTTTGGGCAGAGATAGAATGAAAGAAAAGGCATGTGCACTTACATATATAAGGTGCATATATAAACTACAATATACTCGTATATAAATTACATAATATATTGTTTTCCTGTGTATATTTTTTTCGTTTGTATAATATAGCTCTCTCTATATATATGTATATTCTTATTAGTTTGTACAATGTCTCGTGTCTGGGTTGGAATAATTTTTTTGTCTCTTTCTAATAAATAATCCAATATTGCGTAAAAGTATCTATTTGCAGACCATAAATATATAAAGTTTACGCCTTGTCACGGTTCTAAAACCGTCTTACAACCGATTAATGTTAAAATACCCTCATTTTGAGAAATCACAAGATTTAGAAGTACCGGCGTTACCGATACATCAACTGTCATTAGTAGACAGATGAAAAATAAGTTAATCACAATAACAATCTTTGTGTTTATATTTGTATTTAAAACCTAGTAATTAGTTAATATTAGCTGAGAATGTTTAATTAGATGTTTGCTGTTTATGTGATGCTATGTTTTTGTATGGACTTTATATCAAAAATCAACGTGAGTATTGAAAACGGTTGTAAGACGGTTTTAGAACCGTGACAGCCTTTTAACTAGGTATATTTATATAGATTGTGTAACTCTGTCTACATATTTTTCAACAAAGAACACAATAGTATATAGTCACGGTAGAGTAAATTAGGTTTCATTATGTGTTGATCTCTATCAGTTAGACAAATGAATGACGACATATGAGGTTTAATATATTCTGTCAAATTCGCTTTGTATTGTTAGCAACGGGAGATCTCATTAATTGGTTCCCCGTCTCGCCAAAATTATGCTCAGCTCGTCCCACTGCTGGGCACAGGCCTTCCTCATGGAGACACACATGAGGATTATGGGCCGTAACACCACCACGCTTCCAGAATGCGGGTTGGTGGGTAGAAGCGGTTGCAAATTTCTTTTTTTTTCTTGGCATCTACGGAAGACCAGCGTCGGAGCATTATTCAGATGCATCGACTATGCTGAGTAGATACCTATTAAGTATCGTGATGTATACAACATGGCGAATCTATTATTATATTCAGTGTATCATGGTTCTTAATAAAGTTTATATCTTTCTTTCTTTCTTTCAATAGCGACCCGGACCAGCTTAACGTGCCTTCCGAAGCACGGAGGAGTTCGAGTTCACAAAGTTTCGGTCACCCATCCAAGGCCTGACCATGGCGAAGGAACCAATACGCTACCGTGCTCCTCCTGTCTCGGAGCATTAATATTTTTGGGTGTTATTTAAACGGTTAGAAAAATATAGCAAATATTTCTAAATTTTTCAGCAAGATTACTAATTGGGCAGCAACTTATGGACAGCAGATATTTCTTATTAGTCCGCAAAATAGCTAATGGGGAAGCAAGCCAAATGTCTTCTCTGCTGCCAAGTTGTTTGATATTCATATATGTGTATAATATGACACAAATATTGTTTTTATGGGTAATAAAAAAATAACCTTAACCTAATATCTATCAGAATACATTTCCCAGGAATTGATCCTTGATCCTTCATTGTTCCTTTTCCTAGATTTTATACATTTCCGGTAACAAATAATTATTTTGCAGCTTAACAAATTATTTCGTTGCCCAAATAATTATCTTGCTGCCCAATTAATTGTTCTGCTGACAAAATAATTATTTTGCCACCCAAATTATATTGCTGAAAAAATATTTGTTAGCTGCCCAAATGATTTTTCTTCTGACCTTTTTGTTGCTGAGCAAATAATTATATGGCTGCCCAATTAATTAGTTCCCACATCTTTTTTTACTCGAAAATAAAAGAAAAAGCGAAATACCTACCACTGATCAATCATGAAATATCATAAAACTATAACACTTACAAACACGACGTTTTGCAGGTAAGTGTCCCCTAAAAACAGATTTTACGAAACACCACCCCTAAGGGGGTAAAAAGGGGGTAAGGCTGAGCACGTCGCTAGTTAAACGTAATATCAACGCTCAATACCGTCCCTAACGAGCGTGTTACGCCAAAATATTTAGATATTACGTCTAAATAGTTAATATCCAATTATTGGCACGCACGACTCATTGACTTATTCAATCGCTCGCTTCCTCTATCGTAATCGGATCTCGCCGATTAAATTATTATGAGAGCTATGGTCACGATATTCTCGAGTGGAAATCAGACATTTGTGGATATATAATAAAATACCCGACCATATCAAACAACTGGAAAATAATGACATGTTTTTAAAAAAATTAAGAGAATTCTTGAGTGAAAAATATTTTTACACCTTGAAGGATTTCTTAAATTAACATGTTACTTTTCATACATATTATAATGTCTGTTGAATGTTTATAGTAGATTAGTAGCCAAGGGCTGTAAGGCATCAATTGCAGCCCGAGATATGTAGGCGCACGAGCGCAGCGAGGGCGCTTATAGTTCGAGGGTGCAATTGATGCTTACACCCGAGCTAACTACTCTGCTTTACATCTCGATTGTGAGGTAAGTGGAAAAAAAGGCATTACAAGAATAAATAAATTTATTTTCAAGAACTAAATTTAGCTTCGCCGTTCGATATTCAAAATTGATGAAAATAGCGAAGCGACCTCTTTTGTCATTGGGCTGAATGCATGATGTCCAGTGCCAGTAAGATGGTTAGACGCACGCGAACTTTTTGAAAGAGTTTTTTTTTTAATTACTTACCGCCCTAGGGCGTTTCTAGCTACATTATTAACCTAGGGCGGTAATTGATCACTTACAACCCGCATCTGGGGGTATTAAGGACCTACTTACCGAACATGAGAGATGTAAAATATTTTAATTGTTCAGTGTTAAGATTTCCGACACCCTGTTCATATTGTGAACTTTTGTTTAATTTAAGATCTTTATATGTACCAATAAAAATGAAATTGAAGCAATCAAGATTATGATTATGATGAACGAGTGGTTGCAGAGATTCTATTCAGTGGTATGTGACACCTGTCCTGGCTGTTGGAGGCTTGGTTTGGATCACAGAGTGGTTGTGGATATTCTACAGTACCCGGTGACGGCGATTGGCTTGCTACGGGGGACCAACAAGGGACCTTAATTTAAAAAGGCCATAAAATAAGACACATACATACATACAATCACACCTGTAATCCCCGGAGGGGTAGGCACAGTTCAAGGAGCACTGTGTTCCTCAAGACTACATTTCGCCATACAAAAATTGGGTTTGGTCAGATGAAAAATCGTGAAAGAGTAGTAACAAGTGGCTAGCTCATCGCCTACACAATCACAGACCCAAGAAAACCAGTTAGTACATTATTTCTTCTTTCTTTTTCAAACTTTTTCAAATAGACACAACTGTACCTTATTAGGTATAAGAGGAGCTCGGTGGCGTAGCGGTGGCACTTTGTCTTTTAATCTCGAAAACAAAGCTAACGTCGCCATGGTCAAGCCTTGGGTGACTGACCAAAAATTTGTGATCTCGAACTCCTCCGTGCTTCGGAAGACACGTTAAGCCGTTGGTCGCGGTGGCTATTGGAACCGTTTCTACCCATTAACCCGCATTGGGCCAACGTGGTGGTGTTACGGCCCATACTCCTCATGTTTCTCCATGAGGAAGGCCTGTGCCCAGCAGTGGGACGTATATAGGCTGAGGACGACGTACGTTATTATTTGACGAGCTCCGTGGTCGAGTGGTCTGTATGCCGGTCTCAAGGCGTCGCCATCTCGAGAGGTTCTGGGCTCGATCCCCGGTGGGGGCAAATGTTTGGGTGATGAATTTTCAGGCATTTGTTCTCCAGTCTTGGATGTTTATATATATTTCTATACATTCAGGATATTTATATATATTTATCAATTAAATATATTTATCCGTCATCTAGTGTCCGTAACACAAGCAGCATTAGTTGCTTAAAATGGGGCTAGTTGATAGGTGTGAATGTCTGAGGATATTATTATTATTATTATATATCGAATAATATTGAAATATTTACCTGAAATGCTATTGGCAAATCATCAACTGTCACTGGTCCCTCGTTCTCGGCCATTTTGTTTTTCACTACACAACACTACACTAGTCTTAAGTCATCACAAAGTCCACAGGCTACACCAAGTCACATCACTAATCTGTAAAAAAAAAAAACAATAATTATTTTTTGTGTTTTTCATGACAAGAATAACATTTATATAGTAAAGGTTTTAGCGTAATAAGCTTTAATATTGAGAACAAAGCAATTACCTACGGTTGTTACTTGGATGGGTGACCAAAATCGTTTTATCTCCAATGTATCGGAAGACACCGGTTATAACGATTACAGATGACAGATAAACCATTATACAACACGCGTAATATAGAACTCATAAAATATAGAATGGTTAAGAAAATTGGTCACTCAAACAATTCCCATCCTATGGCGAAAGTTGCTTGACTTTCAATATCGATAAAGTTAGCGCGACAGCCGCTGTTTTAGACAAAAACTCTATTTAACGCAAGCTCGTGCTGATAACTTATAGATAAGATAACCTTGAATAGTTACTACATTAGGTAGGTACCTATAGCTGTCAGTTTATCATGAGTACAATATTAGCTCATGGATATAATTATTGTCGCGAAAATGTGAAAATTAAACGTTTTGACATTTTACAGTGTACAAATGTTTACCATTGAGATTGAAATGATGTGATTTAAATTAAAACCCTTTTTTATATTCACACAGTAGATATATTGGGTCCTTACCTATGAAATTGGTGTTTTTATTCTGTCTTAGCAATTTGTCCGTAACTATTAAGTTTCAGAACATTCTTATAAAATAATTGTCTCTTCTAAAAATAGACCATATATTTGAGCTCGTATTATTTAATTTGATGATTTTTTGTATGTTTAATTGTGTTAAAATTGGACACAAAGACAATTATTTTTAACTGCCTCCCGAATTCATCATTTGATTTGCATTAACATAAAAACGATGAATAATTTTTATCAAGCGTGTTCACACACATATAGTTAAAGCTTATCTAATGATACATGCCAAATATTATTATCTTTGGATTTGTCGTTGTGAATAAAACTGAAAAAAATTTTGTATGTAAAATGCAGACATCCCCAAAATCTCCATACAAAACCCAATTTCATAGGTGAGGACCTAATATTTACATACATACATAAAGTCACGCCTTTTCCCCACAGGGGTAGACAGAAATTACATCCTTCCACATGCTACGATCCCTGGATATCTTCGCTTCATCTCTTATCACAGACTTCATACATTCTCGGGGATTTGGGGTACTTTTGACCTGGCCCTTCTCAAGAACGTCTTTTATTTATATCCTTTTAGTCAATCTATTTTCATCCATCCTTTCCACATGTCCAAACCATATATATTTCGTCATCAGCCTATATACGTCCCACTGCTGGGACAGGCCTTCTTCATGGGGAAACACATGAGAAGTATGGGCCGTAACACCACCATGCCGGCAAAATGCGGGTTGGTGGGTAGAAACGGTCGCATTTGGGACTAACGGCTTAACGTGCCTTCCGAAACACGGAGGAGCTCGAGATCACAAAGTCTTGGTCACCCATCCACGGCCTGACCATGGCGAAGGTAGCTTCGTTTTCGATCGAAGCCAAAGCGCACTGACCACTACGCCACCGAGCTCCTCGTATATATTTATTAAGCCCAAATTAAAGAGTTTATTTATGGATTATGGATACAAATGACGAAGAAATAAACATAAAAGTTCCGTAAATAAAAATATTCCATACTTATAAAAACAAATAAGATGATCCGATCTCGAATCAAGAACATTTATTTCAGAGATGGCGCCTTATTAAAAACTATTTTAAATATTTATTATTTGGGCAGCAGAAATGTATAAAATCAAGGAAAAGGATCAATGAAGGATCAAGGATCAATTCGCAAGGAAAGTATTCTGATAGATATAAGCGTCTTAATAATACTATCTTAATATATATTAAACTTATCTAATAAGATATTATTTTGTTTATAGATAAAGATGTCAAACAGTTTTGTAATAAATAAATAAGAAAGAGCGAAGTCTCTTGGCACAGGCATCAATATGCTTAAAAGGAGACTTCGACAACTAATGTAATAGGTCTTTACCTATGAAATTGCCGTTTTTTTCTCACTTAGTATTTTGTCTGTAACTATTAAGTTTCAGAGTATTCTTAAAAAATAATTACCTCCTCTAAAAATAGACCATATTTTTTAGCTCTTTTGATTTGTTTTGATAATTTGTTGTAAGTTTAATTGTGTTAAAATTGGACACGGAAACAACTCTTTTTAGGTGCCTCCCGAATACATAATTGGATTTATTCATTTAAAAATGATAAATAATTTTTATGAAGTGTGATATCACACATATTGCTAAAGCTTGTCTATTGATACATGCCAAATATTATTATCTTTGGATTTTTCGTTGTGAAGGAAAATGAAAAAATGTTGTATGGAAAAGGCAGAGTTCCCCATACAAAACGACCATTTCATAGGTAAAGACCTATTATAAAAATTTGATACGAATAAACAATTTTGATTTTTTTTTTATTTTGATTTGAGATATTGGGTTAAGATTATTATGGCATGTGTGAAGTTCGTTATGAGATGACGATGATGAAACGGTCAGTTCTCAACAAGAAGATACTTAAATTTTTTATAAATAAATGGAGTTTAAAATTATTAAATTATATTAGGTCCTTACCTATGAAATTGGTGTTTTGTATGGAGATTTTGGGGAATTCTGCATTTTCCATACTAAAATTTTATCAGGTTTTCTTCACAACGACAAATCCAGAGATAAATATAATATATGAATATTTGGCATGTATCATTAGACAAGCTTTAGTAATATGTGTAATATCACACTTCATAAAAATTATTTATCGTTTTTAAGTGAATGCAAATAAAATGATCTATTCGGGAGGCACTTAAAAAGAGTTGTCTTCGTGTCCAATTTTAACACAATTAAACTTACAACAAATTATCGAAACAAATCAAAAGAGCTCAAAAATATAGTCTATTTTTAGACGAGGTAATTATTTTTTTAGGAATACTCTGAATCTTAATAGTTACAGACAAAAAACTAAGAGAGAAAAAGACACCAATTTCATAGGCAAGGACCCAATAATAGCTATGTCTCTGACCTCAAATAAAAATGCAACCATATTAACCCCTATGCGGGCATTCGCAAAGAAAGAGGCGGAACTACTCGCGAATATGTCACGGATATTGGCCCCATTCTTTATCCAACGGACCTTCAGGCTTAGGGATGGAACCAGCTAAGCATGAACGGTAGCGGAAGTAAATATCAGGTTGCAAATTATGTGTCGAAGGGCGTTAACCTTGCGAATTGTGGAGCCTCGCTTCACCAGACTAAAAACGTCCCACTGCTGGGCACAGGCCTTCTGAGGATTACGGCCGTCACACTGTTGCTTTAGAAACTGGGTTATCGTGCGCGAAGCTCGGAGGACATCTAGATTACAAAGTTTTGGTCACCCATCCAAGGACTCATCATGGTGAAAGCACTAAGCTGCTGAGTTTTTCAAAAATAAAGTAGGGCTTTTTTGTGTTTATAATGTTTTTTTTTTCGATTTATGCCCGTAGAATTATAAATGAAAGCCGGGTGCAGATTGGTGTACCGTGTTTTCTGAAGTATACATACTTCCATACTAATATTATAAACGCGTAAAGTAACTCTGTCTTTCTCGCTTTCACGTCAAAACGAATGAACCGATTTAATCGAAATTTGGCACACAGATAGTTTAGAGCCTGTGAAAAGTCGTAGGCTACCTATTATCCCGATATTTCCATGGGAACGGGTGCCATGCGGGTGAATGTTAAAACATTTAAATAACGCCTCGCAGAAAAAAGAAGGACAAATTTAATACACTATGAACCTTCTTCTAATAATAGAGTAGGAGTAAATTTTCAATTGCACCTATTGAGGCTACTGTTCTTATTTAAAAAATCTTTGTGTTGAATAGCCTATTTATTGCAGAAGACTAAAAGGCTACATACCATCACACTATCTGAAAGTAAGTATTCTACGCGGACGAAGTTGTGGGCAACAGCTAGTAAACGTACATACATACAATCACGCCTGTTATCCCTGAAGGAGTAGGCAGAGTTCTAGGAGCACTGTGTTCCTTAAGACCATATTTCGCCATACAAAAATTGGGTTTTGTCAGATGAAAAATCGTGAAAGAGTAGTAACAAGTAAAAACGTGAAATAAAAACAAAACATAATCACCATCTTATTATATATTTATGTATATATATTATGTATAATTATTTATGTAATTTTATATTGCATATGTATGTATGTATGTTTGCTATACAATATAATTTATTATTTGGTCCTTACCTGTGAAATTGTCGTTTTGTATGGAGATTTTGGGGAATTATGCATTTTCCATACTAAATTTTTTTCAGTTTTCTTCACAACGACAAATCCAAAGATAATAATATTTGGCATCTATCATTAGACAAGCTTTAGTAATATGTGTAATATCACACTTCATAAAAAATATTTATCGTTTTTAAGTGAATGCAAATAAAATGATGTATTCGGGAGGCACTTAAAAAGAGTTGTCTCCGTGTCCAATTTTAACACAATTAAACTTACAACAAATTATCGAAACAAATCAAAAGAGCTCAAAAATATAGTCTATTTTTAGACGAGGTAATTATTTTTTAGGAATACTCTGAATCTTAATAGTTACAGACAAAATACTAAGAGAGAAAAAAAACACCAATTTCATAGGTAAGGACCCAATATTAAATTTATGTATGTGTTAATGTTAATTAAGCCGCCACCAGATCTCTGCTTTGCCTGATGGTTGACTGTTAGAGAGCGACATTAGTCGTTAAGTCCGCCATGTGTACATTTTCTGTAATGCACAAAAGCTTAAATAAATAAAAGCCGATCCTCGTTTGAATTTAACCAAATCACACCATAGACGCACCTGGTGTGTAACGGCTTACGCAACTGTCAAAATATACGTTAACGTTATTGGAACAGGTGTTGTAGTATCTGTGTCATATTTGAGACAAAGGGAGTTTTGGCGGAATTGTTGTTGTTTTTGGCTGGTGCTCTGAATTTAATTCAAATGGGGGTTAATTTATGAAATTGATGTTTTTTATTTACCAAAACCCATACTCCCCATGTGTTTGAAATAAATAGATAAACATTGGGTTTTTTTTGTATGGGCCGTAATACTATCGCGCTGGCCCAATGCTCTACCTAATTTCTATTGCTAATAAGTTAACAACGAGATCAGTGGCGTAGTGGTTTTTCTATGAGAAAGGCAAACAGACATACAGATAGAGAAACAAAAATTTTTTTATTTTATTTTCTCTCGTTTTATATCCCTGTGGCTTGATTTTATGCATTTTTTTTCTATGTACAGACATTCGGCCTGAACAATTTTATTATATATATAGATAAACAGCATCATTATATATATAGATAAACACCAGCAGCAGCATTATATATTTATTTATTTAAAACTTTAGTACATTTGGTGTACATGGCGGACTTAATGCCAAAAGCATTTTCTACCAGTCAACCATTGGGTGGTACAGAAAACAAATAGAAGTAGGTACACTAAGTTTTTAGAAATATAACAAAAACACATTTCAATATGAATATAATATAGATAAACACCATCTAACTCTTACCCTAGAATTTACTCAAAATATTAACAGGCTTAATTTTAACGATCATAGTTTTCTAAAAATTGACAATTTTGAAATAAGGAAAAAAATATTGGTAGCCGTCACGAACGCACGATTGCCTTTGTTAAGAAATCACGATTATTAAAATAACTTTTGATTATGCTCGCTTTACGTTAATAGAATAATCAATAGTTAAAAAACACAGCTAATGACAAAAGGTAAGTAGGCGAGTCCATTTACAAAGATAGCAGCATAAAAATTGTACATAAACTTTTATTCAGAAGGAAATACTTAAGGGCCCGGCGAACAGTGAATTTTTTCATACAAACGTAATACCAAAATCATTTTCAATTTGAGAATATCTGGACAAATCATCGCTGCTATTCGGATTAAGAAAGTATTTTTCTATGTTTCTGTTAAAAAAAACTTTTATCGGCGTTAAATCAATAGCCACGCGAACGACGTCGAGGGTAAAGCTAGTATAAACATATTTTACTCTATACGAGTAATTAAAGTACTCGTAGAACGTATGATAATAGTACATTATGGTACAAGTGTGTAATGTTGGTGATTACCGCTGAGGCGCATTGAGGCCCGAGCCGTCAGGCGAGGGTCTTAAGGAGCCGAGGACGGTAATCATCAATACACACGTGTATCATACAACGTTTTTCAACACACTTCTGAATAATAGATATTTTTCCTTTGAGTTTTCTGCTAGTAAACTTTCCATAACGTTCTGGGCTTCACATCTTATATCGGGCGGTGTACAACATAAATCATTTTCTTCATAAATTGTATTTGCAGACATCTTAATTAATAACTAACTAAATAACTTCAAAAGAGAAAACGAGACGAGTTGTGAAAAATGTTTCGTAATGGCGGGAAAAATTAATCAGTTTTCCTATGCGCGCGCATCGGCCATAGACTAATAAATTTCGTAATGGCGGGAAAAATTAATTAGTTTTCCTATGCGCGCGCATCGGCCATAGACTAAAAAATGAGGTTTCTTTTTTTGGGCTTTTCGCGGATAGCTTTTTAGCGCAAATGTAACCGTAACTCAACCAATAATATTAAAAAAAACTATTACTCACTCGTGAATAATAGTAATGAAAAAGTCACAGTTTGATTATAGGTGTCATTATGTGCCTAATTGCCATGGGATTAGAGCCACTTTATAAGGAAGTGTGTTGAAAAACATATTATCTAACATTAAAAGAAAATTTTATACGATAAGAAAGGTCCAATCACGACGATGATATTTCGGTAATTTATTTAAACATTACATTGATAATAATAACAATAGTTTTGCGTGATTATATCATGTTTCGTATCAGTCTACACGTCACATTATCCAATAATATTAGGGTGATAATTAAATTTGGTCAGAAAAAAATACAATTGGTCAGCTAAAATAAATGGGTACCAACTCAAACGTTTTCTTTGCTGTAAATTGAATAATATATGTTTTGATGACACAAATATGTTTTTTAAAGGTAAAAAACACTTACCTTAACCTAATATCTATCAGAATACATTTCCTAGGAATAGAACCTTCCTTCAATGATCGTTTTTCCTAGATTTTTTACATTTCCGGCAACATATTATATTGCTGCCCAAATAATTATTTTGCTCCGCTAATTATGTTGCCGCCCAATAAAGATATTGATGACAAAATATTTGCTGAACAAATGATTTTTCGGCTTACCAAATAATTAAATGGCTGCCCAATTAATTACTTTCCATAATATTCAAACTCAAACTCAAAGTCATTTAATCAAATTGGTATCATCAAATACACTTTTGAAAAGTCAAAACAAAATAAATTACAATTATCCTAAAATTGACAATACCACTACTTTTTTTCGGCCTGTTCACTACCGGGAGGCCTTGTCTAGAGAAGATACAGGCAAGAAACTGTGCAAGGGTTCCATCCTCCCTTTACATGAGTATGTTATTATGGGGAAGACCACAGATACAGCGTGTCTGAAAACCCCGACCAAACGTCAGGGTTGGCCGGTACAACTATTCGCGCGCGTCCGAATGGCTGCAAAGCCTAAAAAAATGCCTCGGTGTGTGATAATTGGCGAAGCATCGGTGGCATCGGCATCTTCCAATCAGTTCGGATCTCCCGTCTCTATTACGGCTGTGACGTACACGTTTAAGGGTCCGGCGAACAGTGAATTTTTCATACAAACGTAATACCAAAATCATTTTCAATTTGAGAATATCTGGACATATCATCGCTGTTATTCGGATTAAGAAAGTATTTTTCTATGTTTCTGTTAAAAAAAATTTGATCAAAATATTTATAAACTTATAAATATATGCGATTATATTTCGTAAATTTTTCGACGTTTTCGGACATATTTTCCGCTTGTTTGTTTCATATTGAAAACGCAATTAATCATTATGTAATTTTAACAGAAACATAGAAAAATACTTTCTTAATCCGAATAACAGCGATGATTTGTCCAGATATTCTCAAATTGAAAATGATTTTGGTATTACATTTGTATGAAAAATTCACTGTTCGCCGGACCCTTAAGTTGACACGTTTGGTTTCAATACAAATCGTTATACTGGCGTTATCTGTGTAAATGTATATCTGTGGGGAAGACCGAAAAAACATGGATGGATTGTGTGAATGATGATGTCATGAGGAATAGAGTGAGTGGTTATATAGCGAGTGATAGTAGAGTGAGAAGGAAATAGAACGGGGAAGAAGAAACAAGAGCAACTTCATTCGAGATTTTGACGTTAAAAATGTCATATTTTGAGAGCCTTCTTCCTCTAGAACTAACGTTGAAAGGCTAACGTCCGCGTAACTCTGTCTGTCTAAACCAATTTAACCGAAATTTGGTATACAGATAGTCTGGAGCCTGAGAAAGCACATAGGCTACGTTTTATCCAGATATTCATCCATCCATGTGAACGGGTGCCATGCGGGTGAATGTTAAACAATTTAAATAACGCCTCTCAAAAAAATTAAGGATTAATTTATGATACTATGAACTTTGCTTCAAAAAAAAGTCAATAAAAAAAAAAAAAGTCAATTTTCAATTCCACCAATTAAGGCAACTGTACAGATTTGTAAAAAAAATTCAGTGTTGAATAGCCTATTTATTGAGGACGGCTATAGGCTATAGGCTACATGCCATCGCACTATCTCAAAGTAACTATTCTACGCGGACGAAGTCGCGGGCATAAGCTAGTATGGGTTTATAAAATAAAGGAAGTTTTGGATTGATCAGTAATTTCTTAAGAAAAGTTATTTCTAAAAGTGCTACTTAATACTACTTAATAATCCTTACAAAATTACCGTCTCATATAATTTAAATAACTATTACTAATCTAATCATTATGTTAATATTATAAACTATGTAAATACTTTCTATTTGAAATAACGCTTCCTTATAAGTGATATCATTGACTTATGAGTATAAAATGTAAACACAATTTTTGTGTCGACTGTACCAGCATGATGTCATATTATTATTAGTCTAATCATATCTTAATCATGTCTTAAAAGTATATTATCTTTAAACACTATAATAATGAATAAAAAACTACTCTTACTCATTAAGCAAATACACATAATAAATATGCAATTACGTAAACGTATGTACATTATTGTATCTTGAATAGAAAAATAATTCGTTCAATTCCCGCCATAGACAAAAAGAAATAAACTCAACTTACTCAGGAAAATGTTTTAAAACCTTAACGCATAAACTCTTTGGTCAAAATCACTGGCACTCAACTTTTTTTAAAAAGTAAACGATCCAAAATGGCTACGACGCGCGTCCGCCCCGGTGTGGCGCGCGAATGTGAATACAAAATTGAGTTTTCAAAATCGGAACGCATCATGACCAGTTAGTTCTGACTTGTGACTTCGAATAGTATTACTCTTCAGTCTGCACATTTGGTCGACATCCGCGGGGTGGGGTAGACCAAGCTATAATAGTTCCAGTGAATCCTTACAAATATCGCTTATCAGCAGTGTTATGGGAAAGTGAGTTTTATTCCAACGAAGTAAAGTGGTGTAGATAAATCTGAAGTGATAAAGATAAGATTGCAGATTATTCGCTACGTAAAGCGGTGATAAGAAGTACCACCATATTCACAAAATAACGTTTGGTAAAATAAAATCGGAATTTAAATTACAAAATATTTTTATTGCAGTTAATGCAACATTTTCTGTAAATTATGATAATAATTTCGATATAATTAATATGTTGTAAGCCATGGGCGTCCTTAATATTCAATAGAGATCTCTACCAGTCAATAATAAAAAATATTACGTATATACACACACTAGCTTTAACCCGCGATTTCGTTCGCGTAGAATAGTTACTTTGAGATAGTGTGATGGTATGTAGCCTAAAGCCTTCCTCAATAAATAGGCTATTTAACAGTGAATTTTTTTTTCAAATTGGAGCAGTAGCCTCAATTGGTGGAATTGAAAATTTACTCAAACTCTATTATTAGAAGCAAAGTTCTTAGTGGCGTAAATTTGTACTTCATTTTGTCCTGGTCTGGGAGTCGGGAAGCGTTATTTAAATTTTTTGAACATTCACCCGCATGGCACCCGTTCCCATGGGAATATCGGGATAAAAGACAACCTATGTCCTTTCTCAGGCTCAGTACTAAATTTCGGTTGAATTTGTTCAGAAGTTTTGACGTGAAATCGAGACAGACAGACAGAGTTATTTTCGCATTAATAATATTAGTATGGATTACGTGTATATCGTCGTGTGTCGCGTGTTTTTTATAGTAATAAAAACATGATTATAGAAAATTTTAATAATTATATAATGGAAACAAATTTCGATCTGTCAACTGTATTAAGTTATGTATAATTTTATTTGATAAGCAAATGCACTGTATTTTCTGAGAGAATAAATAAGTTACTGTTAATTATTATATTAATTAATGTCCATGGGGTTTTCGGAAGTTCATAACATTCATAAGCCTCCAAAGCTGTATATGTATACATCAATACTAATATTAGGTCCTTACCTATGAAATTGGTGTTTTGTATGGAGATTTTGGGGAATTCTGCATTTTCTATACAAACATTTTTTTTTATCAGTTTTCTTCACAACGACAAATCCAGAGATAATAATATTTGGCATGTATCATTAGACAAGCTTTAGTAATATGTGTAATATCACACTTCATAAAAATTATTTATCGTTTTTAAGTGAATGCAAATAAAATGATGTATTCGGGAGGCACTTAAAAAGAGTTGTCTACGTGTCCAATTTTAACACAATTAAACATACAACAAATTATCAAAACAAATCAAATAGCTCAAAAATAAAGTCTATTTTTAGACGAGGTAATATTTTTTTAGGAATACTCTGAATCTTAATAGTTGCAGACAAAATACTAAGAGAGAATAAAAACACCAATTTCATAGGTAAGGACCCAATATTATAAGAGCGATAGTAGCTCTATCTCTCTATCGGTCTCGCTTTTACGTCAATAGAGCCAAGAAAGGACATGGGATACTTTTAATCGGGAAGTAATTAATTGGGCAGCCATTTGATTATGTGGTCAGCAACAGAAAGGTCAGCCGAAAATAATTTGGGCAGCAAACAAACATTTTGTCAGCAATATGATTCAATATTATTTGGGCGGCAAAATAAATATTTGATCAGCAAGATATTAATTGTGCAGCGAGATAACTATTTGGCCAGCAAAATAATTAGTTGAGCTGCATATAAATTATTTGAGCAGCAATAAATAAAATTATACCGGAAATGGTAGAAAAAAAACATACGTTACAACACTTCTATACTCTACCCTGAAGTCAGAGGTGCCTACAACTACCCATCTGTTTTATTTATTTATTTAAAACTTTAGTACATTTGGTGTACATGGCGGACTTAATGCCAAAAGCATTTTCTACCAGTCAACCATTGGGTGGTGCAGAAAACAAACAGAAGTAGGTACACTAAGTTTTTAGAAATATAACAAAAACACATTTCAATAAGAATTTTATATAATATAGAATTAATATATAAGTATAAAATAAAATAGTAATATAATATATTGTAAATAGGCTATATATATACTATACACAAACATGCAAACCGTTCAAAATACACACACACCTCAAACACAACACACATCACAACAAACAAACACACAAACATCACAATCATAACCAAAGTGAAATATGGTTATAGGGGAATAAATATCTTTTTTCCTGAAGGAATCAGGACGGGATATTTATTAACACCGACAAAACGTCGAGAAACTCAAACGAGTAATATATATAAATTGGACGAGCCAGAATATAAAAAAAACATCAAATTCAAGCCATTGTATTCCATAACACCATGACACACATTGAGATACGTAGTTCACATGTGTGTGTGAGACACCTGTTGTTTTCAAGTGTGTGCGCGCCACACAATACTGTTTACGGTTTTTGATGCGTAACATGTAGTGAAGGGAACTCTACGTTGGATTTTCATAAATATTTCTTTAGCTAGGTTAGTTGAAGAGCTCGGAGGCGTAGTGGTTAGTACGATATTCGAGGGTTTGCTGGAGTGAGCTGGAAAACGGCCGAAGATCAAGAGCGGTGGCTTGCATTAGGGGAGGCCTATGTTCATCAGTGGAGGAGCATAGGTTGATGATGAATAAAGTTTTGTGGTGGAGTAGTGGTTAGTACGCTATGGCTTTCGATTAAAACAAAGCTACCTTCGCCATGGTCAGGCCGTGGATGGGTGAAAAAGAAAGAAAGAAAAATATATTTATTTCTATAAAATTATGAAACTAAGGTTGAAACAAAAGAACTTAAGCTTAGTGATCATTAAAAAAAAAGCCCCACAACTGCATGGAATGGGAGACCCAATTCAACATTACGCAGAACAAGATATTCTGACGCTGATTTTCAATAGGCACCCGTTAGGTCTGTCAATAGGCAGCCTATATAATTAAATAGGCACCCGTTAGGGTGACCAAAGCTTTGTGATCCCGAGCTCCTCTGTGCTTCGGAAGGAACGTTAAGCAGTTGATCCCGGTCGCTATTGCGGCTGATTCTACCCACCAACCCGCCTTGAGTCAGCGTGGTGGTGTTACGGCCCATACTTCTCATGTGTTTCTCCATGAGGAAGGCCTGTGCCCAGCAATCGGTCATATATAGGCTGAGGGTAGGACAGGTTAGTTCTGTACCACTGCTTCATATTTTAATAATGAAATGCAATGGAGGATTGGATAATCTCCGCCTAACCTGTGGGAAAAAGGCGTGACTTTATGTATCCTAGTTCTTTTTAATTCGTCAAAGTGATTTGAATGTTTGAAATGTCATTAACCTTAGTTTTTTTAATATCATCAACAACCCCTGTTCGTCCACTGCTGGACCTCTGGATTTATATTTTAATAATTAAAATATAAATTTCATTTTTGATTTTAATAATAAAAGCATTTAGCCTTAGTTAGTTTTAAAAAAAAGTCTAAATGACATTTGAAATTTTCAAATCACTCTGAATAATAAAATATTGGTCTAAAGTAGAGTGCCTTCGTATACAAGCAGTTGGTACCAGTAATGTTTGCATGCATGGCGTAGTCGCTACGGTTCACGTGTCAGTACGGTTCAGCGGGCGCAGGTTCGATGCTCGGTTTGGACACTATAAAAACGTGGGTATGACTCGTATGTAATTGCAAAAGTTCGTTATTATTCTTCGTTGTCGGCGTGTAAGGTTCGGGAAATCAGTTTTTGTGAGCTACCTCGGAGATTTTTAATAATATCCCATCAATACACAACCAGGGAGAAAAATAATTATTTCGGCAGCAAAATAATTATTTGGTCAGAAGAATAATTAATAGGGCAGCAAGATAATTATTTCGGTGGTAAAATAAGTATTTGAGCTGCAATATAATAATTTGGGCTGCAATTATTATGTTACAGGAAATTTATAAAATCTAAGAAAAGGATCAATGAAAGATTAAGGATAATTTCTAGCAAATGTATTCTGATAGATATTAGGTTAAGGTTAGTTTTTTATGACCTTTAAAAACATATTTGTGTCATCAAAACACATATTGAACAATTTGGTAGCAGAGAGAAAAATTGAGTTGCTGTCCAATTATTGGGTCCTTACCTATGAAATTCGTGTTTTTTTTCTCTCTTAGTATTTTGTCTGTAGCTATTAAAATTCAGAGTATTCCTAAAAAATAATTACCTCGTCTAAAAATAGACTATATTTTTGAGATCTTTTGATTTGTTTTGATAATTTGTTGTAAGTTTAATTGTGTTAAATTGGACACGGAGACAACTCTTTTTAAGTGCCTCCCGAATACATCATTTTATTTGCATTTACTTAAAAACGACAAATAATTTTTATGAAGTGTGATATTACACATATTACTAAAGCTTGTCTAATGATACATGCCAAATATTATTATCTTTGGATTTGTCGTTGTGAAGAACTGAAAAAATTTTAGTATGGAAAATGCAGAATTCCCCAAAATCTACATACAAAACACCAATTTCATAGGTAAGGACCTAATATATATTGCTGACAAATTAGAAATATCTGCTGCCAATAAGTTGCTGCCTAATTATTGCCCCCATTGCGCTGCTAGCTGTAGTAAATTTACCTTCTTTCTTTCATTCTATGGTCTGACAGAGAACTGAGAACTTTAGTTTTCAACAGAAGTGGCAGTGGGCTGGTCATATTAGCCGTAGAACTGACGACCGTTGTGTGCCGGGTGAGGCCAGGAATAAATGAAAGTACAGTTGGGTCGTCACTTATTGGGGTATATTTTATAGCAAAATAAGGCACTCTGGAACAAGTTAATTTTACAAGGTAAATCCAAAAACACGGAACACAAACAATAAACAGATAAGTATTAAAAATAGGGCTACTTACAATACCTAGTGCCTTAGCAACAAATATACAGTAATAATAAAGCTGCCCAGCTACTTCAGCTGCTCAAATACTTAAATTTCAATAATATAACATTTGGTTGCAAGCTGGAGACCAAAAAAGACAACACAGACAGTGAATAAAAAGGCAGAACCAAAGAGAGAATGCCCAGAGAGGTGCGCAGTAACAGGAAAGAGTCGCTAACAGTGGTATAGCGCCTCGTTACAGTTGGAGTCGTAAAGTTCTTGAGTGGAGACCGCGACTGGGCACACGCAGTGTGGGACGCCCTGTGACAAGATGGGATGACGATATTCGTCGGTTGGCTGGAGTGAGCTGGATGAGAACGGCCGAAGATCGAGAGCGGTGGCGTGCATTAGGGGAGGCCTATGTTCATCAGTGGAGGAGCATAGGTTGATGATGAGTAAAGTTTTGTAAATTTTTGTTGCATTATTGATTTGTAAACTGTTCACGATTTTAAGTGCAAAGTTTAGCCCAAATGAAATTATTCTTGATCTTGATTGTTATTTGAGTGCTTCTTCATTATTCATCATCTCAAATACATGTTGTCACGCTTCTATCCCCGAAGGCGGAGGCAAGGATGTCCAGATTTTGCCTGATATGTGCAAGTATCTATGTGATTACAAGTATATTCTTCCAATATCACAATTAGTATATTATGATTAGGTCCTTACCTATGAATGTATGGAGATTTTGGGGATGTCTGCACTTTACATACATGTCAGTTTTCTTCACAACGACAAATCCAGAGATAATAATATTTGGCATGTATCATTAGACAAGCTTTAGCAATATGTGTGTGAACACGCTTGATAAAAATTATTCATCGTTTTTATGTTAATGCAAATCAAATGATGTATTCGGGAGGCAGTTAAAAATAATTGTCTTTGTGTCTAATTTTAACGCAATTAAACATACAAAAAATTATCAAATTAAATAATACGAGCTCAAATATATGGTCTATTTTTAGAAGAGGCAATTATTTTATAAGAATGTTCTGAAACTTAATAGTTACGGACAAATTGCTAAGACAGAATAAAAACACCAATTTCATAGGTAAGGACCCAATATGTTACAATTAAGTTCACAGATGATTAGAGAGAATACGATCGAACTTTTATTATCGATTAAACATAGTTTCAGCAAGCGTTCAAAAGCATAGAACTATTTTTTCCGGATGTCCTATCTGACAGCTCTACTTGTCGGAGATTAAAGTCAGCCAAAGGAGTTTAATTTCATGCGAATAAATATAAATATGTCGCAGGAACAGGTGGGGAGCGTGTGCTGATTCTACTTTTTTGTCCGTTCTCTCACTGCCAGGGGACAAAGCAGGGTGACAGATTGGAATAATTCGCATCGAGGACTCGATACTTGCTTTTTGTACCACTATAAGTACAGTTTGTTGTAATTGTAAATAGCACATAAAATTTTCCTGTAAAAATATTAGTTGCAATGTTGCAAGACTTTATTTTTGCTTTAATAAAGTTATATCTCTATTAATATAATTATATACGACAGCGATTCATTACTATCTTACATACATAAGTCACGCTTTTTTCCCGGGGTGGTAGGCAGAGATTGCATTCTTCCACTTGCTACGTTCCCTGAATATTGATTTCGTTTCAATCCACTCTCATTACAGTCGGCATACATGCTCGCTAAATATGCCTAATATAATCACGACTATTATCCCCTAAGGGTTAGTTAGAGATTAAGCAAAAGCACCGCAAAAGCATTCCATTGCCATAGTCCGCGCTTCACCAAGCAGTGACTGCACTCAGCGTGACAGGTGGTGAGCCCGTCGCGCTATAAGCTATTGGATGTTGTGCAGTTCTAAGTCCATTAGTCGCCTTTACGACACCCAAGGGAAGAGATAGGGTGAGATGGGATGATAACTATGTTCCGGTATATAATTAAATTCCTAGGGATACTTCTCGCTCTCTTCATTTTTTTTTGGAGTTGCCCTAAACTGATGCCTCTGACGGTTACTTAGCTATCACCGGATTGATTTAATAATAATAATACTCTTTATTGCAATTGAAAAATTTTACAAATTCATGGTTATACAATGTTTGCAAGGGAGGACTTATTAACTAATAGGAATGTCTTCCAGTCATACAGTAGGAATGTATACTAAATATAATACATAAAAATATTTAAATAAATACTTATATACATTATTGATATATTTATGGATGAATACAAAATGGTCAAAGAAAGCAATGTATAGATTAATCAGTTATTTGTGATAAATAATTGTGCTTAAGTCTGGTTTTGAACCAAGATATATAAAGAAGGCCAGAACTTTGATGGGTCCTCAAGTCTGTAGTGGCGAACCACCACTGGAGGGTTTCTCTGTGGAAGGCATCCCCCTAGGGGGTCCCGCTTCCAGGGAAGCCTCCAGGGCGCTCGAGCCAGATTCGGGTATCCACAGACGCCCTGAGGGTGCCTCTAAAGGCTCGGACCTCGGCTCAGGCGTGCCGTGTCGTGGAGGAGAGAGCTAATCCCTCTTATAAGAATGAGCGTGTCCATTACGTGGAGGTGAGAGCTGCCAATGGCTGCGCATGGGGTACTGACGTGGCACCAAAGGGGAAGACGGAATGCAACTGGTGAGCCAATCATCGGCCGCTCATATGAGATGAGATGCTGAGCGCCGATAAGCTAACTGTCAACACCAAGTTATCCATACTAGTATTATAAATGCGAAAGTAAGGTTCTCTCTAGGTTTCACGTAAAACCTCCTGAACCAATTTATCCGGAATTTGATACGCAGAGATCCTAGAGCCTGAGAAAGGACATAGGCTACCTTTTAACCCGATATTCAATGAATGTTAAAAAATGTTAATAACGCCTCCCAGAATAATGAAGGACAAATTTACGCCACTATGAACTTTGCTTCTAATAAAAGAGTACGAGTAAATTTTCAATTCCACCAATCTACTGTTCAAATTAAGAAAAATCTTTCAGTGTTGGAGAGCCTATTTATTGAGGAAGGCTTAGGCTACATACGATCACACTATCTCAAAGTGACTATTCTACGCGGAAAAAGTCGCGGGCAAAACTAGTTTAAGATAGCGTGATTTAGCTTCCACGGCTCATTTAAATAAAGAAGAAATTAAAAAATTACAACGCACAGTATAGAATAGCACTTATTGTATAAGTCAGTGAACATGCAAGTTTAGTTAGCTGTACAGTTAATTACGCGATTTATCAAAGATACAGTTAAACTATATTTCCGATTAGCAACTCACGAATAGTACATTATTGTAAAGGCAGCGAAATAGTTTAAGTATATTTGAGTTTTAGCAATTTCATTTAATTACGTCAAAACACTGTTTCGGAGAACAATTTTGCATTTTTCCCGTGAAATTTTCATATAATTTTATATATTTTTCTTTTGATTTCGCTGGAAGCAGGTTTTCCATCGCTAATTTAGCTTCCGATCTTAAATCTGGTGGAGGGCAGTCAATGTCCATTTCATTTTCACTTTCAGAATCATCGAAACTCATTTTAATTTGTTTTTATTGACAAAATAACAACGAACTCCGCTTTACCGCCAATTTTTAGGGTTCCGTAGTAAACTAGAAACCCTTATAGTTTCGCCATGTCTGTCTGTCTGTCCGTCCGCGGATAATCTCAGTGACCGTTAGCACTAGAGATCTAAAATTTTGAATAAATATGTATATTAATAACGCCGACAAAGTGCACATATCAATAGTGGAATAAAATATTAAATTAGGGGGGGTGCCATAATGCAGGGACTGATTTTTTTTTCCTCTGGACCCTAACGTGTGATATATCGTTGGATAGCTATTAAATGTGTCCCTTTAACTTTTAGGAAAATTATATTGAACTTGTTGTGTAGAACAGTTTTTGAAAAAAAATACAAAATGGAAAACTACGGAACCCTATACTGAGTATGGCCCGACACGCTCTTGGCCGGTTTATATTTTAATTTAACAATTTGTGCCGAAAAGTAAACGCATCTGTGGCTATACAGCTACGAGAACGCAATGTGTAGATGAAAGAGTTCTAAATTCAAACAGCACACCGTTTCATACAACATTGACGGCGCGCTCTTCGTTACAAATTCAAAGAGCGCGTCGGGAAGTGATTTTGGTTTTTCAGTATACGTAAATATTGGGTCATTACCTATGAAATTGGTGTTTTTTTTCTCTCTTAGTATTTTGTCTGTAACTATTAAGATTCAGAGTATTCCTAAAAAATAATTACCTCGTCTAAAAATAGACTTCGTCGAAAAATAGACTAGAAAAATATCTCTTTTGATTTGTTTTGATAATTTTTTGTAAGTTTAATTGTGTTCGACACGGAGACAACTCTTTTTAAGTGCCTCCCGAATACATCATTTTATTTGTATTCACTTAAAGACGATGAGTAATTTTTATGAAGTGTGATATTACACATATTACTAAAGCTTGTCTAATGATACATGCCAAATATTATTCTCATATACATGCCAAATATCTTTGGATTTGTCGTTGTGAAGAAAACTGTAAAATATTTAGTATGGAGAATGCAGAATTCCCCAAAATCTCCATACAAAACACCAATTTCATAGGTAAGGACCGAATATTAATTGTTGTCATGGTGATAAATCTCTGTTGTCGTGTCGTTATTTTACAATGCCGAGAATTTTTTTAATTCGAAATGAAATTACATTTTGACGAAATATGTCACATAAATCACAAAATACTCGGTCGAGTAGATATTTATTACCACGTTTACGCCCGCGCGATACTCGCTCCCATGGGAATATCGGGATAAAAAGAATCCTATGTCCTTTCTGAGGCTCTAGACTATCTGTGTACCAAATTTCAATTGAATCGGTTCAGTAGTTTTGACGTGAAAGCAAGATAGACAGACAGATTTACTTTCGCATTTATAATATTGGGTTCTTACCTATGAAATTGGTGTTTTTATTCTGTCTTAGCAATTTGTCCGTAACTATTAAGTTTCAGAACAGTCTTATAAAATAATTGCCTCTTCTAAAAATAGACCATATATTTAAGCTCGTATTATTTAATTTGATAATTTTTTGTAAGTTTAATTGTGTTAAAATTAGACACCAAGACAATTATTTTTAACGGCCTCCCGAATACATCATTTGATTTGCATTTACATAAAAACGATGAATAATTTTTATCAAGCGTGCTTACACACATATTGCTAAAGCTTGTCTAATGATACATGCCAAATATTATTATCTCTGGATTTATCGTTGTGAAGAAAACTGATAAAATGTTAGTATGTAAAATGCAGACATCCCCAAAATCTCCATACAAAACACCAATTTCATAGGTAAGGACTTAATATTAGTTTTGACTACAGATGTTTCTTACCAAAATTCAATTATGTGATTATTGGGATTAATAAAGGGATTCAGGATATGTAGGGTGTCATTATATTGGAAAAAACATGGATATCCATGTGACTGTACCAGTAAAAAGAATCTCAAATTGTAATTCCGCTAATTTCCTCACGTGGATACAAATGAGTAATCATGTTTTATGGCGGTGCAGCGTGAGCGGTCTTTGAGTGTGGTTCCGTATGAACAGATTGTCTGGAGATAGTCCGAACTCCGTGGTCGAGTGGTATGTAAGCCGGTCTCAACGCGCCATCTCGAGAGTTTCTGGGTTCGATACTTGAAGGGGCAGATGTTTGTGTGATGAATACAGACATTTATTTATTTTATGGTTCATTGTGAATAATGCTTGCCTCACATTGTGCCCGGTGCATGGCAGGCTCGCCGCCTGTTACTTGAGAACTTGACAGACTTATATGGCGAATTGTGGGTGAGTGGGTGTAGGCGATGAGCTAGCTACTTTTTACTACTCTTTTACGATTTTTCATCTGACCAAACCCAATTTTTGTATGGCTAAATGTGGTCTTAAGGAACACAGTGCTCCTTGGACTCTGTCTACCCCTTCGGGGATTGCAGGCGGGATTTTATGTACCTTTGTTTGTATGTATGTGGGTGTTTAACACGTAATGATATATATTATATGTTTTTATGTATACATGTACAAACGTTTCAATCTTCCTCCACGGAACCCTGAGTCCAATTAATCAATGTAATCACAATGATTTCTGCAATTATACCTTTGTTTACGTGAGAATGTTACGAGGAAAAAGATCGTATTCGTCTGACCTGATTAATAATGAATTACTTAAGGCAAGATAAGAGTTAAATCCTTATTGTATTATCATTATTGATCGCCATTTGAAATGGATAATACTTAACTCTTTCACTCACATGTATCAATAGTTCAGTCCACTAGCACCCAGTTGCAGAAACGAACTTTAAAATTTAATGTCGGCATTATCCCTAATGCTCCATTAAATTTATTGATTGAAGTGTCAAAAGAACACCTTAGCGTAGTTTTTACGTTGCACAAAACGACATTAGCACCCTATCAATGCTAAAGAGACATTAGCTAGAACTATTTTGTGTTCCAATTTTAAATTTAATGAACTTTAAAGTTTTAATGTCTCATTACTAAATGTCGACTTTAAAAAATCTTTGTGCAACTGAGCGTTTGAGCCCCTGATCGCAGATTTATAACATTAAGAGCGGGCATAAACCAAAAGAAAGTCAGAATTCACCCGCTCGCTTCCCACACCCCGCTACCATGTGTCTGGATAGGCTGATCGCACACATTATTCCTCGAACTAACTATACTCTGATTTTTAATTAGACGGACTAAAGTGACTGTTGAGAACGCAGCCGTTCTCAGTTGCTAAGCAACACTTTTTCTGTTATTTTTTATCCTCTAAAATTTATGTTTTAGTTTTCTTTCCATTTATTGTGGTTGTTTGTAAATAACGTTAAATAAACCATTTAATAACATTAACTGGGGTTTCTGTCCGCAACAGTGACATTAGTAATGAAACCACATAACGGAAAATAAAAAATAGTTTTGTATCCTTATTCCTTACCCAATTGAAGTTCAATTATTTGTTCAATTTCACAAATACAAATGACTTAAACTGTGTTATCTCGATAAAAAAAACTTGATTAGGAAACATAATTAAAACCCAGATATCTTTTTACTATTAATTACAGAAAAACCATTTGTATATGTATGTATTATCTACTCAAAATCAGAGTAAAATTGCGAATTATACGTAAGTAGGTATTTTTAATAGGATTTTATTAAATACTTCTACTTCTTTTTATTTTTTGGCTCTTGCTTTCACATATTCTGCCAATGTCAAGTCAGTCATGGGAGTGACATGTTAAATACTTATTAACAGTCTAAGTTAACAGTCATTGTCGATGACAATAATAATTGTCATTGAAATATTCAATTTAATCGGTAAAAGTAAAATCACTCGCGTCACAACGCTTTGCTCGTCAGTTGGCAACTTTAAAAAAAATAAGTACGCCGGCACCTGTTATTTTAGTCCATCTAATTTAAAATCAAAGTATAGATAAATAATGGCATAGCGTGAGCCGAAATATCTATTAAATTGTTGATGATGGTAAAAAAAATATGTAGGTATTTAGTACATATGTGGCTTTACTTGCATAAATTACGTATTTCTTTAAAATATATTCGTACTGAGTATTTAAAGCGTGTCCGTGTGGTAGCGGTTCATTAAAAGAATACTGCCAACCCATCTCTTCCCTTGGGTGTCGTAAAAGGCGACTAATGGACTTAGAGCTGCACAACATCCAATAGCTTATAGCGGCGACGGGCTCACCACCTGTCACGCTGAGTGTAGTCACTGCTTTTGCGGTGCTTTTGCCTAGTCTCAGTCTGACCCTTAGGGGATCATCCTCAGCCTATATATACGTCCCAATGCTGGGCACAGGCCTTCCTCATGGAGAAACACATGAGGAGTATGGACCGTAACACCACCACGGAGAAGCTCGAGACCATAAAGTCTTGGTCACCCATCCACGGCTTGACCAAGGCGAAGGTAGCTTTGTTTTCGATCAAAATCCAAAGCGTTTTAACCACTACGCCACCGAGCTCCTCGAATGGACAAAACAGCGTGGCTAATGTTGGCAAGAGTATAACAGCAATCTCCACACATTATCTCTACCCTGACCGCCAAATCACTGTCTTACACGAACTAATTAAAACATTGCGTTCAGATAAACAATGCGATTCGGAGTTGCATCAATTCCATTGCCTAAACTAAGCTGTTTTCCCACAAGCGAGCCTGTAATCAAGATGGCTCTATATAGCGACTTGTCGTGTTTGATACTTGAAACAAATATTTATTTTTAAAAGAAAAACTAATGAACAATCAATAACACTATGACACACAGCGGGAAAGATTACGAAAAAGTGGACATTGGAAGTTTCTACAAATACAATAATTAGAAAATATTATTATTTAACACCACCAAGTTGGCCCTATTGCATTTGCATTTAATTTTTTATTTTATTTTACTTTATTTAGGAAACAAACAATTATTATACAACTTAAAAATAACAACAATAAAAAATAGTGCAGAAATCAGTAAAGTTTAACACATAAAAAAAAGTCTTTATGGACACTAGAGAAACACCTACGCACTATAAAAACTAGTTTACATTAAATATAATAACAAAATCCTACCCGTGATGACCTACGGTGCCGAAACGTGGACACTGACAGTGCGTCTAGTCCACCAATTTAAAGTCGCTCAGCGAGCTATGGAGCGTGCAATGTTTGGAGTATCTCTAAAGGGTAAAATCCGCAACGATGTTATCCGACAGAGAAGCGGGGTGACCGACATAGCGCACAGAATTAGCAAGCTGAAGTGACAGTGGGCGGGCCATATCTGTCGGAGAACTGACAACCGTTGGGGTAGACGTGTTCTTGAGTGGAGACCGCGACTCGGCAAGCGTAGTGTGGGACGCCCTCCGGCGAGATGGAGTGATGATCTGCGAAATCTGTAGGCAGATGCTGGATGCAGCAGGTCGAGAATAGGGTAAAATGGCGCATATTGGGGGAGGCCTATGTCCAGCAGTGGGCTAATGTAGGCTGAAGAGAGACGTTGGCCCAATGCAGGTTGGTAGAAACGGTTGCAATAGCGACCAAGACCAACGGCTTAACGTGTGTTACCCATCCAAGGCCTGACCATGGCAAGGGTAGCTTTGCTTTTGATCAAAATCCAAAGCGTTCTAACCACTACGCCACCGAGCTCCTCGAATGGACAAAACAGCGTGGCTAATGTTGGCAAGAGTATAACAGCAATCTCCACACATTATCTCTACCCTGACCAAGACTAGATCTATATCATTTTTATTTTGGAAGCGTACACTCGTCATTTATAACTTCAACGCATTATCTTAAATCACCAAGTATCAAGTTTTGCAATCTTAAATTACTGATATTACAATATAGTCTCTCAATTACAAAGTTTACGTACAAAATTATACTGGGCATGTTTCATCACGACATTCTACTTGATAGGCCGAGTTATTGATAAAAAAAATTGTTTTATATACATCCTCTTTAAAAGGAGGTCGGTGACGCAGTGGTTCGTACGCTTTGGCTTTCGATATCGAAAACAAAGCTACCTTCGCCACGGTCAAACCTTGGATGAATGACCAAAACTTTGTGATCTCAAACTCCTCCGTGTTTCGGATGGCACGTTAAGCCGTTGGTCCCGTTTCCACCAACCCGCATTGGGCCAGCGTGGTGTTACGGCCTGTACTCCTGTGTTTCTTCATGTAGTAAGGCCTATGCCCAGCAGACGTAGGCTGTTGTCGCTTTATTACCACTTTCTTTATACTAGTTGAATAAAAAAACAATACACAGACAGAGAGAGTTTGGCGGCATTTGACTAATGACTAATGGACGTGATTTTTACTGTTTACTCTGAGGATTTTTATTTCGATAGTTGTAATATTGTTTCGGAGTGGATATTGTTACGTAAATTCAGTGTAGTTTTGTGTAATAGGTGTCTGTGATGATGTGCAATGTGGAGGATTATCGAAATAAGCGTCAAGTGGTGTCAAAAGTGATGAGTTTTTTATCGTGGTAATCCACCTCATCCAAGTAGCACCACAGTGTCTGCCATCAATCGTTTGACGTCAAACTCTCCCAAGATGCATTGAAATGCATTACACTAGCATTTCAATGCAAAATACTGAAGAAATTAAATACTGAAGACTTGGCTGTATGGGCTTCGTTCCCTTTGCCTTCCCTACATGGGAGAATTTTACAAAAAAAAAAAAAAAACAATACAAGACGGAAAAAAAATACATTTTAATTATCACAATATCCTCTTTGTTTCACATTAGTGATTATAGTGCGTAGAAGACTATCAAAATGACTTGTTAATAGTATACATAATTATTTTGTATTAAAATACGAATAATACTTTATTATTGTTGTTTAATTCTGGGTTAATTGTCAATGTTATCAATATCAATCGAAGTTTTATTCCCAATACTCAAGACGTCCAGTTAATTCACTTCACAAAAACGTTTCCGTGGGTCAAAGAATTGCTCTTCTTGTGTGGTACGACAGAGTACATCTATACATACAAACTGTAGAGGTCGAATGTCAACTGAAAAAAAATTTTTTTTTGGTTTTTGTTTCTCTGTCTGTTTGTGCGGACTAATCTCCGAAATGGCTGTTGCGATTAAATGAAATTTTGCATGGTACCGTGATACCTGATATCCCTGGTCAACATATTGGGTCCTTACCTATGAAATTGGTGTTTTTTTTCTCTCTTAGTATTTTGTCTGTAACTATTAAGATTCCGAGTATTCCTAAAAAATAATTACCTCGTCTAAAAATAGACTATATTTTTAAGCTCTTTTGATTTGTTTTGATAATTTGTTGTAAGTTTAATTGTGTTAAAATTGGACACGGAGACAACTCTTTAAGTGCCTCCCGAATACATCATTTTATTTGCATTCACTTAAAAACGATAAATAATTTTTATGAAGTGTGATATTACACATATTACTAAATCTTGTCTAATGATAGATGCCAAATATTATTATCTATGGATTTGTCGTTGTGAAGAAAACTGAAAAAAATTTAGTATGGAAAATGCAGAATTCCCCAAAATCTCCATACAACACCAATATCATAAGTAAGGACCTAATATTATATTTTAATCCGGAAAATTAAAGGTTTCCCGTGGGATAGTTAAAAAATCAGTAATTGCTGACGAAGTCGCATCTTAGTTGTAGCTTAGAATGTTGAGAATAATCCCATAAAATAAAATATCATACCTGAAGGGGTAGACAGAGCTGTAACGCGCCCTCATTTTGCCTTTAGTCCCCATGTAACAGGTGGCGCGCCTGTTGCCATGCACCGGGCACAATGCGAGGCAAGCGATATTCACAAACTGTACGTAAGTTGTATTCAAACTCAGTATCATCTTTTAATTAATTCAACAAACATAGATTTAGCCTTCAAAATGCAGAAACGATGCATAAGGCTACTACGGCTACAAACTATTGATAGTTGTAGACCTTATTTTATACAACAGAAGATTCTCTCGCTTCCATCGATGTACATTTCTGAAGTAGCTGTTTTCGTGAGGACAAATCCACTTAATTTTCCTCGACTTGCAGACACCAAAAGGCGCAATAGGCGTGACAACTTTAGATTACAGCACCCATCTATTAAAACTAGCCTTTTATGTAAGAGTATTTTTGCATGGGACCAAAAATATATAATAAAATTCCAAACTCTTTGAAAGAACTTAATATAGTATTAATTTATTTAAAAAAAGAAAAACTAAACAACAAAAACAGGTTATCTCCTTGCGAAAACAAACAAAAAAAAACCTAAATCTAACAGCAAATTTAAATATACAGAAAAAAAAGATATTATATGAAAAAATCGTCTGCGCGTATATCCGTCGCTGGAAATGTACCAAAAACGCTGGCTGAATTACCTCTCTGAATAGCAACGCTTATTCTTTGAGCAAAATACAGACCAGCCTAGTTAGTAGTTAGTTAGTTTTCCTTTAATTACATTACATGATAAAAAAAAATATTTAAAAATAAATGTGAAAATATTATTGATTGAAAAATGTTATTATAGTGTAAGCGAATTTTTGAATGATAATAAACTCAATTAATTTTGAATGTGACATCTGTATGAATTCTATTTTCTTATGACTAAAAGTAAATTAAGTATTATTTTATTGTATTATTTCTTTTCGTTAAATTGTAATTTTCGAATTTTATTTTGACCGGATGAATGATAATATTTCAATACTTACAACTAATGAATAATATCAATTAACGTTATTCGAGACTGGATGAATGCTATTTTATATTTGTACACCTTCCGAGGTATAATAGCTATAATGCTTTTGTACACGTCGCTCATCCAAAAGCATAATGACATAATTACCAAAAAGTCGAAAATGAGTTATTTATGCAATAACTTTATGTTTTGCACGTTTTATCTACGGTAAAAACGACAGAATTGTTGTTCCATTAGTTTCCGACAGAGAGAGTCACTGCCGTCATGGTCTTGGCCTATACTTCGTAAGGATGCGCGGAAACATCGACTAAGTTTATGAAATGTTGATAGATTTATAAAAATAAACCTAAAATTGAGTATAATGTTGATACATTCATGATTTATTCCCATATCCAAACCTAGTTTAATGTCATAATTGTATTATTTAATATTAGGTACTTACCTATGAAATTGGTGTTTTGTATGGAGATTTTGGGGATTAGTATGTAAAATGCAGACAGCATTTTACATACTAACATTTTACCAGTTTTCTTCACAACGACAAATCCAGAGATAATAATATTTGGCATGTATCATTATACAAGCTTTAGCAATATGTGTGTGAACACGCTTGATAAAAATTATTCATCGTTTTAATGTTAATGCAAATCAAATGATGTATTCGAGAGTTAAAAATAGCATTCGGGAGGCAGTTAAAAATAATTGTCTTTGTGTCTAATTTAAACACAATTAAACTTACAAAAAATTATCAAATTAAATAATACGAGCTCAAATATATGGTCTATTTTTAGGAGAGGCAAGAATATTCTGAAACTTAATCGTTACGGACAAATTGCTAAGACAGAATAAAAACACCAATTTTATAGGTAAGGACCCAATATATAAAATGTAATAAATGTACGTCTGGTTTGTTTTATTTGTTTTTTTTAAAAGTTATCTTGAGTTTTCCCGCAAACTTTTTATATAATATTATAAGTTGTAAAGTAACACAACAAAACTATTAAAATAATATATATCAATAGAATGATTGGAAATGCACAATATTTTCGATGTCAAACTTTTAAATCGCTCTCCTGAAAAATCGCAAAAACGTAATTACGTCAATATTCTTTTGGATGAGCGACGTATTTATTGACAAATAAAATTATGTTTATCTTTTATCAGTGGTACAGTCGAACGAGTAGTGCGTGGCTGCGCGGTTCCCACTCGTCTACCGTTCTGCTTTAAAATATTGAAAAAATCACAAAATGGAGATGGGCCAACAAATAATTAGAAATAATTCACTAAGTTGACCTTTTCGAAGTAATTTGTAGGCTCCTCAACTGTCTCGACCTTTTGTATTTATTAATTACCTTTGGTATTGTTGACCTACATAAAAAGTTTTTTATCTCACGATAATTTAGTGTAAGTAGATCTGATGGAGCACGATGGCGTAGTGGTTAGTACGCTTTGGCTTTCGATAAAAAACAAAGCTACCTTCGCCATGGTCAGGCCTTGGATGGGTGACCAAAACTTTGTGATCTTGAACTCCTCCGTGCTTCGGAAGGCACGTTACACCGTTGGTCCCGGTTGCTATTGCGACTGTTTCTACCCACCAACCCGCTTTGGGCCAGCGTGGTGGTGTTACGGCCCATACTCCTCATGTGTTTGTTTCTTTGAAGAAATCCTGTGCTTAGTTTTGCGTATATGGACTAAGGATAAGATCAGATGGAATTGGGAGCTTTGTGGATGGATGTATGGTGGATAGATTTAATTTATTATTAATTCTGCGCGCATGCGCAGCTGTGATTTTTTCAGTTGGCCGTGTGATAGGCTGACGCCACAGTTATTTAATATTAATATTTCTATTAAATTTTAGTCGTGTGGTAGCGGCTCATTAAAAGAATACTACCAACCCATCTCTTCTCTTGGGTGTCGTAAAAGGCGACTAATGTCCATAGCACTGCACAACATCCAATAGCTTATAGCGGCGACTGGCTCACCACCTGTCACGCTGAGTGCAGGCACTGCTTGGTGAAGCGCGGACTATACCAGTGGACTGCTTTTGCGGTGCTTTTGCCTAGTCTCTGACTAACCCTTAGAGGATAATTGTCGTGATTATATGTATGTATGTGTATGTATGTTAAATTTTGTAAACTCAAACCTGTGATTTGCATGCTGCAATGTGGATTACTTTCTTCAATTTCCATGAATTTACGGACTCAGCCTATATACTTCCCACTGCTGGGCACAGGCTTTCCTCATGGAGAAACATACGAGGGCTATGGGCCGTAACACCACCACACTGGCCCAATGCGGGTTGGTGGGTAGAAGTTGCAATAGCGACCGGGACCAACTGCTTAACGTGCCTTCCGAAGCACGGATGAGCTCGAGATCACAAAGCTTTTTTTTTTCTTTTTTTTAATGCTTTAGCTATTATTTAAGCTAGTTAAGGCAGAGCGCTTTTGACTACGCCCAAACTTTAACTGCGTGTTTTTATTTGCCAAGTGATTTTATTGTTTGCACGATGTTTTATTGTTATTTGGTCACCCATCCACGGCCTGACCATGGTGAAGGTAGCTTTGTTTTCAATCGAAAGCCAAAGCGTACTAACCACTACGCCACCGAGCCCCTCCGGACTATTCTTAATTTACGGGCTATTCTGCATGTATTTAAAATAGGTGCTTTTTGTAGTTTAGTGCAGAGGGTGTGTCTTCTAGATCTAGTATTCTCAGGTTGTGATGAAGACGATGAGGTATGTCACCAGTTATAGATAAACTATGTATACTTTATCCTGCTTCCAAATACTTGTGACATCCTCCTTAATCTCGAAGTATTTGTGTAGTTTATCATTTAGCTAGCTGTTGCCCACGACTTCGTCCGCGGTTACTATGGTTTTTTTAACTATCCCACTGGATCCCTTTAATTTTCTCAAAGTCTCAGCCCGATCGGTTTTAAATTGACAAAGTTTCATACAAACTTTCATCCCCTATTTTATCCCTTTGGGGGTAGAATTAGTCAAAATCCTTTCTTAGCGGATGCCTACGTCATAACATCTATCTGCATGCCAAATTTCAGCCCGATCCGTCCAGTGGTTTGGGCTGTGCGTTGATAGATCACTATGTCAGTCGGTCACCTTTGAGTTATATATATTATAATTATTATTATAGATGGTGATGGATTTAGTTGGGGTACTGGTTCAAAAGATTTAGTGGTAAGTAGTGTAAGTTTTGTCTTAAATAACGCAACTTTTTTAGTTGCGTTAAGAATGTAAATTTCTATAGAAAAGCGCCCCCAGCGGAAAATATTGAAATTACGTTTCCCATGGAAATTGACATTCTAAACGAAACTAAAAAAAATTATCATTTGTATAATGAAATCTGACACTATGGGTAATGTTCACTCTTTTTAGTCCCACAGCTGGGCACAGGTCTGGTATTGGGTAGATACCGTGTGTGCGTTCCGCACGGAGGAACTTGAGATCACAAAGATTGGTCACCCTTTTTTAACCGCCTCTCTGGTCTAGTGGTTCACACCACCGGGTGTTGATCGGGAGGTCCGGGTTCGATTCCCCACGGGGGCAGAAGTTTTTCTGTTCGGTTTGGTTGGTGGTAGGGCTTCTAAGCCCGCCTGGCTAGCTACCACCGTCTTACTTAATTCTGTCGCCATAATAAAAATGTTATAAGCATTGTTGTGTTCCGGTAATCAGACGTAAGATAGCCAGTTCCTCAGTTGATGAGGACTACAGGTGAAGCTCGCTTCCACCTTCGGCCTTATCGTCACTTACCATCAGTTGAGATGAAGGCCAAGAGCTTACCTGTCATATGTAAAAAAAAAACCCATTAGGACTGACCATGGCTAAAGTAGCTTAGTTTTCGATATCGAAAGCCAAAGCGTATTAACTTCGCCACCGAGCTCCTCAAAAGTGTAAGTTGATATAAAACTCACTTTTAAGAACACTACATACTACAACCAATCACAATGCAAGGGGTGATTGCCGCAATGAATGGGAAACAAGAAGTAATAGAATGGATATGCCTTGGATTTATATGCATTAGAATTTTGAATTTAAAGCTATTGTAATTATGATTTTTACGCTGAACATAATATAAAGGCATATTTTTTTAAAACAGATAATCAATACTATGTATATAATAATAATAATATTATAAATGTATAATAACTCTGTCTGTCGATCTCGCGTTCGTGTCAATACTATTGAACCGATTTATTTAGACGTAGCTACCTTTTATCCTGATATACCAATGGGAACTGGTACTACACTGGTGAAAACGGATCAAAAAACCGACCTTAACCTAGGGTTTCAAAGTTGACTCGGAGGTACGCTTCGGCAGACAGCAACGGAAGTGCAGGAATAGCTATATCAGGGTCTTCTAGTAGGTATTCTTAGCAAGCGGCAGAGGGTCCCACACACGCCTACCGGCTTAGCAGTAGGTACGTTCAGTAAATGGGATTCCCTCCAGACAATAGACGGGGTTTCCTAACTATTTTGTACAGTCGAAACCGAAAATACGTAATCACTTTCGTCAGTAAATAACCCTTATTCGAAGGAAAAAAGATTGTCACCTATAAATTATGTGCCTCTAAATTATACTCGGCTGTACATAATCTCAGAACGGCTTTTTAACGAAAACAAATACCAAAGACAATAATAATTGGCAATTTAAGTTAAAATAATGTTTATCCAAATAAAACAGACTCTATGTATCGGATGGCTTTTTAATACCAGCAAAATTTTAAAAATTAACAAACTTAAAAATTAAAAAATAAAACAGTATATAAAAATACTATCTAATAACTAGGTTAGTAAGTATGTGGCCAATAATAATCTACAACAATAATTCTTTATTACCGACTGAAATCTTTTAAATCATAGTCATAAGATTACAAGCTGATATTTCTTTAAATTGTCATGTTGAATACCAAAAAATCACCCTGAACAGACTGTTGCACTGATAATTAAAAATTTTACTTAATTTATCTAAACTCCAGTCGTAATAACATTAAATTCGATACGCCATGTCCATACTATTCTCCTCGTATATATACTTAGCTTCGTTGTTCGCCGTCTCAGTACTGAGTAAGTCGTGCGAGTAGTTCCTTGTGTCTTTAATAGTCTATTGACAAAAAAAGTGGTAAGTCATATAAATGTTTCATAATAACTTTAATTTATAACTCTTTATTCTCTTTACTCTTTTTTTTCAGTTTATGTAGTTTTTCTTTTATTTTATTTCTTTTTTGTTGTTATTTTTATATTTGATGTGTATCTGTCTTTTTTGCATCTGCGTCCCAATACAATACATTGATGATCATTCATTGGTTGAATGGAAGACATCTCTTTTAGGGATAAGTCCGCCATTGTAAACAATATTACAAATTATGTTTTGTAATTTTTTTTTCAAATGCAATAAAAAGTATGTATGTTAAAGAAGGTAAAGAGATTTAATTTACAAATGTATGAAGGGAAGACTTAGATCTAATAGAGCTCTCTTCCAGCCAACCTGTCACAGGTTTGTGAGAAAAGACACCAGCTAGACAAAAAAAACAATGTAAATTTAATTACAATTATAATATTTTATACAAGCTGTTGCCCGTGACTTCGTTCGCGGTTACTAATTTTTAAACTATCCCATACTTCAATTTTCTTGAATGAAAAGCATCTAAGATGTTGACCAGGGATATAAGGTATCACCATGCAAAATTTCATTGAAATCGGTCTAGACATTTCGGGGATTAGCCCGTACAAACAGACAAACATAAACAGACAGAGTAACAAAACAAAAAATATTTTTTGGTATCTTTTTTACATTCCCCTGACTTGGTTTTAAGCATTTTTTTCTATGTACAGAACCATTCGATCTCAGTTTTAATAAATGTATAAAAAATATCATAATAATATGTTTAAATATTAGGTCCTTACCTATGAAATTAGTGTTTTGTATGGAGATTTTGGGGAATTCTGCATTTTCCATACTAACATTTTTTCAGTTTTCTTCACAACGACAAATCCAAAGATAATAATATTTGGCATCTATCATTAGACAAGCTTTAGTAATATGTGTAATATCACACTTCATAAAAATTATTTATCGTTTTAAAGTGAATGTAAATAAAATGATGTATTCGGGACTTAAAAAGTGTTGTCTCCGTGTCCAATTTTAACACAATTAAACTTACAACAAATTATCAAATCAAATCAAAAGAGCTCAAAAATATAACGAAGTAATTATTTTTTAGGAATACTCTGAATCTTAATAGTTACATACAAAATACTAAGAGAGAAAAAAAACACCAATTTCGTAGGTAAGGACCCAATATTATTGGAATATGAAATATAATAAATAAATATTAAACCATTACTGAGAAATATGTGAAATCTTTTGTGTTAATTTGGAAAACCTGCCCCGCAAAAACATGTAAAATGAATTATTGTCGCCTGCTGTATTTCCGGAGTGGTGCGATCTCCATACTTTAAAGAAATAGCGTATTTCCACTTAGGGAGTCTGCAATGAATTTGACTGCTGCGATGTTGCGGGTGACGGGTGACGGTTCTTGCTTACCATCGTGAACCGATTTCGCGTCTGCCGATCCCATAACATTTTTTGTGATGACCTCCGTGGTCGAGTGGTCTGTATGCCGGTCTCAAGGCGTCGCCATCTCGAGAGGTTCTGGGTTCAATCCCCGGTGGGGGCAAATGTTTGGGTGAGCATTTGTCTTTGAAGGTTATACATATATTTATATATATTCAGGATATTTATATGTATTTATCTATTAAATATCCGTCATCTAGTGTCTGTAACGAGCAGCATTAGTTGCATAAATTTGGCTAGTTGATAGGTGTGAATGTTTGAAGATATTTATCTATTAGGTCCTTACCTATGAAATTGGTGTTTTGTATGGAGATTTTGGGGATGTCTGCATTTTAAATACTAACATTTTATCAGTTTTCTTCACAACGACAAATCCAGAGATAATAATATTTGTCATGTATCATTAGACAAGCTTAAGCAATATGTGTGTGAACACGCTTGATAAAAATTATTCATCGTTTTTATGTTAATGCAAATCAAATGATGTATTCGGGAGGCAGTTAAAAATTATTGTCTTTGTGTCTAATTTTAACACAATAAAACTTACAAAAAATTATCAAATTAAATAATAATACGTAATTAAAATAATAATAATAATTATATAAGAATGTTTTGAAACTTAATAGTTACGGACAAATTGCTAAGACAGAATAAAAACACCAATTTCATAGGTAAAGAACCAATATTTATTTGTCAAAAAACATACTTAAAAACGACGTATTAAATTCGGCGAAGTGTAGTCAATACCCCTGGCTACCCCTTCGATGGTAGAGCCGTGATGATATGCTGATTTTGTCAATTAAATTCCACGCCTCTTTGATCTAGTGGTTGACACCACCAGGGGTTCGACAGGTTTCGATTCTCAACGGGGGCAGGGGATTTCCTGCTCGGTTCGGCTGGTGGCTTCTAAGTCCGCCTGGCTAGCTACCACCGTCTTACCTAAATTAGTCGCCATAATAACAATGTTATAAGTATTGTTGTGTTCCGGCAATCAGAGGTAAGATAGCCAGTTCCTCAGTTGTTGAGGATTACAGGTGAAGCTCGTTTCCACCTTCGGCCTTATCGTCACTTACCATCAGGTGAGATGAAGGCCAAGAACTTACCCGTCATATTAAAAAAAATATACATACATATTCCCTATTAGAAAAATTTTGACATACAAAACCATAATTTAACAAACCTTTTTTAAAACCTTTTTATGGGCCCATAGTGTCAGCTTCTAATAACTTGTACAATTTCATGGTTTTCTTGAAGAAGGCAACAACTTAGGTGGGTCCTCAAGCTTGTAGTGGCGATATTTCTCTCTAGTAACTACCCTCTTAGGTGTTCCCAACACCAAGATAGATAAAAATATAAATCTTTACTTAAAAAAATCACTGCATATTTAGCTTCCCAACTAATTATTGTGCTGCCTAAATAAACATTTTGCCGCTTATATTGGGTCCTTACCTATGAAATTGGTGTTTTTATTCTGTCTTAGCAATTTGTCCGTAACTATTAAGTTTCAGAACATTCTTATAAAATAAAAATAGATCATATATTTGAGCTCGTATTATTTAATTTGATAATTTTTTGTAAGTTTAATTGTGGTAAAATTAGACACAAAGACAATTATTTTTAACTGTCTCCCGAATACATCATTTGATTTGCATTAACATAAAAACGATGAATAATTTTTATCAAGCGTGTTCACACACATATTGCTAAAGCTTGTCTAATGATACATGCCAAATATTATTATCTCTCTCTGGATTTGTCGTTGTGAAGAAAACTGATAAAATGTTAGTATGTAAAATGCAGACATCCCCAAAATCTCCATACAAAATACCAATTTCATAGGTAAGGACCTAATATAATTTTATCTATTACAAACATACATACATCCGCGCTTCACCAAGCAGTGACTGCACTCAGCGTGACAGGTGATGAGCCCGTCGCCGCTATAAGCTATTGGATGTTGTGCAGCTTAAGTCCATTAGTCGCCTTTGACACCCAAGCGAAGAGATGGGTTGGTAGTATTCTTTTAATGAGCCGCTACCACACGGCTTTTATCTATTGCTGATATATTATTTGTTTCCTGCCCAAATTATTTTTTGGCTGACATTTTTTGCTGCCCAATCAATTACTACTTTTCTGGGCGACGTATGTGTAACACTAGCTTGCTCGAGTTTCTTATTGTGCAATGTGTAGTATTGGCTCATTACTTATTTCGCTATGAGGAACTACTTTAACCGCAGCAAGGTATTGTCACACAAAGACCGTATCAAATAGCCTTTAGTTATTTTACGGAAAAGTTAAGAAAGTTACCCATCGCCTGTACCACTGAGATTGGATAAAACTTCTTATAAAGTCTGTATCCCACTGTTGGGACTTCCTCATGGAGAAACACATGGATGAAATAGCGACAGGTTACGGGAACTACTCGCGACCCCGTATTCCCTAAGATTACATACATACATACAATCACGCCTGTAATCCCCGAAGGGGTAGGCAGAGTCCAAGGAGCACTGTGTTCTATAAGACCACATTTAGCCATACAAAATTGGGTTTGGTCAGATGAAAAATCGTGAAAGAGTAGTAACAAGCGGCTAGCTCATCGCCTACACAATCACAGACCCAGTACCCAATACGCCCTTAGTCGCCTTTTACGACGTGCTAGGCAAGAAAAGCAGTTGGTACATTCTTTTTGTATCATGGAATCCCTAATATTGAAGGGGAAAATTTATAAATCTGTAATTAGACCTGTCGTCATGTATGGATTGGAATGTTGGTCTAAAGCGGGTGGATGAACAAAGATTGCATGTAGCTGAAATGCGAATGTTGAGGTGGTGTGTGTGACGTGACTCATGAGAGTGAGGAATGAATATATTAGGTCTTTACCTATGAAATTGGTGTTTTGTATGGAGATTTTGGGGATGTCTGCATTTTACATACTAACATTTTATCAGTTTTCTTCACAACGACAAATCCAGAGATAATAATATTTGGCATGTATCATTAGACAAGCTTTAGAAATATGTGTGTGAACACGCTTGATAAAAATTATTCATCGTTTTTATATTAATGCAAATCAAATGATGTATTCGGGAGGCAGTTAAAAATAATTGTCTTTGTGTTTAATTTTAACACAATTAAACTTACAAAAAATTATCAAATTCAATAATACGAGCTCAAATATATGGTCTATTTTTAGAAGAGGCAATTATTTTATAAGAATGTTCTGAAACTTAATAGTTACGGACAAATTGCTAAGACAGAATAAAAACACCAATTTCATAGGTAAGGACCCAATATTAGGGGAAGTCTGAAAGTTAACCCGATTGCTTATAAAGTGAGAGAAAAACGATTTATGATGATGTGATGAGGATTTTACGTGCATTTAAATGAAAAAAAAAAAAAAATTGGTCACCCATCCCACATCCAACCGACATGGTTGCTTGACTTTCGATATCGAGCTCTTGAAATTAAACACGAATAACCGGAAAGCGATTGTATCTAATACGAAGGTAAATAAAATCATTTGCGTACTATAGATGAGTTGTAATCGTATTGCAGCCATTGCATGTTTGTGGTCTTCCTAGAAAAATACTTCCTAATTTTCACTTGCGATTCACACATTGATACTATTAATTGGGTTAGTGAAAAAATGTCGTCGATTTGCGCTAGACGAACAAGTGTTTGAGTTTTAACAACATAATTTGAACTCGTAAAAGGCGACTAATGGATACATACTATGACAAATAATACAGGAATTACGAACTTAGGGAGTACAAATTATATGTAATAAAAAAAACATTTAACATCATATTAGGTCCTCACCTATGAAATTGGTGTTTTGTATGGAGATTTTGGGGAATTCTGCCTTTTCCATACTAAATTTTTTTCAGTTTTCTTCACAACGACAAATCCAAAGATAATAATATTTGGCATCTATCATAAGACAAGCTTAAGTAATATGTGTAATATCACACTTCATAAAAAAATATTTATCGTTTTTAAGTGAATGCAAATAAAATGATGTATTCGGGAGGCACTTAAAAAGAGTTGTCTCCGTGTCCAATTTTAACACAATTAAACTTACAACAAATTATCAAAACAAATCAAAAGAGCTCAAAAATATAGTCTATTTTTAGACGAGGTAATTATTTTTTAGGAATACTCTGAATCATAATAGTTACAGACAAAATACTAAGAGAGAAAAAAAACGCCAATTTCATAGGTAAAGACCCAATATACAATTTGAATATTTATATGTATCTATTAAATTAGTTGCTTAAAATTGGGCTAGTATATAGGTGTGTTACGGCTCATACTAATGTGTTTCTCCATGAAGAAGGCCTGTGCCCAGCAGTAGGACGTATATAGGCTGAGGACAAATTACCTTTCAAGCCGGAACACAGCAATGTAAGCTTTGCACTAAAACATACTTTATTTTCATTAACATAGCATTGAAATTGGCAATACAATCTTTATCAATTCAAACAATGTGATTGTATTCAGTGATGCACAAAAAGTAGTTTGAATTGTTCGAAAGAGATAAAAGTACCGTGGGAAAGGGACGTAAGATACGTGAATCCATACTAATATTATAAATGCGAAAGTAACTCTGTCTCGCTTTCACGTAAAAACTACTGAACCAATTTAACCGAAATTTGGTACACAAATAGTCTAGAGCCTGAGCAAGCACATAGACTACCTTTTATCCCGATATTCCCATGGGAACGGGTGCCATGCGGGTGAATGTTAAAAAAATTTAATAACGCCTCCCAGAAAAATGAAGGACACATTTACGCCACTATGAACTTTGCTTCTAATAATAGAGTAGGAGTAAATTTTCAATTCCACCAATTGAGGCAACTGTTCCAATTTGAAAAAATCTTTTAGAGTTGAATAGCCTATATATTGAGGAAGGCTATAGGCTACATACCATCACACTATCACAAAGTAACTATTCTACATGGACGAAGTCGCGGGTAAAAGCTAGTATTTCTATGAATATAAGACGTAAACATAATTTCGTACGCTTTGGCTGCCAATATTGAAAACAAAGCTACTTTCGCCATGGTATGCCCTTGGATGGGTGACCAAAACTTTATGATTCGAATTCCTCCGTGCTTTGGAAGCCGAACTCAGGAGGAGCTCGGCTTTTAATATAAAATATTGCTATAGTTGTAAATTAACAGAATTTTGTGGTATAAATCAGCGACTTTTTTTTAAATAAACAGAAATGTGAACGGCAGAATATCTATTATAAAACCTTGACATGGCGTGGAATAGTATCATTAAAAATGTAATTTTTGAAACATTTTAGTTTCAGTTTGGCAACGAAATCATCATCGTAGGCTAATTGCTTTCGTGAGAGACTGGAGTGAATATTAATTACGAAGTTCTAACCAAACAAAGGCAATTTCGTCATGGTTGCAAGATGGGTGCCCAAAGATATCTCGAGATGGTCCTCAGCCTATATACCCACTGCTGGGCACAGGACTTCCCCATGGAGACCCATGAGGAGTATGGGCCGTAACACCACCACGCTGGCCCAATACAGGTTGGTGGGTAGAAACTAGTGCTGCGCCGAATAGTGGGTTCGCCGAATAACCGAATATTATTCGTTTCAACCTCTACCGAACCGGATATTTGGCCGAATTATTCGGTTTACAATGACTTTGCGTAGCCACGGAAATAACTTAGGCAACATGTGCGTTTCGTGTCACTTCAGGCGATGTTAAAATAAAAGTTGACTATACTAAACTACCAATAGCCTATGAAGTCATTATATTGACATGAGTAACATAAATCTTACAGAAGAAGTTATGTCTTATTGTTCTATACCCGGTCTCTAATAATTAATCTCTAAGATAATTTGCATCACTATAAATTACAAATTAGGAATTCAATTAATGCCGTAGTTAAAGTTTAGTTTATAATCTTCTATTATTTAGTATATTTATTATTATTTATTTCGTAGTATTATTATATATTATTGTTGTCACTTTTATTCATTTTACTTAAGATTATGATCTATGTCTGTTTATTATTATCTGTGGAAACTTTATTGATTTATGTATTTGTTATTGTGTTTTATCCTTTAAGTTTTATTGTAATTGTTTGTTTCCCTCAAAATAAATAAATAAATAATAATATATTAAGCACAAGAACCGAATAATTCGGCCGGACACAAATAGTGGAAATGATGCCGAATACGCCGAATACCGAATACAAAACGAATATTCGGCGCATCTCTAGTAGACGCGGTTTTAATAGCGACGAGGAGTTCGAGATCACAGATTTTTGGTCAACGCACATATCGGAACTTCATGACGTAGTGGTTCGAACGCATTAATATGAATGTAAAATAACCAAAGGTTTATTGTCTGCCATTCAATACAGTCAATATGTGAACGTATTGACCAAAACCAATAATTAACTGAGCGAACAAAAGGTAAGAAATTATAATTGTATTGTAACTACACAATAAGGTGTAATTACTCTATGCAAAACCGTGTAGGACTTTGGTTTAATGATTGTTCCGATGTCGAAAACATTTGATACAATATTTGCGAATTTTTAAAGGGAAGCAATTAATTGGGCAGCCATTTAATTATTTGGTCAGCAACAAAAAAGTCAGCCAACAAATCATGGGCAGGAAAGAAATATTTTGGCAGCAAAATAATTATTAGGACAGCAGAATAATTAATTGGGCAACAAGATTAATATTTGGACAGCAAAATAATTTGTTAAGCTTGAAAATAATTATTTGGGCAGCAATATAATATTTTACCATAAATGTATAAAATCTAGGAAAAAGTTTAATTCGTAGGAATAGTATTCGTAGGCGTATTGGGTACTGGGTCTGTGATTGTGTAGGCGATGAGCTAGCCACTTGTTACTACTCTTTCACGATTTTCTGACCAATCCCAATTTTTGTATGGCTAAATGTCGTAAAGAACACAGTGCTCCTTGGATGTATGTATGTAAATGCAAATGTATATCTGTGATTGTAATTAATATCTTTATTTTCCATCTCAAGCAAGTACACAATTTCAGTAAAAGTATTTAGAAAAATATTAAGATATAATTTTAAATAGAGTTTCAACATTTCGACACCAAAGTCAAAACGACGTGAGAAAAAAAACAGCCTTGTACATTCCAATTTTATGTTATGACAACATTGTATGCATCTGCTATCAACTCTCACGGTGTTGGCCAACAAGAACCATTGGGTTTTGCGCACTGTAGTATTTTAACAATGATTTGAAATATAAATTAATATGGAGCCCTTAAGCTTCAGGAGAGATTTTGCTTCCTTGTGTGAGTTCTACCGCTTGTACAATGGGGTCTGCTCTGAGGAGCTATTTGACATGATGCCAACAGCTTCTTTTTATCACCGCACCGCTCGCCATCGCCAGGGAATTCATCCTCACACGTTAGAACCAAAATGGTCGCGTACGGTGCGTTTTAGGAATTTCCTTCCTCGTACGCTTAGACTGTGGAATGAACTCTCTGGTGAGGCTTTCCCAAGAGACTACAGCATAGAGTCCTTCAAAAAGGGCGTGAAAAGGTTCTTTAAGGGTCGGCAACGCGCTGGTGATGCCCTCGGTGTTGCAGGCGTCCACAGGCTACGGTGACCACTGCCCATCTCTGTGAGCTGTATGCTTGTTTGCCACCCTGGTGGTATTAAAAAAAATGGATGATAAAGTATTGCGAGTTTGGCGGCATTTGACTAATGGCGGACGTGATTTTTATTTCGATAATTGTAATATTGTTTCGGAGTGGATATTGTTACAGAAAATCAGTGTAGTTTTGCGTAATAAGTGTCTGTGATGATGTGCAATGTGGAGGATTATCGAAATAAGCGTCAAGTGGTGTGAAAAGTGATGAGTTTTTTATCGTGGTAATACACCTCATCCAAGTAGCACCACAGTATCTGCCATCGATCGTTTGACGCCAAACTCTCCCAAGATGCATTGAAATGCATTACACTAGCATTTCAATGCAAACTACTGAAGAAATAAAATACTGAAGACTTGGCTGTATGGGCTTCGTTCCCTTTGTTTTCCCTACATGGCAGAATTTTACAACAAATTTTCCGAAGCACGGAGGAGTTCAAGATTACAATGTTTTGGTGACCGATCCACATTCATACATAGTCACATCAATTATACTTAAAGTAAATTTTAATAATAAAATTGACAAAAAAGACTTAAAATTCACTGCCGCGAGCGCTTGTATGCAAGTACATCCACATAGCGCTTTGACTGTGGTTGTAATCGATTCACAGTCAAAGCGCGAAGTGGATGTACTTGCTACAAGCGCTCGCGGCAGTGAAAGCTCAGCTGCATTTCACCTGATGGTAAGTGACGATAAGGCCGAAGGTGGAAGCGTGCTTCACCTGTAATCCTCAACAACTGAGGAACTGGCTATCTTACCTCTGATTGCCGGAACACAACAATGCTTAAAACATTGTTATTATGGCGACAAATTTAGGTAAGACGGTGGTAGCTAGGCGGGCTTAGAAGCCCTACCACCAACCAAACCGAGCAGAAAATCTTCTGCCCCTGTAGGCGACGCAAATGTTAATATAATATTTTATAATATTATTATTTATATGGAAAAAATAGTAATAAGGTTTAATAGATTGCAAGCTTCATTGCAACTATCTTTTGTAATTTCTTTGTTTTGTTTATTTTACGTTAATGTCTTGTAAATATATAAAGTAAACGACCTGTAAATAGTGTTCTGAGTTTTTTATTTATTCGGTGGCACCAGCAACTCTTACAGCCCCCATGGGGAATCGAACCCGGACCTCCCGATCAATACCCGGTGATATGAACCACTAGACTAAAGAGGCGGTTTAAGTTTATTATCTATTGCTCAGCTTAATTCTAGTTGTTTTTCTCAATTTTTCCAGGTTTCTTCAGAAATCCGTAGCTAATCATGGTGAGCCAGCGATTATGCGGCCTACGGCTGGGTTCCGTAGGTCTCCTTGCAATATTCCTCTACTTAATTGATGAAAGCATAGCTGTGAGTATCTATTTGAATAATCACTGTAATCTCTGATAGTTTTATTATAGGTACATTTTTGTATTTTATACAGGATTATGAGTTATGATGTTGATTCATTAAAAATAAAACTGTATAACTCAACGGTACGTAAAAATAGTGGTTTTTTCATGAATTTGAACCACATTGAAAAAAAATGGGAGTTTTTGGCGCCATTCAACTATGGCGGGCGTGATTTTTATTTCAGTGATTGTAATATTGATTCTTGTTGCGTAAAATCAATATACTTTTGTGTAATTAGTGTCAATAATGATGAGCAATGTGGAGGATCATTGAAATAAGCGTCAAGTGGTGTGAAAATCAATGAGATCTTTATCGTGGTAATCCACCTCATCGAAGTAGCACCACAGTGTCTGCCATCGATCGTTTGACGCCAAACTCTCCCAAGATGCATTGAAATGCATTACACTAGCATTTCAATGCAAACTACTGAAGAAATAAAAAACTGAAGACTTGGCTGTATGGGCTTCGTTCCCTTTGTCTTCCCTACATGGCAGAATTTTACAACAAATAAAAAAAAGTTGTCCGTGGTCGTGCTCTATAGCATTACAGGATTTACACGATTTACTTTGAGATCAGGTGCACCTTGAATAAATGCTTATCTTATCAAAATACGAATGCCCATAATATACATCCCACTGCTGGGCACAGGCCTTCTTCATGGAGAAACATGAGGAGTATGACCGTAACACAGCCACACTGGCCCAATGCAGGTTGGTGGGTAGAAACGGTTGCAATAACCACCGGGACCAACGGCTTAACGTGCCTTCCGAAGCACGGAGGAGTTCAAGATTACAATGTTTTGGTGACCGATCCACGGCCTGACTATTGCGAAGGTAGCTTAGTTTTCGATCGAAAGCCACCGAGCCCCTCATGACGACAAGTGAGACGAAATCTCAGATCTTTTTTGATAGATTCGCCATTTGCTTTTTTTTGCAATGAACATTCAAGTTTACGAAATACTTCTTTTCCACGTTGACTTTACCCCTTGAGGGCGACGCGAGCGCCGGCGATCGCGAACAATATAATGTTTCTGTTGTGTCTCGTTCTGTGAAGACTTAAATTGAGATGTTTAAAAAACTGTATTCATGATACATAAGGATAACTGTCAATGCAATAATGACACTTAATTATTAAATTAGCTGAGCAATTAAGTTAATTAACAATAAATTGCTTACAGGGGACATCGCTATTGTGAGAGCAAAGATGTTTTTATGAGCCAATCATATTTAGTACAATGGATATGATATACGTATTTTAATTCTTTGAAAAATCCATTTTATGCGTTAGTTTTTGTCTTCAATTAAACAATGTTACGTCCAGTGGATAGAGATCTCACCGTTTTGATTTAAAATATTCGAATATAACATACATACATATAATCACGACTATTATCCCCTAACCTTTAGTCAGAGACTAGGCAAAATATATCCATAGTCGGCGATCCACCAAACAGTGACTGCACTCAGCGTGACAGGTGGTGAGCCCGTCGCCGCTATAAGCTATTGGATGTTGTGCAGTTCTAAGTCCATAAGTCGCCTTTTACGACACCCAAGGGAAAAGTCACGTATTAGTCATAGTTGATAATTGAATTTATTTTGTTATTTGCAGTCTCTCGACGGATACGTCCCAGGAGAAGATTACCCCAATTACACAGAAGTTCCCAGCGGCTTGTCGTTTACATGTGACGACAAGATACCGGGCTATTACGCCGACCCGCAGACCATGTGCCAGGTATATGTTAATATCTATACTAATTTTATGCAGGCTTACAGGAAAAGTCGTGCTAGATCCGTTAAGGGTCCGGCGAACAGTGAATTTTTCATACAAACGTAATACCAAAATCATTTTCAATTTGAGAATATCTGGACATATCATCGCTATTATTCGGATTAAGAATTTATTTTTCTATGTTTCTGTTAAAAAAAAATTGTTCAAAATATTATTATAAACTTATAAATATATGCGATTATATTTCGTAAATTTTTCGACGTTTTCGGACATATTTTCCGCTTATTTGTTTCATATAAAACACGCAATTAATCATTATGTAATTTTAACAGAAACATAGAAAAATACTTTCTTAATCCGAATAACAGCGATGATTTGACCAGATTCTCAAATTGAAAATGATTTTGGTATTACGTTTGTATGAAAAATTCACTGTTCGCCGGGCCCTTAAGAGCGTGGAGCACCCATCATTTCTGACTTATTTCACTATGAAACACCCTACCCTCAACCCGTTGTCGGGGCCAAGGATTAGTTCTTCAGCCGCGCGGCCACCCATCCTGGTGTCCATCATTGCGAGGAGTTGCTGCTTATTCACGTGGTATCTGAAGATAATACGCAAGATATTCTGAAGGGATATTCATCGATATAGTTTAGCTCCCCAACGGACTTATAAATAAATATCCTCAGATATTCACACCTATCAACTAGCTCCATTTTAAACAACTAATGCTGCTTGTGTTACGGACACTAGATGACGGATAAATATATTTAATAGATATAGTATATACGAAAGTCACTCTGTCTGTCTCGCTTTCACATCAACACTACTGCACCAATTTAATCTAAATTGGTACACAGATATTCTAGAGCCTGAGAAAGGACATAGGCTACTTTTATCCCGAAGCGTAGGTATGTCCTTTCCTTACAGGAATGGGCACACGGGTGCAACCGAGGGAAGCCACTAGTTACGAATGAACAACTTCTGACATATTCATATTTACTGATTTGAAGTTAAGAGATTTATTTTTAAGGGTCGATTTTTTTATCCTTGGTCTAGTTGACCAAGTGGTTATTTATCATACATAAATACATAAAATCACGCATATAATCCCTGAAGGGGTAGGCAGAGTCCAAGAAGCGCTGTGTTCCTTAAGACCACATTTTAACAAAATTGGGTTTGGTCAGATGAAAAATCGTTAAAGAGTAGTAACAAGTGGCTATCTCATCGCCTACACAATCACAGACCCAGTACCCAATACGCCTTTTACGACATGCTAGGCAAGTAAAGCAGTTGGTTATTTATCAATAGCGTAAAATGTAATAAGCCTGTCCTTTTTACACAGGCAATAACAAAGCGAATAAAGTTTGCTTTGTTTTTATTATAAGATAGTTTGATAGACGAGAGACAGGGCAAAAAATAAAGAAAATAAATCCTGAAATTTATAGTTTTTTGGGTCGTTTTGTCCTCAGCCTTTACGCGGTGTTTCAAAAGTCACCCGTAAAAATGGATTTTAAATACCACCTAATTGTAGCTACCAGGAGTAGGAACAGAGTTGAAAGTTTAGGAAGTAATGTCTACTGATTAACTTACTAAGCCTTCAATAGAGTTGGGCTTTAATGTAGATAGTTAAAAATTTTTGGCAAAAATAATAAATTATTGGCTATTGAAAATATTAAGCTACGGTAAGCATATTTTGGCAATCAAAATCAAAAGCATTTATTCAGTTTAGATGCGTTTTAGCGCATGCTTATGAATGTCATGAACATTTAACAATATTTCGTAAAATAGAAAAACTACGCCATCCGTTCATAAAACTACCAGGAGGCCTTGTGCTAAGAAGAATGGGCAAGAAACTCAGCAAGTTTCTACCCTACCTTTCCATAGCAACATTTAAAAATTGAAGTTGAAGTTTAAAAATAAAAAAAAAGATATCTCATTTGAGTAATATTCTGCAGTTACCCACATTTTTCATTACAAACATGTACTGTGATAGTCTAAATTATAATCAAAAAAGTATCTACATTACAAAAGGAAAACATAATAATAATAAAACATGATTATTTTAAAGTACTTAGCTTGGATGTTCTGTTGTACTTTTTTTTGTTGTTTTGAGTTGTTTTCTTTTTTGTTGTTGTTTTGAGTTGTTTTCCATTTCGTTGTTGTGGTTTGCTTTATTATGAGGAGTAGTTTGCTTGAACCGTATCAATGTAGTAACTTTCATGTGAACACTTTACTGGTGTCTGTGTAATAACTGTATATAAAACTTATAACTGTTTATGTTCCAAATAAAATAAAAAAAGACGTGTGGCACTCGGGGACTGCCGCGGTAAAGCTATTGCATAGCATTTTGTATCAACTTATGCAATTTTAATTTTATTTATTTATTTTATTCATGCAGTATTTCTTTTTCTTTGATATTAATTCAAGTTACACTTTTTGAGCGTGGTGACCGATAAGAAAACATATTTTTCTATTATTAAATAAATAAAATAATAAATGCACTTTGTTCATTCATATTCACGCACACAACGCCGTGTCGAAGACTGCCGAACTGAAACGACGTTAGACGATGCACGGCCTTCAAGCCACACCTCCTTGCGCATCGGAGTGGGGAGCGTGAGGTTTTTTCGTTACAGAATTTCTGTATTCGGTTCCCCCTCTCAAGGCCCGCGATAGAAGCTATGCAATAGCTTAATAAAATAATGAAAACTATTGCCACGCAATGAGTTATGTATAAGGGCCTGCAAGCCCCTTTCGGATATTTTTTGGTATACGTCCCACGGCTAGCCACAGGCCTTGCTCAAGGAGAAACACATGAAGAGTGTGGGCCGTAACACCACCAGTGTGGTTATTATAGAAATGATGATGATATTTGTTTTTTTTTCAGGTGTGGCACTGGTGCGTGCCCGGCATTGGCGGGAACATGATGTACTCTTTTGTTTGTACCCCGGGAACTATATTCAACCAGAGAGATAGGGTCTGTGATTGGTTCTTCAAGGTATACTGATTGGTTTTTTTTCATTTATATATGTAAGCAACCTTCGCCATGGTCAGGCCGTGGATGGGTGACCAAGACTTTGTGATCTCGATCTCCGTGCTTCGGAAGGCACGTTAAGCCGTTGGTCCCGGTCGCATTTGTGACCGTTTCTACCCACCAACCCTCATTGGGCCAGCGTGGTGGTGTTACGGCCCATACTCCTCATGCATTTCTTTATGAGGAAGGCCTGTCCCAGCAGTGGGACGTATATAGGCTGATGACGATGTAATCCTTAATGTCCAAAATAAAAGACACTTTTGTACATAAGGCGGACTTAACGATAATACATCGCTCTCTCCCAACCTTTTGGCCAAACAGAGATTCAGAGTGGGGGCACTAAAATCCAAACAAATATCAAATTAAAATGATTGTTAATGAATTAAATAATCATAAACTACGTATACTATTACTTCTTTTTTTTCACTTTATTTGGGATAATAAACAATTACACACATAGAATAACTAAGACATATTATGTTAAGGACTGTGTTAACATGTGCAACCAGCACCATTATCCACAACAATTACCTTTAACAAAACAGCTACTTAGGTGGTACACAAATTACATGGTTAACTACTTAAAAACTGTATACAACCATAATAGTTATTTGTTATTATAAATGAAATTTTTTCTTTACAAATTTATTAAAGGGGAGCATAAGTCAAATACTTGAACTACATACGCTAAAATAACACACTAAATATTTACCTAATTACGTACATATTTATTAATACATAAACTATATTATACACTAATACAATAATTATAATTATACACTACATACACTACCAATATTGGTTCATTGTCTATCTTCATGTATTTTACCGTATTGTATTGTTAAATGTATTTCATTCATATAACAGTCTGAATAATTTAATAGGTGCATTTTGACAGATAAGCTTTATTGGCAACTTACATTGATAAGGGAATCGATTAATAACACTACGTACCACTGTCAAAATGCACCCATTAAATTATATGAGCTATTTAATTGGGCAGCCGTTTAATTATTTGGTAAGCGGAAAAATTAGTTGGGCAGGTAAAATAATTATTTGGTCAGCGGAATAATTTGATGGTCAGCAAAATAATAAGTCGAGCTCCCAAATAATTATTTGGGCAGCAATATATATGTTACCGGAAATGTATAAAATCTAGGAAAGAGATCAATGAAAGATCAAGGATAGATTCGTAGGAAATGTATGTATAGATATTAGGTTAAGGTTATTTTTATATGACCCTTAATAACAATATTTGTGTCAATAATCGCATTGTCTAAATTGAGTAGACAAGATAAATAATATATTAAACAATTTGGCAGCAGAGAAAATATTTGAGTAGCGCCCAATTAGTTATTTTGCTGACTTATTTGAAATATCTGCTGCCCATAAGTTGTCGACCAATTCGTTAATTTAGCTGTTCAATTGTATTTATTGCTGACTAAAATTCTAATATTCTGCTGACCGTTTATATAACACCCTTAAATTATTCAGACTGTAATATCCATACTATACGTAAATGTAAGAACATTAGAGTTGTCGTGTATGGTCTCCTGATGATTTCTATGGAAAGATGCAACGAGATGTATCGGGACATAATATAGACTAATGTACATTAATATACATTATAGCTATTGAAGATTTACACGCACAATTATTATTACACCGACTGGTCCCGTGTTGGTCCGGGACACAAAAGAATGTACCAACTGCTTTTCTTGCCTAGCACGTCGTAAAAGGCGACTAAGGGCGTATTGGGTACTGGTCTGTGGTTATGTCGGCGATGACCTAGCCACTTGTTACTATTCTTTCACGATTTTTCATCTGACCAAACCCAATTTTTGTATGGCTAAATGTGCTCTTAAGAAACACAGTGCTCCCTAGACTCTGCCTACCCCTTCGGGGATTACAGGCGTGTTTTTATGTATGTTTGTAAGTATAGCTATTGAAGATATGAAGAAATACGAGTATTATGCACAATTATTACTTTCACGTTATTTATTTACACTTGCACGGATTGACACTGACAAATACAACAGAATCCAAAAATAATAACAAATGTATCTAAATATTAGGTCCTTACCTATGAAATTGGTGTTTTGTATGGAGATTTTGGGGAATTCTGCATTTTCCATACTAAAATTTTTGCAGTTTTCTTCACAACGACAAATCCAAAGATAATAATATTTGGCATCTATCATTAGACAAGCTTTAGTAATATGTGTAATATCACACTTCATTCTTATTCGGGAGAATAAAATGATGTATTCGGGAGGCACTTAAAAAGAGTTGTCTCCGTGTCCAATGTTAACACAATTAAACTTACAACAAATTATCAAAACAAATCAAAAGAGCTCAAAAATATAGTCTATTTTTAGACGAGCTAATTATTTTTTAGGAATACTCTGAATCTTAATAGTTACAGACAAAATACTAAGAGAGAAAAAAACACCAGTTTCATAGGTAAGGACACTAAAAAGGAGTGTCGCTAACAATAGCTACAGTATGTGAAAATGTAGCCAATATGGAAGGGTATAGATTGAAGAATAATACGCATTAATCTTTGGGAGCGTCTCAGGTTCCTCCCAGGCAATTTTTCGTCTTACACAATATATGTAAAATTTTGTATTTAATTCACAGGTTGACTGCCAACAATCGCCGTCGTTTTACAACATCAATGAGGACCTCTACAAGGATCCGGACGGAAACTATATTGCGGGGAAAAAGTAGATAATATATTTAAATTTTAATTACCTATTAAAATGTATAATATTGTACCAATTATTGCCAAAATTGCCGTTTTTTTAAGCGAAAAGTAAAATCTTGCAACTCAATTCTGAAGCAGATATCTTTAACCGAATGAGCTGACATTTTTCATGCATGTGTAAATCAGATGACAATGTAATATTATTATGTCTTGGAGCGGGAAGGTGGCCATTGAAGCTCAGTAATTAAACTAGACAATCAAGTTCGGACTTGTTTGAATCGTCTTAACCAGTAGGCTTAAACACTGAATTAAAAATCTTTTTGTAAGAAAAGCATTTATTACTTTGTAAAACAAAAGCGTGTTACCTTTTGTTGGATCATTGAAAAACAACTTTTGCAATCACAATGTTAACACGTTTTTATTTTGCAAAGTAATAAAGAAGTTTTTGTTTTTTAAAAATACTTTTTATTTTTTTATTTTTTAGAAGCATTAACTAAGTCTGTCAGGAGTATCCTGAAAAGCTATTGCACTTTCCTAACATATTGAAAGTGTATTGAATTGCATATTCACGAGGGTGAAATCACTCGTCTTTAGACTATCGTGATGACAGAATATGATTTTTAATGACAGATCTTAATGAAATGAAATGCTTTTATTAATCATTAGAAAATTAACAAACAAATTATACACTTATACTTATTCTTCCAGTTCACTACCGGGAGGAGTCCATCCGACCTTTACATAATATTTTTACTATTTATAAGAATTACAGAATTGCAAGTGAAGCAAATATATTAGGTCCTTACCTATGAAATTGGTGTTTTGTATGGAGATTTTGGGGAATTCTGCATTTTCCATACTAAAATTTTTTCTATTTTCTTCACAACGACAAATCCAAACATAATAATATTTGGCATCTATCATAAGACAAGCTTTAGTAATATGTGTAATATCACACTTTATAAAAATTATTTATCGTTTTTAAGTGAATGCAAATAAAATGATGTATTCGGGAGGCACTTAAAAAGAGTTGTCTCCGTGTCCAATTTTAACACAATTAAACTTACAACAAATTATCAAAACAAATCAAAAGAGCTCAAAAATATAGTCTATTTTTAGACGAGGTAATTATTTTTTAGGAATACTCTGAATCTTAATAGTTACAGACAAAATACTAAGAGAGAAAAATAACACCAATTTCATAGGTAAGGACCCAATATTTTATTTTTATATAATTAAATAAACGGCAATTTTGTAAATGTAAATAAAAATAAGCATGAATGTAAAAATGTCTGCACTATGGTTTTTTAATCTTGTAAATGACTTGTACTGTTTCGCAATAATTATATTGATCTCTCAGAGTATTTATGGGGTCAGTGTTTGTTAATTTGCAAATGCATGGTATGATATGGTACAATCAATTTCAAAGATATATATGCTTTCCCTTCCAACAAGAGTCATTGACTGTCAAACGTGCATGTACTTAGTTTCCAAATTGACTGTACTAAAGACTATAAAGTGGATCTTAAAGGTTGTTTTTCTATTATTTCCAATATAAAATTGTTTTGTTTTATATTGATTTATTACATTTATTACACATGGCTTTTGTAACAGATCTTCGTATTATAATAAAATATATAATAATTATATAAATAAATAAATTGTACTTTCGAATAGCTAGAATAGATATCACAAAATCATTGTAAAAAAATTAATAAGTGAACTTATACTATACACTCTTAAGCTTTCTGCACTGCCGGACACAGAACAGACGCAAGACACGGTCAGGGCTCGGATCCATCACAGACAGGGCGCCGCGCCGCACGACTTTTAAAACATACAGAAAAAGACATTATTTTTTATAATCAGCCCAGCAAATGACTCAACATCAGCTGATGGTAAGCAGTAGATAAGTCCATTTGCGAAGGATGCTAGGGCAGCACCAAAGGATGCAGGCCTAGCGACCTCCTTGCTGGGTCATGAGATGCCTTCTCACGCCTCTTTTAAAGGAACCCACGCTGTAGGAAGGAGGGAACACGTGTGCCGGTAGAGAATTCCATGCTCTGATGTACGAGCAAAGTACGATTCCCTAAACCTTTTAGTACGCGCGGGCAAAGAGGTCACCGTATATGCGTGGCTCCGCAATCCGGCACGCGTGCTCCTTAGCAGGAAAGGGGAGGGGGGGACAAGGTTAAAAGCTCTTCAGAACATTCTCCGTGGTACATCCGGTAAAAGCGCAGCGCAGCGCGCGCAGTTGCCGAGATTCGAGCGTGTTTGTGGTCTCTGCAGCGCCTTCGGACAGCTCGCCGCTGCAATCTGTCCAGAGTATCAAGCAGGTACTAACTATTCTGAGGCAAGAGGCACACTCATACACTGGCGAACGGGCGACAATCTGCACTACGAGCTCTGTCCGCCGCCGTCGCGAAAGCTTCGTGTCTGCGTTCCGTCTTTTCTATATGTTAAACGTCGCGACGGCTGCATTTGTATGGAAGTAGATTGAACGGGCGCCGCGACTGCGATGGGTCCGTGTCTTGCGTCCGTCTGTGTGGTCACCCTTATAAATTACGGCAATAGGCTTACCCAACTCTGCTTACCCCTTCGGGGATATAAACATGGTGATACGAGAAGCTCATTGGCGTTGTGGTTAGAACGCTTTGGTTTCCGACCAAAAACAAAGCTATCTTCGCCATGGTCGGGCCTTGGATGGGTGACCAAGACTTAGTGATCTCGAACTCCTCCGTGCTTCGGCAGGCACTTTCTTCCCACCCGTATTGGGACAACGTGGTGGTATTACGGCCCATACTCCTATTGTGTTTCTCCATGAGGAAGGCCTGTGCCCAGCAGTGGGACGTATATAGACGCCTGTCTTAATTTTAAAGGCAACGTTCCAATGTCGGCACTGCTTTGCTGTCAAAAAATAAAAAGAGACAGGAACTATCATGGATAATATTACTGGATATAATCCTTGGCCTATATACTTCCCACTGCTGGGCACAGGCCTTCCTCATGGAGAGTATCCGCCGTAACACCACCACACCCACCCAATGCAGGTTGATAGGTAGAAGCGGTTGCAATTGCGACCGGGACCAGCTTGACGTGCACAAAGCACGGCGAAGTTGTTGGTGGTAGGGCTTCTAAGCCCACCTGGCTAGCTACCACCGTCTTACCTAAATTTGTCGCCATAATAACGATGTTTTAAGCATTGTTGTGTTCCGGCAATCAGAGGTAAGATAGCCAGTTCCTCAGTTGGTGAGGACTACAGGTGAAGCTCGCTTCCACCTTCGGTCTTATCGTCACTTACCATCAGGTGAGATGAAGGCCAAGAGCTTAACTGTCATATGTAAAAAAAAAATGTTTTGGTCACTCCATCCAAAGCCTGACCATAGCGAAGGTAGCTTTGCTTTCGATATCGAAAGCCAAAGAGTACTCACCACTATTCCATCGAGCTCCTCACTGGATATATGTAGAAACAAAGAAGCACGAGTAGAAAGAAACGAAAAAAAAGTCTAATCGAAAATTGTTACTTTACATTCACGCTTCTTTCCCCAAAGGGGTAGGCAGAGGTGTTTACACCCCATGTGTTTACACCTGATGTTTAAGTCCGCATGTAACGCGAGCCGCTAGCAGTGTGAGGCGAGCGATTCACAACTGAACTTATAATTCACTCTACGGCACAAACGGGGCTCGAACCAGCGTTTCAATAAACAATAGTTACCTATGTTATAGCCATAAAAGTATTTTAAGTTTAATTATAGTTCTTTAATATAGTCCAAGTATTTACAATATCAAATAGTATTTGTAATAGACTAAGTGCAAATAATACAGGAGTAATTCCAGGACGAGTAACTTAGGGAGTACAAATTATATGTAATAAAAAACATTAAACATAATACTATTATATAATTGAGCCGTGTGGTAGCGGCTCATTAAAAGATTACTACCAACTCATCTCATCCCTTGGGTGCCGTAAAAGGCGACTAATGGACTTAGAACTGCACAACATCCAATAGCTTATAGCGGCGACGGGCTCAGCACCTGTCACGCTGACTGCAGTCACTGCTTGGTGAAGCGAAAACTATGGCAATGGACTGCTTCTGCGGTGTTTTTGCCTAGTCTCTGACTACCCCTTAGGGGTTAATAGTCGTGATTATATGTATGTATGGAATACTATCTTACTCTAAAGTAAAATGTTATAATACAATTTCTGTACAATATAATTATGTAGATATTGAATATATAACTTTATATGTACCTGAATGATTTTTATTGCACTATTTACACATGAATTTCTCTGTCAGCACATTGTATTTCTTCTAAGAAAACTGGAGTTTTTATTAAGACGAAAAAATGATGGTACTATATGAAAACTACTTATCACGTGTTTGTTTAAAAATAAAACTAAATCAGCAAACTAATAAATAAATATCTTCGGACATTCACACCTATCAACTAGCCCCATTTTAAGCAACTAATGCTGCTTGTTTTACGGAAAGTAGAACGGATAAATATATTTGATAGATAAATACATATACATTCTCAGAAAATATACAAAACATATGTAAACATCCAAGACTGGAGAACAAACGCCTGTATTCATCACACAAATATTTGCCTCCGACGGGGATCGAACCCAGAACCTCTGGGGATGGCGACGCCTTGATACCAGGGTGCAGACCACTCGACCACGGAGGTCGTAATTACAAGTAAAAATCTCAGCTCATTTATGTTTTTTTTTGCTGCCATTATATGAAATGTCTCTCTCGTTAAGACCAGTTATATATTGGGTCCTCATCTATTAAATTGGTGTTTTTATTCTCTCTTAGTATTTTGTCTGTAACTATTAAGATTCAGAGTATTCCTAAAAAATAATTACCTCGTCTAAAAATAGACTATATTTTGAGCTCTTTTGATTTGTTTTGATAATTTCTTGTAAGTTTAATTGTGTTAAAATTGAACACGGAGACAACTCTTTTTAAGTGCCTCCCGAATACATCATTTTATTTGCATTCACTTAAAAACGATAAATAATTTTTATGAAGTGTGATATTACACATATTACTAAAACTTGTCTAATGACACATGCCAAATATTATTATCTTTGGATTTGTCGTTGTGAAGAAAACTGATAAAATATTAGTATGGAAAATGCAGAATTCCCCAAAATCTCCATACAAAACAGCAATTTCATAGGTAAGGACCTAATAAAGCAACACTTTTGGTCCCAAAGCTGACACGTCCTTTAATTTTTATTTGGTACTAGCAGTGCCCGCGACGTCGTTCGCGTGGCTATTGATTTAACGCTGATAAAAAAAGCTTATAAAAAGATTTGTGTGTCGTTAAAATTACATAGTTTTTTAAAAAGTGCTCAACGTTACATTCCTACCTCTTATTAGCAAAATGTCGATTGTTAATAGTTGAACTAAAACCTCTAATTATTAAAATAATAAAAAAAACATTTCTTGTCAGTGTCATCTGATTAATTGTTATCATGGTTGATAAATCAAAATGAAATTACATTTCGACGGAATATGTGACATAATACTCGTACTAGGTCGAGCAGATATTGATAACCATGGTTACACCCGCGCGGTACCCGTTCCCATGGGAATATCGGGATAAAGAGTAGCCTATGTCCTGATTAAAGACTATCTGTGTACTAAATTTCAATTGAATCGGTTCTGTAGTTCTGACGTGAAAGCAAGACAGAGTTAATTTCGCATTTATAATAATAGGTCCTGACTTATGAAATTGGTGTTTTGTATGGAGATTTTGGGGATGTCTGCATTTTACATACTAACATTTTATCAGTTTTCTTCACAACGACAAATACAGAGATAATAATATTTGGCATGTATCATTAGACAAGCTTTAGCAATATGTGTGTGAACACTCTTGATAAAAATTATTCATCGTTTTTACGTTAATGCAAATCAAATGATGTATTCGGGAGGCAGTTAAAAATAATTGTCTTAGTGTCTAATTTTAACACAATTAAACTTACAAAAAATTATTAAATTAAATAATACGAGCTCAAATATATGGTATATTTTTAGAAGAGGCAATTATTTTATAAGAATGCTGAAACTTAATAGTTACGGACAAATTGCTAAGACAGAATAAAAACACCAATTTCATAGGTAAGGACCCAATATTAGTATGGATTTTAAACAAAATACATTGCTTGTGAATTGTTACCTTTTCCTATAGAAAAGACATCAACGAGCTCTGTTATATGTTTAGTTCTAGGCAACAATAGTTATATTAAATTTTAATAAACCTTTTTGCGTATCATTCCTTGGTTTTCATTCATTTATTTTATTTATTACTTTTTAAGGTCACATAAGATGGTACCTAGATTAAGTAGTTCACATTATGCCGGCGCGGATACGCTCGGAACCGATCAAAAATTAAAAAAAATTCAAAAGCGTTTATTTAATTAAGACGCGTCTTTACACTAGCTTATGAATGTCAAAAGCATTTTACAAAATTATGAAAAACGAACTACGCCATCCGTTTTTCTACGCTACGTTTTCTTTCTACGCCACAAAACTACTAGGAGACCTTGTTCTGAGAAGAACAGGCAAGAAACTCAGCAACTTTCTACCCTCCCTTCGTCAGCCGTGCCAACCCATCTCTTCCCTTGGGTGTCGTAAAGACGACTAATGGACTTAGAACTGCACAACATCCATTAGCTTATAGCGGCGACGGGCTCACCACCTGTCACGCTGAGTGCAGTCACTGCTTGGTGAAGCGCGGACTATGGCAGTGGACTGCTTTGCGGTGCTTTTGCCTAGTCTCTGACCTAACCCTTAGGGGCAGCGATTATCTATCTTATATCTTACTCAATAAGGGTCAGTTTTCTACGACAGCTCATGTTGCGTGATACAGGAATCTGCCAAGTAGAGAGTTGAATTGCGTTCGAAAAATTAATTTAATTAAATTAATATCTTCAGACATTCACACCTATCAACTGGCCCATACTAGACAACTAATGCCTGTGTTATGGATACCAGATGACGGACAAATATATTTAATAGATAAATACATATAAATATTCATAATATAATATACATATATAAACACCCAAGACTGGAGAATAAATGTCTGTTCACACAAACATTTGCCCCCACCGGGGATCGAACCCAGAATCTCTCGAGATGGCGACGCCTTGAGACCGGCGAACAAACCACTCGACCACGGAGGTTGTCAAACCGAAATGACTTTATTATTTTGGGAGAATTTACTGTCAAAAATTAAAATCCCAGATTGTTTGTATACATTGTTGATCTCCTCTATTTTGCCTTCTATAACTATAGATATTGCAATTCGCAAAGGCGAAATCATTCGACTCTAGACTCTATCTTAAGGCATTAAGAGCGAACCTACTCTCCATCATAAACAAATCAAATCAAATATTTTTTATTTCGGACCAGCTACATCCATAATTTGTAAGTAAAATGACTTAAAAACTATTGTTAGTATTGACAAATAAATTAATTAATAATATTTTATTCTTTATGTGTCTAAGAATGACCATCACGAAAAAGGATACGTTCCCGTGACCGTCACTCTTCGCACAAAGCACCTCCAAAGCGGCGACGTGAGGCGATCCGCTACTGTCTTCAGGACTCTGTATATTGGGTCCTTACCTATGTAATTGGTGTTTTTATTCTGTCTTAGTATTTTGTCTGTAACTATTAAGATTCAGAGTATTCCCAAAAAATAATTACCTCGTCTAAAAAAAGACTATATTTTTGAGCTCTTTTGATTTGTTTTGATTATTTGTTGTAAGTTTAATTGTGTTAAAATTGAACACGGAGACAACTCTTCCTAAGTGCCTCCCGAATACATCATTTTATTTGCATTCACTTAAAAACGATAAATAATTTTTATGAAGTGTGATATTACACATATTACTAAAGCTTGTCTAATGATACATGCCAAATATTATTGTCTCTGGATTTGTCGTTGTGAAGAAAACTGATAAAATGCTAGTATGGAAAATGCAGAATTCCCCAAAATGTCCATACAAAACACCAATTTCATAGGTAAGGACCTAATATTAGGGAGCAGGTCTTCTTGCGAATAACAGCTTCAAAGCAATCCGTTTGGTATTCCGCACACTTTCCGGAAGCACTGCAGAAGCGCGGCAGTCCCAACATCATCCTAAAGACGTTATTATACTGAATTCGCAGGGTATATCGATATTTTAGCGCGGCAACAACATATTAAATTGTGTAAGAATCCTCGGCATAAGGTCCGTTACTATGAGTTTGCACAACAGGTAAATAGAGACAGTTTTGTGTGATTATATAGCAAAAGTAGTTTCTCAATGTCTAAATCTGCAACCACTGCGGCACCTAATGTAGATATAGAAGATAAATTAATTTTAACATCCCGTAAATTTATTAATTACATAACACATCTAGTCCATTTCCCTAAGGGGAAGGCAGAGGTGTTATCACGCACATGTCGCCTCATGTCTAAGTCCGTATGTAACGCGAGCCTGTTGTTCACTGCGCTGTGAGGCGAGCGATATTCACAATCAACTGTACTTAGGTTTTATACAAACTCAGTGGTGAAGGCGGTGGGATAGAACCCGCGACTACTGAACGAGTAGTGCGTCTTTCCCAACGCGCCTTTCCTCAACATCCCACTGCTGGGAAAGGCATTCCTCATGTAAACAAACCCATGAGGAGTATGGGCCGAAACATCACGCTAGCCCAGCTTAACGTGCACGAAGCACGGAGGAGTTCGAGATCACAAAGTTTTGGTCACCCATCCACGGCCTAACCATGGCGAAGGTAGCTTGGTTTTCAATATCGAAAGTTGTAGGTTTTTATAGGTCAGAGGGGCTAAATTAAAATACGCAATTATGACGACAAAAAGTATATTCCCAATACTTTCACTAGGAAGCTTATACGACTGACTCCTTGCACAGCAGAATCGATAATTATATGGAAGTGATTTGAATCGGGTAAAGCGTGAGAAAGAACGAATGATTGGCCATCGAATGAACTTATGATTGAGAATAATCAATTGAACTACTTCATTATTCTTTAATCATTTAACACTGTTTAATTACAATAAAAACACTATTTATATTATGATTAATTTTTGCAAACCAAAAAGAACGTTAAATCCAACAAAAGTTAGGTCGTACTAACCACAACACCACCGAGCTCCCAACAAGCTTACCATTTCACAAATCATCACAACGCACCACTTCTTTCACAGAACACACAATTCCACCACGCTTGCCACCGACCACACCACTGACACCACGCAGCGACTGCACGAAGCTTCCAAAGTCGACAGGGTCGCAGCTGCTTCCGAAAGCCAGCCAATCACAGCCAAGATGAGCAGGCAGCTAGAACCTTGTGGCATCTACACACCTTTCAGCTGTATCTTGCAACTCGGTCTTCTGTTGTAAGTTTAAAGACACTATTCACATTGATTCTTCTATCTCTTCTTTACTCAATTTTATTTGAAAGTAAGAAAGGAACAGAGAAAAAAGAAAGAAGGAAGGAAATAAAGAAAGAAAAATAGTTTATTCAGTGATCATGAAACATGTCTTTCTCTTCTACTCTTTATATCACTCGCCAAGTCAACACTCCTATATCGTCACCTCATCTCATCATATCGTTATTCACACAATCCATAAATAAAGAAATAAATATTTTCAAATATTCACTAGATAATTTAAGCAACTAATGCTGCTTGTGTTACGGACTGACGGATAAATATTCGGTCCTTACCTATGAAATTGTCGTTTTGTATGGAGATTTTGGGGAATTCTGCATTTTCCATACTAAAATTTTTTCAGTTTTCTTCACAACGACAAATCCAAAGATAATATTTGGCATCTATCATAAGACAAGCTTTAGTAATATGTGTAATATCACACTTCATAAAAATTATTTATCGTTTTTAAGTGAATGCAAATAAAATGATGTATTCGAGAGGCACTTAAAAAGAGTTGTCTCCGTGTCCAATTTTAACACAAAAACAAATCAAAAGAGCTCAAAAATATAGTCTATTTTTAGACGAGGTAATTATTTTTTAGGAATACTCTTAATCTTAATAGTTACGGACAAATTGCTAAGATAGAATAAAAACATCAATTTCATAGGTAAGGACCCAATATATATGCATGTAACCTAATGGTCACCACTCAGCATTTGCTACAACCTGGATGGTCACAGCGCTGGTCTTCCGTAGCGCCAATGTAGAGTGCAGCGCGCGCCAACCGTCAAACCTCAAGCTGCTAAGTCTCAACTACTTAAAGTGCTCAAACAGTCCAACTAAGATGTTTATTTAATTGGTAAGGACAATTTATATGGCAAGACACAACAATAGACAAATATCATTCAAACAAATATATTAAAATCAATTTTAAACAAAGACTTTAAGACGATAAGATATAGATATCCTGAATATATAAAAATATATATAAACATCACAAGACTGGACAACAAATGCCTGAAAATTCATCACCCAAACATTTGCCCCCATCGGTGATCGAACCCAGAAGCTCTCGAGATGGCGACGCCTTGAGACCGGCGTACAGACCATGAGACCACGGAGGTCGTCAAATCCATCCATCTATTCTTCTGTCGTCCTCTCCCTACACGCCTATCCACATATAATTAATAAGGCTGATGGAATGGGATATGGAGAATGGAATGGGATATGCAAATACAGAACGATATCTTAAGAAAGCTTACCTAAACCGGGAATCGAAGGGAATCGCACCCAATGATTTTTTCCATACATATGTATAATCACGACTATTATCCCCTAAGGGTTCAGAGACTAGGTAAAAGCACCGCAAAAGCAGTCCACTGCCATAGCCCGCGCTTCACCAAGCAGTGACTGCACTCAGCGTGACAGGTGGTGAGCGCGTCGCCGCTATAAGCTATTGGATGTTGTGTAGTTCTAACGAAGATTTTCTCCAGCCCGTATATAAACTAATGATTATTCAAAATCAAATTACGATTTTACATAAGCATTTTATAACTTAAATTGTTTTATTAACATCTAATAAGCTTTTGTAGTTAGTTAATTTATTGTTATTCAGCTAATACAATGTAAGGGTATAGCATTAATAAGTCCGACCATTTTACTGTCGGCTTGACTTATAGTATAGTCATTTATTTCTGACACCCATGTTTTAAGTAACAATTTTACTAAGACTGTTAGTGAGTTACAGACTGAAGATAGTTTATAGATAAACTGAAGATATTTATCGTTATGTAGATACTACTTTTCAGATTATACTTTAGACTATCTGTATATGTTTGTAATGGAAAATGTGGTAAACTGCAGAATATTACTTAAAATAAGTACATATCTTTCGTTTTCTTTTTAAATTTCAATGACGTCGTAGTATATGATATTTTTTAAATAATGAAAATGTAAAGGGAAGGTAGAATCTTGCTGAGTTTCTTGCCCGTTCTTCTCAGAACAAGGCAAGAATTTGGCGGCGTAGTTTATCTCTTTCACGAAATATTGCAAAATGTTTATGACATTCATAAGCATGCGCTAACGCATCTAAACTGAATAAACGCTTTTGAATTGAATTTTGAATGAACTAGTATAAGGTATCGTCCTCAGCCTATATACGTCCCACTGCTGGGCACAGGCCTTCCTCATGGAGAAACACATGAGGAGTATGGGCCGTAACACCACCACATTGGTCCGGGTTGGTGGGCGGCAACGGCTGCAATAGCGACAGGGACCGGCTTAACATACCATCCGAAGCGCGGCTTTTGAAAAAGTTTGGTCACCCATCCAAGGCCTGACCATGGCGAAAGTAGCAGTGGGACGTATATAGGCTGAGAACGAGCTACTGCCCCTTAAAACATCACAACTCAACAAATTCTCTTTTTCCAGACATCACAATTCGTACTCAACTTTCAACCAACGAAGATTAGCAGCAAGGCGTAAAAGACAAGAGATGACAAGGAAAGCTGTTAAAACATAGTGTTCAATAATTTATTATATAATGTCAATATGATATGTGTTGTAAATAAATTTATTGAGAACTTCGTCCGCGGTTACGATGGTTTTTTAACTATCCCACGGGAACCCTTTAATTTTCCGATATAAAAAGTATCTAAGATGTTGACCAGGGATATAAGGTATCACCATGCAAAATTTCAATGAAATCGGTCCAGCCATTTCGGTGATAAGCTCGTACAAACAGAAAGAGAAACAAAAATTTTTGACTTGATTTTAAGCATTTTTTTTCTATGTACAGACATTTAACCTCTACCGTTTTATTATATGTATAGATATAGATTTTTGGTTGTCTATGTTTATTATAACGACATTCACACCGATTAAGTAGCCCATTTAAGCAACTTGCTTGTGTTACGGATACTAGATGACGGATAAATATAAATATTATAAATACGAGTATAATATATATACTGAATACATAAACATCTAAGATTTGAGAATAAATGTCTGTATATATCATACAAACATTTACCCCCACCTGGGATCGAATCCAGGACCTCTCGAGATGGCGACGCCTAGACCGGGGGGCCACTCGACCAAGGAGGTCCTCATAAAGGCGTGATCGAAAACGTATATTTTAAAAATGACCAAATATCTCTTGATTACCTTATAATCATTACCTTTGACATTAAAAATCTAGTTTTCCGTGAAATACCTGATTTAAAATACTAGATATAAATAATGCAATAAAATTCAAATTTGTTTCGACAAAAAGTTTGTAAACATGCCGATTAAGATTTGATTATGCTTGTGCCATCATCAGGCCAGACTAGTTAAGGCCTTCCTTAACCACTTTACATACGTCCCTCTGCTGGGCAACACCTGAGGACTGAGGCCTTACCACCACGCTGGCCCAATAGGTAGAAACAATTTTAATATCGACCGGAACCAATGGCTTTTGAAACAATAGGTAGAAACAATTGTAATATCGACCGGAACCAATGGCTAAGTGCCTTCCAAAGCTTGGAACTCAGGACCACAATATTTTGACCACCCATCCAATGACCGACCATGCCGAAAGTAGCTTTGCTTTTACTATCGCAAGAAAACTACACTAGCTCCACCTGTATGACATTGAACCATAAAATAGCCAAATGGAACAGTAATAACTCCAGTCCCATCCTTTATCCAACCGGTAACAGGAGTGAAGTCACACGTAAAGCAAATGCATTCTACCCACGTTCGTGTGTATACGTACGTCAATGTGCGCGTGAGTTGACGTGTGGTTTAATGTGCAATAAAGCTGAGTGTACAATATTATTATTTTTTACAAGGTGCGCCGTTACTGGTTTTTCAGCTATCCCACGGGAACCCTTCAATTTTCCGGAATAAAAATAATCTAAGACCAGGGATATAAGGTATCACCATGCAAAATTTCATTGAAATCGGTCACGCCCTCAGAGTAAACAGAACTGGAGTAGCCTTTGTCTAACATTCCCCTCTGCCAAATGCACAAGCATCGGATGCTTGCACGTTTAATAAAACTAGTTGAGCTGCCATTTTGACAGCCATAACATTGTAAACGTTGCGGCGAACAGAGCTCCCGCAAAAATGCCTGCCTGTGCTGTTTTTTGTTGTAAAAATAAATAGAAAACATCGAGTATGCTAAAAGATGGTGTCACCTTTTATTTGTAATTATAATTTTCAAGATTTCATGATTATTTACTTAATTTTTTCATGTTTTGGAATTCTACGATTTCAAATTTCGAACGCTAGTCTCGTGGGGAGTGCGGCTGTGGCGTTGTCAAAACGCACACCCCACGTGACTATTTTAAGCGTGTGTGCGTGAAATTTAAATTTGTGTGTCGAATTATGCATGTGTGCATTTGTAAAAACGGTAAAAGTTATTGTTTATGTGTGCTGGCTTTGAGTGTAGTGGTAACCTCACCCCCCGCAAGAAATGGCAGAAAAAAATGTTTGAGAAATTGACTAATGGCTACTCCAGTTCTGTTTACTCTGAGGTCACGCCATTTCGGAGATTAGCCCGTACACACATGCAAATAGATTGAGAAACAAAAATTTACAAAAAATATCTGTGACTTGATTTTATTTTTTATGGGATTAGGGGCAAGCGAGTTGACGGGTCACCTGATGTGAAGCAACTACCGCCGCCCATGGACACTCGCAAAACAACTGGGGTCACAAGTGCGTTGCCGGCCTTTTTATTTTAAGCATTTTTAAGCTATTGCATAGCTTCTATCGCGGGCCTTGAGCGCGGGGACCGAATCCAGAAATTCCGTAACGAAAAAACCTCACGCTCCCCACTCCGATGCGCAAGGAGGTGTGGCTTGAAGGCCGTGCATGTTAAAACCCAAGGTGGTTACCAAAATGAAACACCGTGTCTAAGGCGAATACAAATTTTAATTAACATCGGTGTGACCATATAAGTCTATCGCTATCTATCTATAGACAATAGTGCGTTTTAAAGGATAGGTGGCGCCATCTAGTGATACAACAAAGAACTAATTTTAAAAAAGACGCCACTTTGGTTTTATTTATAAGCTAACTATTACACATTGTTTATTATGAGTTTTGTTATTTTATTAATTAGTTTATTAACATTTATTTAAGATAATTATTTTATAATTTAATTTACTTATAAGTGATCCGAACGAAATAATGTATTTGCATACTACCAACAGTTTCTATAATATGTTTTCTTATCGGTCACCACGCTCAAAAAGTGTAACTTGAATTAATATCAAAGAAAAAGAAATACTGCATGAATAAAATAAATAAATAAAATTATAATTGCATAAGTTGATACAAAATGCTATGCAATAGCTTTACCGCGGCAGTCCCCGAGTGCCACCCGTCTTTTTTTATCTATGTACCGACATTTGACCTCTACAGTTTTATTACACGTATAGATAGATTTTTTATTATTACATAAGACAGGTAAGCTCTTGGCCTTCATCTCACCTTCTTCCGAAGCACGGAGAAAGTGGATCACAAAGATTGATCACCCATCTCAGGACTGACTATGGTGAACGAAGCTTTGTTTTCGATATTGAAAGCCAAAGAGCACGAACGCCAACGAGCTCTTCAAGTTAATCCGCTTATATGCTTAACTTCTCCTCTATAATCGAAATAATAAATATATGGAGGTGTAAACACTTATATTTTCACTGTCTCCACTAGGGCTTGAACCCGGAACCACAAGATTTAGTTATTGCACTGACCACCCAATGACATAATTAAAGACAATAACATTAATAAATAATGGAATTGTAATTATAATTATAGAATTGGTACCAATGCTTATTACAATTTACTGGACACTAACACAGTAAAACCTTTTTATGTTATTAAAAAAAAACGCCTTCCTGATTTCACCCAGTCAAGCTTTCGAAAAGCGAATGTACCAGTCACTGTAAAAAATAATCTGAATCGCTTTAAATTGCCTATAAAATTTTATGAGTTTCCTCTATTTCTCCTGGATTCCATCATCAGATCCTAACCTGATGATTATACCACCAGTGAAGTAACTTTACCCTTTAAAAAAAACCACTTGCGGTGTTTTTGCTAGTCTCTGACTAACATACATGCATACATAATATAATCACGACTATAATCCCCTTAGGGTTAGTCAGAGACTAGGCAAAAGCGCCGCAAAAGCAGTCCATTACTATAGTCCGAGCTTCACCAAGCAGTGACTGCATTCAGCGTGACAGGTGGTGAGCCCGGCGCCGCTATAAGCTATTGGATGGTCGTGCAATTCTAAGTCCAATAGTCGCCTTTTACGACACCCAAGGGAAGATATGGGTTGGTTGTATTCCCTTACCCTCTCTCCCTTACTCTGACTAACCCTTAGGGGATAATTGTCGTGATTATATGTATTTATGTAAACAAAAAGAATCCAAAAGTCCAGGCGTCTCCAAGTTATCGGGGAATATACATAAAGTACATAAGTATATTTTTTTTAACGAAAGGCCAATAGAAGCCTGTTGAAGCATACAATGCTAAGCTTATATCATCAATTAATTAGACTAATAATTTAAAAAATTACACTGAACAAGGAAGCAACGATTTGGTTTTCACGCCACGATATAACAATCGAAAAAATACGATTTATTGTCTACACTAAGCTTAACTCGGCATAGCGAATGTTTCTATAATATGAAAATTTTGTTAGTACACCGCAGTCTCTCGCTGCGAACAGACGCGCGGGTAGCCGAAAATTGAAAAACTACGCGAGTGATCCCTTTGCCAATTAAAAATACAAACGTCATACTTAAAAAAAGTGAGTGTGTCTGTGTTTATGGTATTGTGTTTGACATTTTGTTTTTTAATACCGCTTACGCAACTTTTTCGTAACTTTTCGAGCTGTATACCTGTTTTATAATCGGGTCAAACTTATTTCATAAGCAGTAAGTTCTATAATTGAATTTCGCAATACTCCAAATGTTTTTTTGTCACCGACAATTTCTGCCAGTTCTTTGCTTTTGTTAGAAAGTAAAACTTTTTGGTTATGATATTCGAACTTCTTATTTTGAATTTTTTCATTAATAATCGCGTTCTAAATTCAAATTCTGAAACGCTACTTAAAAAAGTACCTATTATATTTCAAAATGGCTTCTTTTATTTACAAAACATACATTACTTGATTTTTTAAAATTTAATTTAACCATCAAAACTGTTATTTATTATATAAACATTAAGACTATTTTAAAACAAATTGTTTTAAATATCACCTAATAAAACTTTAACCGAATAATTTACGGTGTCAACGAATGAATTAGAAATACATTTAAAAGATTACATAATGACGATTATTACATACATTATGACATATCTATGCAAAAAAATCAAATTATAAAACTTATGTTAAGTAAACGGTCCACTTATCGAAGACCTGTATTTTCTAATAAACTCATTACGAACCTAGGTCTTGCAATTCTGGACAGTAAAACCAGTATAACATGTCCTGTCTCTTCCTACAATGACTTTGACGTCAAAGCTCTAAGTACAGTGGAGCTATTAACTAATATAAGTAGATCTGTGTCCCCATTATAGTTGAATGCAATCGTGTCTCAAGAATAAATTAATAGTACTGCCATACTTTCACTGGGCTGAGGCCAACTGGCTAGGTATATTTATATTCAAAGTATATTTGCTGTTATGTGACTTGGAGGTTCAAGATTCGATACTCGGTATCTATTTTTAAAGTACATACATATCATCACGTCTCTTTCCCCGAAGGGGTAGGCACCGGGCACAATGTGAGGCAAGCGATTTTCAACCTACCAAAATCCCATTTCCCATAATGAAATCCACACTAAATATACTTACGCATGTTTGATTTTGGCATAATATTTAATGCATAATTCTTTACGCATAATTACAAATGTCATAAACATCAAAAGGCATAATCAACTATTCGCATAAAATTTTATAATTTTATATATAATTTTAATTTTAAGCCGTAAAACATATGCGGAATAAAATTAAGAATTAGTACATTAGTCAAAATTATAATTATGCGAAATAAAAATTGAACCAAAAGAAAACTATGCTAAAATTATATTATGCCAAACAACATTATGCCAAAGTACATTATGAGGAAAACATTATGCCAAAAAAATAATCCCTTCCCATAGAAATTGACATTCTTAACGTAACTAAAAAAGTTATGCTCTTACAATGATAGCTAACACTAGCGGTACTGCATTATACATTGATGGTTCAATGTCAAATCTGATTAGCTCCAGTCTTGAGCAAGAAATAGTTAAGCAAATGAAAGCGATACCGATTACAGCTATTACAAAATCAGGGAAATTGGTCACAATCTGAGCTATCAATACAAAAAGACTTCAACGATATCTATATTAAGAGTGGGCCGAGTTTTTAACGCTATATATGCGTTCCCTTGACCCCTTTCAGTACTCTTATTAATCAAACTATAATTATAATTAAGGATTAACCCTATACAATATGATAATACTAGCTTTTGCCCGCGACTTCATTAGAATAGCTACTTTGAGATAGTGTGATGGTATGTAGCCTATAGCCTTCCCCAATAAATAGGCTTTTCAACACTGGAAGATTTTTTCAAATTGGAACAGTAGTCTCAATTGGTGGAATTGAAAATTTACTCCTACTCTATTATTAGAAGCAAAGTTCATAGTGGCGTAAATTTGTTCTTCATTTTTCTGGAAGGCCTTATTGAATTTTTTTAACATTCACCCGCATGGCGCCCGTGTCCTTGGGAGTATCGGGATAAAAGGTACTGGTGCCCAGCAATGGGACATATATAGGCTAAGGATGATGATATATTATGTGTTATTTCTTAAATTCTTATGTTATAAAAAGCCCGAACAAATCAGAAGAATTTTGTAAGTAAGAAAACTAACTTTCTTTTCACACGTAAACACAACTAAATATTAATTTAATTGCATGAGAAATAACGACAATACTGTCCGTTGGAAGCTGAGAAATTGTTGATGAAAAGTCAAACGAATTTCAACTTTGTAATGCGACACATAGAAGTCAATGTCATATGACACTTACACTGAATGTCTTTGAGATGACTGGAACCATAGAACTATAGTTGGAACCATAGTTGCGACGAGGGTGAAGAACATAAATAAATAAATATCCTCTAACATTCACATCTATCAACTAGCTTAAATTATACAGCTCATGCTGCTTGCGGTATAAAAACTAGATTTTTTTTACATATGACAGGTAAGCTCTCAGCTTTCATCTCATCTGATGGTAAGTGACGATAAGGCCAAAGGTGGAAGCGAGCTTCACCTGTAATCCTCAACAACTGAAGAACTGGCTATCTTACCTCTGATTGCCGGAACACAACATTGCTTACAACATTGTTATAAATACACATACATAAAATCACGACTATTATCCCCCAGCGGTTAGTCAAAGCGCGACGTGCTGAGCCCGTCGCCGCTATAAGCTATTGGACGTTGTGCAGTTCTAAGTCCATTAGTCGCCTTTTACGGCACCCAAGGGATGAGATGGGTTGGTAGTAATCTTTTAATGAGCCGCTACCACACAACGACATTGGTAAGACGGTGGTAGCTATCCAGGCGGGCTTAGAAGCTCTACCATCAACTTAGCAGAGCAGAAAAACCTCTGCTACCATGGGGAATCGAACCTCGGACCTCCCGGTCACCACCCGGTGGTGTGAACCACTATGTTAGTCCCCGAAGGGGGCAGAGGTGCATTACACCCCCATACTTGGCCAGTAATATATTTTATCCTATGTAATAGGGGCCAAGCCTATATTGTCTGTAACTGACTCTATAATCTTTGGATTTTGTTATAGTGCCCGATTTTTAACCAAGTCTACCCAAAGTAATATATTTATTTATAACTTGCTGTTGCCCCCGTTTGTATGTACCTACTTAATTTAATGTATAAAAGTAGAAGAAAGTGATATGGTGAACACAGAAAGACCTTTTTTTAATCAATTATAAGCTTTTTTCTTTGGCTCTTCATGGTCATTGACCTTTCAAAAATCAACCAAATCCAATACAAAATTGATCTGTCTCTGTATCGATCAACGATTACAATCGATAATGAATATTGACAAACAGATCGATTGGCTTAGTCCGTTACGTAATGATCGAAGCTTGTACAAGAGTGGCGCAAGCGCAGTGTACGTGAACAAGGCCGACTAGCCAAGTATGTGGACAGATGGAGCATTTTTTATATAAAAAATTGAGGTTTCGGAAAATGTGTATGTGAGAAATAAGTGATTTTTGAAATGTATTCAAACATTTTATTAAATATTTCATAATGCCACCTTTTAAAAAAAATTTTTTTTTAAGATTTACGCAGTTTTAAAAAAAAAAAATTTGAGAAAATGATTTGAGTATTTTTATAAAAAAATTTGAGAATTTTCGTAGGTAAATCTTCTTCTTCTTGCCCTTTTCCCACTCTAGCACAACATCGTAGGTAAATATTCTACAATATTTGTAAGAAAAGTTGAAATGTTTTGTAAAATTATTAAAATCGGTTCACGCAATCCAAAATTTTAACAATTAAGTGGGGACACTTCTGACGTACGGAAAACCACGGAACCTTACACTGAGAGTGACCCGAAACGCTCTTGGCCGGTTTTACATAACTAGAATTGGACAATCGAAAAGGGAGGAGATACTAGTAGTTGTATCGTCGTCCTCTGCCTATATTGCTGCCGAGCCAGCCTTCCTCATGAGGAGTATGGGCCGTAACACCACCACGTTGGCCCAATGCGGGCTGGTAGCAAGGCTGCAAATAGCGACCGGGCTTAACGTACTTTCCGAAGCACGGAGGAGTTCGAGATCACAAGGTTTTGGTCACCAATCCAAGGCCTGATCATTGTTGATGGTTTTCTTGATTAATATGACAGGTAAGCTCTTGGCCTTCAATCTCACCTGATGGTAAGTGATGATAGGCAGAAGGTGGAAGCGAGCTTCACCGGTAATCTTTAATTGAGGAACTGGCCATCGTACCTCTGACTGCCGGAACACAACAATGCTTAAAACATTGTTATTATGGCGACAAATTAGGGTTATAGAAAACCTACCATCAACCAAACCGAAAAACCCCTGCCAGTAGACCAGAGAGGCGGTCAAAATTCATTTCATTTACATTATTTTTTTGTTAATGCTCAGGATTATACTTAGCTATTATTTTCATGGAAAAATACGAGTGTGGAAAATTTTACAGGATTTAAAAAAGTATTCTTAGAGTTGCAATAACAATAAATGCAATCAATGAATTGCTATATTGGTGTAAAATGTCGAGTTAATTTAATTTCATAGTAATCAATATAATGTGTTGACTATTTTAAATATTGCCGACTTTAACTAGGTTTTTTTATTTAATATCATTCTTGACATTTAATTGTTTTTATTTGATTAATTCTAAGTAATTTTAGTGATATTTTATATACATTTAAATGTTTTAATTGACTTCATAATTGTATGCCAGATTCTGGCGAATTGTGAGAGCTCTCAAATATTTACCATCCTTGTATTTGATTTGATTTGACAAGAAAACTGGCGCCCTCAGAGCAGGTTTTATACATTCCTGGTCAGTCTATAGCTTCGAAAGGGCGTAGTATGTTTCTATATACGCTAGTTCGAATACCAATATGTATTTTAGCTGCAACCTATCTTCCAATGCTCCATTGAAACCGAAAGCGTTTTATACATCGCGTAACCCTGCTTATAATGCTAGTGGTTCTGCTGTTGGTATAGTTTTGCGTAATGGAGAAAGTTGCGACTGTTTTTCGTAAATCGCTATTTTACCGTCTCAGTGTAATTAGACGCGTGAAGTCTATGGCTAATGTTTATTTAGAGTTTTTGTTTTTTGTTGTAAACTTATATTTTTTTAATTCAGTTTTACGGCTCTGGATGCAGGACCTTTTGAGCCACACGTTAACAATAGAATACTTTTCTTCAGTAGTTTGCATTGAAATGCTAGTGTAATGCATTTCAATGCATCTTGGGAGAGTTTGGCGTCAAGCGATCGATGGCAGACACTGTGGTGCTACTTGGATGAGGTGGATTACCACGATAAAAAACTCATCACTTTTCACACCACTTGACGTTTATTTTGACTATCCTCCACATTGCAATCATCACAGACACTTATTACACAAAACTACACTGATTTTACGTAACAATATCCACTCCGTACAATATTTAAATCATCGAAATAAAAGTCACGTCCGCCATAGTTGAATGCCGCCAAAAACCCCCCGTTTTTGTTTTTTGTTGTAAAATTATATTTTTTTTTATTCAGTTTTACGGCTCTGGATGCAGGACCTTTTGAGCCACACGTTAACAGTAGAATACTTTTCTTCAGTAGTTTGCATTGAAATGCTAGTGTAATGCATTTCAATGCACCTTGGGAGAGTTTGGCGTCAAATGATCGATGACAGACACTGTGGTGCTACTTGGATGAGGTGGATTACCACGTTAAAAGACTCAACACTTTTCACACCACTTGACGCTTATTTCGATAATCCTCCACATTGCACATCATCACAGACACTTATTACAACACTGATTTTATGTAACAATATCCACTCCGAAACAATATTACAATTATCGAAATAAAAATCACGTCCGCCATTAGCCAAATGCCGCCAAAAACTCTTGTAAAATTATAAATAAAAGGGAAGGCAAAGGGAACGGAGTCCAAACAGCCAAGTCTTCGGTATTTTAATGTCTTCAGTATTTGCATTTAAATGCAAGTGTAGTGCATTTCAATGCATCTTGGGAGAGATTGGCTTCGATGAGGTGGATTACCACGTTCAAAATCTCATCGTGTGTCACACCACTTGACGATAATTTCAATTATCCTCCATATTGCTCATCATTATTGACACTTATTACACAAAACTACACTGATTTTACGCAACAAGGTCAACTCCGAAACGATATTACAATCACTGAAATAAAAATCACGTCCGCCATAGTTGAATGGCGCCAAAAACCCCCTTTTTTATGAAGAGCATGTAAAAAGACAGCGATAGCCGAGGAAAGGGATACTACTTGCTCAAGAGGTCTCGGATTCGATCCCACTTGTACAGTGCCTGGAAGTTTTCTTGATCAATTTCTCTCACAAAAGGTTCTCGGGCACTTAATGTCAATGTTCAAGTAGTTCGCGGGCAATCCAGTTTGAATAAAACTTAAGTGATCTTTTTTTGACGACCTCCATTGTGGAATGCCATCCATACTAATATTATAAATGTAACTCTGTCTGTCTGTCTATCTCGCTTTCACGTCAAAATTACTGAACCAATTTAACCGACATTTAGCACACAGATAGTCTAGAGCCTGAGAAAGGACATAGGCTACCTTTTATCCCGATATTCCCATGGGAACGGGTGCCATGCGAGTGGATTTAAAAAAATTGAAATAACGCCTCCAAAAATGGAGACAAATTTATGCCACTATGAACTTGGCTTCTTATAATAGAGTAGGAGTAAATTTTCAATTTTGAGGCTACTGTTCCAATTTGAAAAAAATTTTCAGTGTTGAATAGCCTATTTATTGTTGAAGGCTATAGGCTACACACCATCACACTATCTCAAAGTAACTATTCTACGCGGACGAAGTCGCGGTGTATAATATACGGCTAGTGTATAATATATTCGGGTGCTACAATAGTAATTACATAATGGCAACACTGTTGCCCAATTAACAGCATACTTCACAGCTGTCAATCACGTAACCACCATTGTTATGGTAATTACAACTTTAAGGCATTTGAAAAGAAGTCTAATATTAGATTATTTTTGTAAAATTGCCTATATAGATTCTGTAAGGCTAGTAGAAGCCATAAAAACATTTTAAATCCTATCATTCGCCAAGTCCCGTATTGGTCCGGGACACAAAAAGAATGTACCAACCGCTTTTCTTGCCTAGCATGTCGTAAAAGGCGACTAAGGGCGTATTGGGTACTGGGTCTGTGATTGTGTAGGCGATGAGAAAGCCACTTGTTACTACTCTTTCACGATTTATCATCTGACCAAACCCAATTTTTGTATGGCTAAGTGTGCTCTTAAGGAACACAGTGCTTTTTGGACTCTGCCTGACCTTCGAGAATAACAGGCGTGATTGTATGTATGTATGTATTCGCCAAGTCAAAACTTAACCCTATCCTATATCATGATTGACAGAATCCATCCATCATTTATTCGGTGTTCCTCTCTCTACACACCCATTTTTTCAAGTTTCAAGTCCATAACTTTCCTGGTGACATGATCATTCCTCTTTATCACGTGCCGTAATGTATATATATTAAGGAAGGACCAAAGGACATAGACAGACCATTTTCTCTAAGTTTATCAGCAATCGGGGCAACTTTCAGATTTCCACTAATATATTCATTCCTCACTCTATCCATTCTCGTCACACACACCACCTCAACATTCGCCTTTCAACTTTATATGCAATCTTTGTTCATCCATCCGCTTTATAGGCCAACATTCCGATCTATGATTTTACATATCGATGATAAAAAATATTTAACGCATTTAACTATTAGGTCCTTACCTATGAAATTGGTGTTTTGTATGGAGATTTTGGGGATGTCTGCATTTTACATACTAACATTTTATCAGTTTTCTTCACAACGACAAATCCAGAGATAATAATATTTGGCATATATCATTAGACAAGCTTTAGCAATATGTCTGTGAACACGCTTGATAAAAATTATTCATCGTTTTTATGTTAATGCAAATCAAATGATGTATTCGGCAGTTAAAAATAATTGTCTTTGTGTCTAATTTTAACACAATTAAACTTACAAAAAATTATCAAATTAAATAATACGAGCTCAAATATATGGTCTATTTTTAGAAGGGGCAATTATTTTATAAGAATGTTCTGAAACTTAATAGTTACGGACAAATTGCTAAGACAGAATAAAAACACCAATTTCATAGGTAAGGACCCAATATTATATACCTTGAAGGCCGCTTGGCTAGCTACCAGCGTCTTACCTAAATCTGTCGCCATAATAACAATGTTATAAGCATTGTGTTCCGGCAATCAGAGGTAAGATAGCCAGTTCCTCAGTTGTTGAGGATTACAGGTGAAGCTCGCTTCCACCTTCGGCCTTATCGTCACTTAGCCTATATATAATACGTCCCACTGCTGGGACAGGCCTTCCTCATGGAGAAACACATGAGGAGTATGGGCCGTAACACCACCACGCTGGCAAAATGCGGGTTGGTGGGTAGAAACAGTCGCAATAGCGACCGTTAACGGCTTAACGTGCCTTCCGAAGCACGGGGGATCACAAAGGTTTGTTTACAAAGCCAAAGCATAGTAACCACTTCGCCAACAAACTCCTCAAAAGGTTAAATTAGCAAATAATTGAAGCCGTAGCATGTCTTAAAGACAGATTTTAAAAAGTGACTACAACATCGTCTATTGCCTGTCTAAATCAGCTGACCTCAGTCGATTCGTGTGTTGTTTTTTGTTATATTTATTTATTGCATACTTTTTAAATGACTGAACAAGTATTTTACCTATAACCTAGTTTTGAATTATCTTATTCAAGCGAGATTGCTACGTATTTGTTGGCAATATGTAAGTACTCAACATCCATACTAATATTATAAATGCGAAAGTAACTCTGTCTGTCTGTCTCGCTTTCACGTCAAAACTACTGATCCAATTTAACCGAAATGGTACACAGACAGTCTAGAGCCTGAAAAAGGACATAGGCTACCTTTTATCCCGATACGGGAATGGGTACCATACGGGTTAATGTTAAAAAATTAAAATAATGCCTCCCAGAAAAATTAAGGACAAATTTCCGCCACTATGAACTAATAAAAGAGTATGAGAAAATTTTCAATTCCACAAATTGATGCTAATGTTCCAATTTAAAAAAATCATTCAGTGTTGAATAGCCTATTTATTGAGGAAGAGTATTAAGCTACATACCATCACACTATCTCAAAGTAACTATTCTACGCAGACGAAGTCACGGGCAAAAGCTAGTGTTGTTATACTTTGAGCTTTACTATAAAACATACACAGAGTACCTCCTTATAATTTTTTATTTTAAGAAATATTAAAGTTATGAGTTTCCTCATGTTTTTTGCCTATTTATCATGCTGTAAAAAATCGTTCACCCATCCCAACTCGACTACAGTCGACGTCCCTGTACTTTATCCAATTTAACCCAATTACAGTCGCATGTTGATAGTTTCCATGCGCACGCACAACTTCCTTGCGCTATAATTTCCTTCCTGTAACATACTTCCTTCATTCATGAGCGAAGTTGGGTTTTGTTTCCTCCGACGTAACCTTCTTGCAATTACACATTCACTGATTTTGTTGTTTAGTACAGAAATTGGTTTTACGATCGTAACGGATCACATAGAGTCAGCTTTTTGATCCGTAAGAAAAATTCAAACCAATTTAACAATTGGGGATGTCTGCATTTTACATACTAACACTTTATCAGTTTTCTTCACAACGACAAATCCAGAGATAATAATATTTGGCATGCATCATTAGACAAGCTTAAGCAATATTTATGTCAATACACGCTTGATAAAAATTATTCATCGTTTTTATGTTAATGCAAATCAAATGATGTATTCGGGAGGCAGTTAAAAATAATTGTCTTTGTGTCTAATTTTAACACAATTAAACTTACAAAAAATTATCAAATTAAATAATACGAGCTCAAATATATGGTCTATTTTTAGAAGGGGCAATTATTTTATAAGAATGTTCTGAAACTTAATAGTTACGGACAAATTGCTAAGACAGGATAAAAACACCAATTTCATAGGTAAGGACCCAATATTATATACCTTGAAGGCCGCTTGGCTAGCTACCAGCGTAAGAAAAATTCAAATCAATAGTTAAAATCTACACCAATGGAAACACGAAAATGTGTCACGTCGAAGGGGTTTTACCCACCAATACATGTTCATCTCTTTTTCTGATTTTGTATCAATCTTCTTGTCTACAATGTTTTTGGAAATAAATATATTTATTTAACTATTACTAATAGCGACTAAAGCAAATCAACATTTATATTTTGTCGCAAAGCCAGATAACGATTTGCCTTGACATTTGTGATTTTTATAGTCAACAAGTCTCGAAGCGAAAACGAAGCGACTTTCGCCGCGCTCTGTCCTTGACGGGTGACCAAACATTTGTAATCTTTAAACTCTTTGTCTCAGTTGCACCCGGCTCTACCCACCAGCTCACAAAGGAGCAGCGTGGTGGTTTAACGGACTACACTCTTCAAGTAATTCATTATTTAGGAGAGCCTGTGCCCAACAGTTGGACATGTATAAGATACACGATATAATTATACATTTACATAGATAACGCAAGTATAGCGATTTGTATTCGAACCAAGCGTGGCAACTTAAACGTGTACTGTGACGTCACAGCCGTAATAGAGACGGGAGATCCGAACTGAATGAAAGATACCGATGCCGCCAATGCTCCGCCAATTAACACACAACGAGGCATTTTTTTAGTTTTTGTATCCATACGGACCAACCCCGACGGTTTGTCGGGGTTGGTACAAGCGCAGCATACATTTGCGTTGTCTATGTAAATGCATGTTTGTGACCAGGATTTTATATACCACATAAAAACTAAATAGAATAACTGCAGCATAATTTCAAAATCAAACAAACAATCAAATCTTTCCTCTTTATAATATAATAGGTCGTTTTGTATGGAGATTTTGGGGATGTCTGCTAATTACATACTAACATTTTATCAGTTTTCTTCACAACGACAAATCCAGAGATAATAATATTTGGCATGTATCATTAGACAAGCTTTAGCAAATGTGTGTGAACACGCTTGATAAAAATTATTCGTCGTTTTTATGTTAATGCAAATCAAATGATGTATTCGGGAGGCAGTTAAAAATAATTGTCTTTGTGTCTAATTTTAACACAATTAAACCTACAAAAAATTATCAAATTAAATAAAACGAGCTCAAATATATGGTCTATTTTAAGAAGAGGCAATTATTTTATAAGAATGTTCTGAAACTTAATAGTTACGGACAAATTGCTAAGACAGAATAAAAACACCATTTTCATAGGTAAGGACCCAATATTAGTAAAGATAGATTAGATAAGATTTATTTATTTCTCTGACACAATTACATGATCAGAATTTTAAAAATGTATTTGAAAAAAATAAGCGTCAAATGTACAATTAATTTCTCCGCAGCATATATAAGTCCCACTGCTGGGCACTGGCCTTCCTCATTGAGAAACACATGAGGAGTATGAGACGTAACCCCACCACGGTGGCCCTATGCGGGTTGGTGGGTAGAGGTCGCGATCACAACGTTTTCGTCACCCATCCACGGCCTGACCATGGCGAAGGTAGCTTTGTTTTCAATCGAAAGCCAAAGCATACTAACCACTACGCCACCGAGCTCTTCCGAGTACAATTAATAATCATCCTTAAATATTGAGAAATTAGATATAATTCATAATTCGTGTACATACGGTTGTATTGGGTCCTTACCTATGAAATTGGTGTTTTTATTCTGTCTTAGCAATTTGTCCGTAACTATTATGATTTATGATTCAGAACATTCTTATAAAATAATTGCCTCTTCTAAAAATAGACCATATATTTGAGCTCGTATTATTTAATTTGATAATTTTTTGTAAGTTTAATTGTGTTAAAATTAGACACAAAGACAATTATTTTAACTGCCTCCCGAATAAATGATTTGATTTGCATTAACATAAAAACGATGAATAATTTTTATCAAGCGTGTTCACACACATATTGCTAAAGCTTGTCTAATGATACATGCCAAATATTATTATCTGTGGATTTGTCGTTGTGGCAAAAACTGATAAAATGTTAGTATGTAAAATGCAGACATCCCCAAAATCTCCATACAAAACACCAATTTCATATGTAAGGACCTAATATAAAAGTTAAATCTGTCATTACTTAGTTATTTCCATATTATGTTACTGAATTCAATTGCGTTTATAAACAACGCATTCAATTTTAATTTCTTCGTGTATGTAAGAATAGGAAAAGTAAATGAATGGACTAATTGCGTGTTTTCGTATCTAGCCAACCGTGGCAGGAGAAATCACCGTATGCGCACACCTTGTAGCGATGAAATACTATTAAATTATACAAAACCTCGATATTCACGCCCGATTGTGAATATTGCTTGCATCACATTATGCCCGGTGAATTGCAACGGGCTACCAACTAGCCTACCAACTTAATCGCCTCTGGTTTAGTGGTTCACACCGGGTGTTGATCGGGAGGTCCGGCTTCGATTCCCCATGAGGGCGGAAGTTTTTCTGCTCGATTTGGTTGGAGGTAGGGCTTCTAAGCCCGCTAGCTACCACCGTCTTACCTAAATTTGTCGCCATAATCACAATGTTATAAGCATTGTTGTGTTCCGGAAATCAGTGGTAAGATAGCCAGTTTCTCAGTGGTTGAGGATTACAAGTGAAGCTCGCTTCCACCTTCCGCCTCATCTTCACCATCAGGTGAGATGAAGGCCAAGAGCTTATCTGCCATATGTAAAAAGGAACCATTTTGAGCAACTATCGCTGCTTTTGGATTTTAACTAACGGATTTTAGATGACAAATATCTCATGGTTTCCATCAACAGATCCTGACCTATTATGAGACCTTCTTTGAAGTATACCCATATAAACAAATAAAGAATTTCCCGAATCGGTTTAGGTGTCTCCGAGTAATCAGGGAATATATTTATAAAAAGATTCCGACGAATTTAGTACCTCCTTCTTTTTTAAAATTGTTAAAGACAGTGGAACGCGCAGCGTGGGCGCAGCTTAGGAACTAGGAAGACACCCAACGAGATAGACCGACGGTCTGGCGAAAGTCGTGCCAAGTCGCAGGATGCGGGTTGCGCAGGACCTCGAGTTGTGAAGATCATTTGGAGAGGCCTTTGTTCAGCAGTGGACATCTTTGATGGATGAATGTTTCTGTCGTGACAGAGAAAGAGAGAAAGACATGTGCTGACTTAGTGAGACAAGGACAACAATATAATCACCGCAAATTAAGGCCACTTTCACATGAACTATTTAGAACTTGTCTTAAATAATCATAACATAACCGATTTCCTTTATTGACTTACGCAAAAATTTGCAACATAAAACAAATTAATTAGTTGTTAATGTCATCTCATTGTTAATGTCATTAAGTAATAGGTGCGAACATTCCTGTTTTTCTTGTAATTTACTGTTAATGAAAATTACAGTTTTGCTTAAGTGCAAACCAGCATAATTCATTTAAGAATTCCTACACCAGCACTGTCTTGATGAATATCGCAATTTATAATAATACTAGCTATAATACTTTGAGATAGTGTGATGGTATGTAGCCTATAGCCTTCCTCAATAAATAGGCTATTCAACACTGAAAGATTTTTTAGGTTGGAACAGGTTCAATTGGTGGAATTGAAAATTTACTCCTACTTTATTATTAGAAGCAAAGTTCATAGTGACGTAATTTTGTCCTTCATTTTTTTGGGAGGAGTTGTTTAAATTTATTCATAATTTATAGCAAGCCTGTCGCCGTCACCGGGCACTATAGAACAACCACCACTCTGTATTTCAAGCCAAAACTCCAACAGCCAGGAGAGGTCTCACATACCACTGAATTCTACCTTCCCTTGGGTGTCGTAAAGGCGACTAAAGGACTTAGAACTGCACAACATTAAATAGCTTATAGCGGCGACGGGCTCACCACCTGTCACGCTGAGTGCAGTCTCTGCTTGGTGAAGCGCGGACTATGGCAATGGACAGCTTTTGCGGTGCTTTTGCCTAATCTCTAACTGACTAACCCTTAGGACATAATAGTCGTGATTATATGTATGTACGTATACTGTACTGTGAGGAGCTCGGTGGCGTAGTGGTCAGTGCGCTTTAGCTACGATCGAAAACAAAGCTACCTTCGCAATGGTCAGGCTGTGGATGGGTGACCAAGACTTTGTGATCTCGAGCTCCTCCGTGCTTCGGAAGGCACGTTAACCCGTTGGTCCTGGTCGCATTTGTGACCGTTTCTACCCACCAACCCGCATTGGGCCAGCGTGGTGGTGTTACGGCCCATACTCGTCATGTGTTTCTCCATGAGGAAAGCCTGTCCCAGCAGTGGGACGTATGTAGGCTGATGACGAACGTATACTGTATTGTAAGAAATAAATTAATTATTTTTAACCGCCTAGTTAGCTAAAAACCTAATCACTCAATGCCGGATTTGTACCTATGACCTTTCGTGACAAGGCCCGTGTACCAATGTACCAATGTCAATAATGTACAGTCAATTAGTTAAATGTAAATTTACTTGAAGACAAAACTATCGGATAGATCTAAACGACTTTGAGTCTTATCTTGTTTGTATAGAGTTTAAGATTGTGTGGGAATATTCGATTCTGTTATTAACCTCATGGACTTTGTATTGTCTTACAATGTTTTTATAGGAATTTTTGTAATAAGTAATTTGGTGATGGCTATGTGACTTACCTAGAACTGCGGTCTTGAAATACCTTGTTGATTCTGCCGCATAGAACGGTTGGGTAGTGGTTTGTACTGGCTTTCAATATTAAAACAAAGCTGCTTTTGACTAAGGGCGAATTCGATAAAATTGAGATTAGTAACACGGGAACAGTAATACCAAACTGAGCTGCAACGATTGGTCGAATCTGTCCTGTGTCAAACGAGACATTGACACATTCGTGCGCGAAAAACTGCGTACTCCGTTAAAATAATATTACTCGCGTGTAGCCAAACATGAAAAAACTAGGAAAGCTAATCGGCTCCGCCCTTAGGGCAGATTTGACCAATCGTGTGAACTGAGTTTGGTATTATTATTCCCGTGTTACTAATCTCTATTTGGTCGAATTCGCCCTTAGTCAGTCTGTAACGAGGCGCTATAGCTATATTAGTGACCTTGCTGTCATTGCGCTCTTCATTTTCTCTTAGTTTCTATTTTTAAATTTACTGTCTGTCTCTTTTCATTTGTTTTGCTCTCGAAATTCATTCTTGCAAGAGTCAGCGTCTAGAGCGGTTGACTCACTGTCAATAATTTTAAATACAATTATAATGTATTTATATTGGGTCCTTACCTATGAAATTGGTGTTTTTATTGTGTTGGCAATTTGTCCGTAACTATTAAGTTTCAGAACATTCTTATAAAATAATTGCCTCTTCTAAAAATAGACCATATATTTGAGCTCGTATTATATAATTTGATAATTTTTTGTAAGTTTAATTGTGTTAAAATTAGACACAAAGACAATTATTTTTAACTGCCTCCCGAATACATCATTTGATTTGCATTAACATAAAAACGATGAATAATTTTTATCAAGCGTGTTCAAAAACATATTGCTAAAGCTTGTCTAATGATACATGCCAAATATTATTATCTCTGGATTTGTCGTTGTGAAGAAAACTGATAAAATGTTAGTATGTAAAATGCAGACATCCCCAAAATCTTGATTCAAAACACCAATTTCATAGGTAAGGACCTAATATTATTTTATATTGTGCTAAATAAGTTATAATAAGCTTATCGTTAAACAGTCAAAAATCACGAGGTTCGGAATTTACCAGTTGCGGTTCCTTTATAAAGTCTATAAGTGTTATAAGGCACTATTTTGTGCCTTATAAATAAAAATATAGTGACGTCAGTTTTTGAGTTTTTTTTTTCTAATCATCGGTCCACCACGTCACACGTCCTTTGGGATCTCGAGTTCTTTGGCTTGGGAATGAGCGCTTTTGCAATTTTACCCGCCAATGCTTTGGGCTAGGCTTACTTCTCATGTTTCCTTGGAACGCTAATAGCAGTGTAACAGGCTGAATGATAATCATGATTTTGAAAAAAAAATGTTTGCCATATACAGGGCTATTTTTAATGAATCAATAACCCCATAGGAGTAGGAAGCTGACATCATAAATAACAACATTTGTTCTAAGAGTTTTACAAAAACTGAATATATTAATTAAAAATGATTTTATAAGCTTATAATGTACTGTCGTGACATTAGTAAGTCTATGTTCCGTTCATATGAAAATGCCGACACGCGCGACGCTCGCGCGATGCGCATTGAGCTAAGAACATTCAGAAATTGATTATTATTTCTGTATGAAAGTAAAATGTGTCAAATTATTAAAAGTCATAGAACAAATGTTGTTTTTTATGATGTCAGTTACCTCCCCCTGCGGAGTTGTTGATTAATTAAAAATAGACCTGTATATAATGCTACATGTTTATTAAGCAAAATAAAGTTTCAAATATTCTATTCTATTTCACATGTCAAGTTGTTTTAATAAGTAAGTTCTCAACATAGTCATTTTTTATCAAAAGTTTTTAAAGGGTTTTTTTTCATATATGCCAACCTCATTGTAGATATATAGATAACTCTTTTGTGTACACAAGAAAAATAAAAATTATACAGTAATTACTTAATTCTAGATGCCACAATTGGCGGTCTTATCGCTAGGCAGCGATCCAGACAACCTGTCGATGGAGAGATAACTAAAAAAATAACACAGGTGCACAAAAATACAAATTGAACAAACAAAAAAAAGGAATAAAAGAAGAAATACACATAATAACAAAAGAGTAACCATTCTACAAACTAATAGTGGATATATACATACAACACACACAAATACATATAATAGTGACAGGACTCAAAGCAATTGAGTAGCAGCCATAAATATGACTAATAAGGAATAGCTCAATTACCTTATCCATAATTATTAATCTATGAAACTTTTTAATTTCTAAATAAAGTTTCATGTGAAAGTATTGTTACCGTGTGTGACCGACACCAATTGAAATAGCCTTTTTGCTACTTCTGAACTAGGATTTTACAAAATACTCTGAACCAAACCCTCATCCAGGTTATTTAAGCTAATGTCTCTTAGTAACAATGCTCTCTCATCTCTGTTTCCGACAGATTCCATTAGCATATTCTGTAAGTCTTCAACATAGACATAAATTTTTAACTTCGCGTGAATTACGAACCATTAAAATTTAACTACATATCGTTTTGTTAACTTAACTGGTATAGTTAACTATTAACCTACGCAACAAACATTATGTTTCCCACGATAAGTTAACTAACTTATTATTAAAGTGGTAAGTCTGACCTAGTTCTTTTGGAATGTTCCACTTGGATCACGTCTTAAGTCCTCAACCTATATATTGTATTACACTGCTTTCGATCTTGAAAAAGCTACCGAATGGGTGACCGAATCATTATGATCTCGAAATCCTCCGTGCTTCGGTAGGCACGCATTGGGCCAGCGCGCTGTTTCCATGAAGAAGGTCGTACCCAGCAGTGGGACGTATACAGGCTGAAAACGAATTAACGTTGTGTAACACTTGAGATCAGAAATGATGGCCAGTTGGTCACCCATCCAATAACGGAGCATTGACTAAGAACGCTTCACTTTTCAACAACATCAAAGCAACTAATTAATTAATTAATTTTTAATTTAATACGTTGGAAATACTTTAAATATAAATATCATCACTCAAGTAGGTGTGGTGACATAGTAAGCTGCTTTACCTAAAATATAATATGTTAAAATCTACTTCTCATTCCACTAATATTGGGTCCTTACCTATAAAATTGGTGTTTTTTTTCTCTCTTAGTATTTTGTCTGTAACTATTAAGATTCAGAATATTCCTAAAAAATAATTACCTCGTCTAAAAATAGACTATATTTTTGAGCTCTTTTGATTTGTTTTGATAATTTGTTGTAGGTTTAATTGTGATAAAATTGGACACGGAGACAACTCTTTTTAAGTGCCTCATTTTATTTGCATTCACTTAAAAACGATAAATATTTTTTATGAAGTGTGATATCACACATATTACTAAAGCTTGTCTAATGATAGATGCCAAATATTATTATCCTTGGATTTGTCGTTGTGAAGAAAATTGAAAAAAATTTAGTAAGGAAAATGCAGAATTCCCCAAAATCTCCATACAAAACACCAATTTCATAGGTAAGGACCTAATATTATCTAAGGTAGTGTGTACATACAGCAGCATTCTCAGTATACATTTGAGTACAAAAACAGTTTTTATCACCTTAGTAATAGAGATTTCAACATATATTAGTTTCTTTGCAGTGTGTTAATTTTTAAGACATCAAAATCTTATGTGTCATGCAATCTAGCAATACTCTTAGTGAACTTCTAATGTCATGTAGAATCGGTTCAGTGGTCCTCAAACCAACAACTTGCCCCCTATTCAAAACTGTGAGAAAAACTTCGTATAACATAAAACCACGGGACGAAAATATTTGATTATTACAAGAACACAACAGTAATAATTATAATGACTACATAAATTGTAATAAAAAATACAGATACTTTACGTACAGTCACGTTAGTACCAAAACTTTGTGATTTCGAGCTGTTCCGTGCTTCGAAAGGCACGTTTAGCCATTGGTTTTTACCCACCAACCCGCATTGGGTCAGCGTGGTGGTATTACGGTCATGCTCCTCATGTGTTTCTCCATAAGGAAGGCCTGTGCCCAGCAGTGGGACGTATATAGGCTGAGGACGAGAACGACGACGTCTATAGGCTAAAATCTGAAGTGTTACCATCTACTTTTCGCCCCACTTGTGATGTTAAAGAACGATGTAGTTATATCGAGGACACCCTGAGGTGGCGCAAAGCAAGCACAATTTTTTTCCCCTTTTTGCTAGTCATTTGTGTCAGAAGAGAGAAATATGACTTTTTTTTTTTTTTTTTTTTGTAGAAGTGTATAATTACACTTCTATAAAAATATTAAAAATTACAACATGACCATTAAAGCATTGGTTCAACTCGTCATATAACAAGTATTTTTTGTACTTCATCCCTGGGGGTCGAATTCGAACACTTTGAGTACCATACACCACTGTATAAAGTATAATACAAATGAGTATTCTCTGTGTAGGTTTACTCTGTGATTTAAGTTATGCTGTAATAACAGCGCGGCTCGATTTCACGTGGACATCAAGCATTGTGCGCGCGCGCCGATGACTAGAGACACCGTCATTCCGTATTTTGTGGGACAGAAATTACATAATATTTTTTTTATTTAAATGTTTTGATAAACTAAACAAGTTTTAGTAAAACTTTCAGCGTTAATCAAATTTAATTGCGTCATTTTTTCTTAGTTTTAACATGTTTGGTACAAAGTTCAAAGATACTGAAATGACGACATTTAGCTAAAACTAGTATGAACTTGGAGATGTCGTTAATGTTTTTTATTCATAATATTATTACTTAAGCAAGTAAACTATCTAATGTGACCTTACCAATAGGAGCACGAAATTTATTTTATTTTACATAATGCATATTTCATAGACTTTTAAAATATGTCTGACATTAATTATTTACAGTTTGTCATTAGGTATAATTCATAAAATATTATATTGTATACTGTTCACTTCTGTAGACTTTAGATGAGAATTATATTATGAGCTTATTTTGCTTAAAAAAATCAAATAATATTATATCCACAAATAAAGAGAACGAAGTACACATTATGCCTCTCGCTGCACGAGAGAAGGTACGGTGACCATAATATATTCAAAGAAAATACGATAAATCAATTTTCAGAATTAGAGATCGCTTAGTTATTTATAGCTGTGAAAATGTTATAGAGTAACAACTAACACCTCATTAGTGGTTAATCAATCTTGATTTTAACCCTAATTTATATATTTCGACGATTTATATATTGACGACCTCCGTGGTCGAGTGGTCTGTATGTCGGTCTCAAGGCGTCGCCATCTCGAGAGGTTCTGGGTTCGATCCCCGGTGGAGGAAAATGTTTGGGTGATGAATTTTCAGGCATTTGTTCTCCAGTCTTGGATGTTTATATATATTTCTATATATTCAGGTTATTTATATGTTATTTATCTATAAAATATATTTATCCGTCATCTAGTGTCTGTAACACAAGCAGCATTAGTTGCTTAAAATTGGGCTAGTTGATAGGTATGAATGTTTGAAGATATTTATTTATTTAAGAAACTCTTGTAATCAATTAAGACACGATATTTATTAATTCGATTTGAGATACAAAATGTTACTAAAAATCTTGTTTGACCCCTCGAGGGTCACGCGAACTCCGGCATTCGTGAACAATATAATTAGTTTCTATTGTGTCCCGTTTTGTTCCCTGAGAGGTTAAGTAGTCCTAACCAATTTTAGGCAATAAATCTCTTTACACGCCGCATAGCTAAATTACTTAAAAATCCTATAACTTAAATCACGCGAGTCACTTCTATACAATATAAAATAATATATATAATATATAATATAATATAATGGATACAATAATAATACTATCCTCAGACATTCACATCTATCAACTAGTCCCATTTTAAGCAACTAAATGCTGATAGATAAATACATATAAATATCCTGGATTAATAAAATATATATAAACATCCAAGACTGGAGAACAAATGTCTGAAAATTCATCACCTAAACACTTACCTCCACTGGGGATCGAACCCAGGACCTCTCGAGATGGCGACGCCTTGGACCACGGAGATTGTCGAATATTGTTGGAATACTGTTGCTAAACACAATTATTCATATTTATTCATATCATAAAAGAATTCACAATATATTTGCCTTTTCTGGAATTTTGTACGCTTCGTAGTAGGTACTTATGCCGTGAAGACACGTTTTTTTAAATCAGACTGTTACGTGCCCTACTTTTTTATGGAAATATATATCACTGTTTTCTATAATTATTCGAACGAATATCCTCCCCCGGACAAATAGGTAGTCACCCTAAAACCTTCTCTCCGTGGCTAAATTCAGTCAGCCATTGCGAGTGAGTGAGAAAGCACGCTTCGAGCAGTTCCATTGAAAATAATTGCTTTACAACTGTTTAGCTTAGTACGTGCACAGGTGAATATTTTTTAAAATGTTATTGCAATTTATTTTTTTTGTTTTAGAGTCAATTATTATAGTCTACATAAACGTTGTGAAGCAATATAAGAATATTTAAGTGTTATGGTTCTTTTTACATGCAGGTTTATTGTATGAGAAGGCTTTTCCTGTCTCCTTCTACATATAGGTTAAAAATATCTTTGCATTTCGTATGGTTAAAATGTTTACAGGTACCTTTTACATAGGGACCTAACACATCTGACGAAATGTGGGTGTTCAACACCTCTGCCTACCCCTTCGGGGTAAGAGGCGTGATGATATGTTATGTTTTTATTTATGTACTTATTAATTTCAATTGAATCGGTTCAGTTGTTTTAACGTGAAAGCAGACAGATGCATTTATAATATTATACAGATGCATTTATATAGCCTCCTCTCTTGTATGAAATGAAATGAAATCATTTATTCTGCAATTAGATTTACATGAAATACTTTTGCACGTCAATATTTTTTTTTCTACTAACACTTCGACGCGAATGACCTGTTGAGAAGAAATGCCGCAAGAAACTCAACAGTTAGCCTTTTTTAAACAGCCATAATAACAAAAGGAATTTAGAACATGTTTTAATAAAAATACATTTAATAGTGTAATACGAGTAATATTGTTGAAGATTCGTGGTAGAGACGATAGAGACAATAAATAATACACTATGCGGTGTTCACAGCTCAAATAATATAAAAATATCATAATAAATGTATATGTAATTTAGTGTTTTATAAGTATCAAATTAAAAAATGTATATATTTTTAAATGTTTCGCAATGTCGCAAAAAATACCCTGTGTTTAAAAAACAAAAAATCAATAACAAAAATCAATTGTTACAGGGTGTATCCGGGTAAATGAAAGAAGCCATCCACACCCCACAAGCCGAAAAGGGCATAATCCACACAATCTGGTTTTTCATCCAAGACATTTTTTTCTTGTACATTAAATTCCTAGTCTATGCGTTAGCTATATTTTTTCTTTTTTACTATTACGATTATTATTTTGGGTGATCAAGGTGATAAAGTGATGTGAAGTGAGGACTGTGAATAAGTGAAGTGTATCGATGTTTTGAGGAGACGGAGGACACTTATCCACAATTATATCTGAAGAGGAGTCTGGTAAGCAGAGATTATTTTTGAATTATTCTAGCATAGCAACTTTGCTACTATGACAGTCAAAACATTTTAGTGATAACAATAATATGTTATTGTTGTTGAGAGATATATAGATTGAGTTTACGAACTTAGAGTGAAATTTAAAGTATGTCATTATTATTATTTGTTTAATATATTCTTAAACACACTTCTTTCTTCTCTTTCTTTCTCCTCTTCCGTTTTCCTCACTCATCTTATAATTCAAAACTCCTTAACTCCTTATTTATTTTTTAGAATTAGATACATTCTCAACAAAATACATAGATAGTTTTAAAAGGAAAAATGAAAAGCACTAAATAGCCATAATATTTTAAAAGATTTTCAAACCTGTTGAGATAGATATAAAGCTCAATTACTAAGTGAATAATATCCTGAAAAGTTGTTCAGTATGCATTTTAAATAGTAACTTTAAAAAAGGCAGCGGTGGCCGAGTTGGGACGGACGGGGCAGTACTCGTTCGAGTTGCAGCATGAATCGCGGGTTCGATCCCACCGCCTGTGCCACTGAGTTTGAATAAAACTTAAGTACAGTTCATTGCGAATGTCGCTTGACTCACATTGTGCCTGGTAGATGGCAACAGGCTCGCCACATGTTAGATGGGGATCTAACATGTCTGGCGAAATGTCGGTGCTGATCATCTGTGCCTACTCCTTTGGGAAAGAAGTGTGATGATATGTTATGTAACTTTTATTATTACTCTTAACCCCTTGGTGGGCACTGCGAGCACTGGTGTTCGCAAACACTAGAAATTTCGAGTGTATTTTGTTTTGTGCCCGTTGACTATTTCATACCATGTTTTTCAATTCTATTCACATACCCATATTGCTTATCCTTATTTATTGTCTACACAAATCTGCAAATAAACTGTGCAACTGTTACAAAATGGCCATGTCAAGCATTTCTTTATTCCAACATTATACAATAACTAGACAAACATGAAATACGGGTCAATGTCACAATGTGGTCACAGGTTATTAGAATTTTGCAGTTGCGTCATTACGCCACCGCTGCCTGGCCGAAATAGTTTCCGCGGGCCGATCGATTACGGAACGATTAATCGGATAAATGGAGACATCGATTGCGTTTGTAAATCAATTATTATTTAAATCGGCAACGGTAGCCGAGTTGGAAAAGACGGATTTACCGTGCAGTAGTCTCGGGTTCGATCCCACCACCTTACCACTGAGTTTGAAGAGGGTGTTATTTAAACGGTTAAAATAACTAATTGGTCAGCAACGTAAATGTGTATTCTCTGCTGCGAAATTGTTTAATGGTTGATTCCGCCATTTCGTGCAAAAAGCAATTCCATGCGAATTTCCCTATTTTACATGTTTTTGTCTTAAATCTAATTTTTACAGTAAGAACAAACATAAAATCCTTAAAAGTTGCATCGTTAAAATTTCTAATTAATCAGTTAGTTTATGAAACAAAAATAAAAAACTACCTCAAAAATCATTCCTCTCTGTTTCCAGATAGGATTCTCGTCGGGAATTTTCACATTTATTAGTTTGCTTTTTAATTTATGACCTTTGTTAATATTTTATATGAAACCCAAACTCAAAACCTTTTAATTAAGTATTTTCATTATGTATTTATTTAAACAATAATACAAGAACAGATAACTTTTAAAATTGTAACGGAAAAAATGTCATCGCCATCCGTATCGAGAAACTCTTTCATATCGTTGATAATTGTAACATCCCTAATAAAGTTCTAGTTTCAACGTGTTTCTACAGGCCAGTCGTAGATGATAACTGATCTTGGTGGACGTGTGTGCATTGCTGGCAAAATTATTTACGTTCTTTCCCTTGTTGATAGTGTTTCGTCCAAAAATCCGTTCATTACATTCCTGCAATTTCTCAAGGCATTTTAACAAGTAGATTATTATATTTACCCCATATGTTCTTCTCTATTAATAATTATATTCCCATATTAATATCAAGTTTATAATACATTTTGTAGCGAAATTATTCAAATAAATGTTTAAATTTCTCATTCATCTCCATCTCATTACCATCCGTTCCTTCCACCTTTCTTGCAGGAAGGTAATGAACTGTTTCGGAAGGTAATGAAGTATTTGTACTAGAGTCAACTCTAGACACATTTAAATAAAACACAATCTAAATATTACAGTACAATATGAAGCTATCAAACAACGTAAACAAAATTTAAAAGACATAGAGATACTCGTGCACGTAGACTTTAGCGAGAATTATAACCTGAAGTTTAATGAAGAGATACAGTCCTTTAATTTCGGTGGAAGTAGAAAACAAGTATCCCTACATACTGGAGTTCTATACTATAAAGATAGTAACGCAAATAATAAAACTAAATCATTCTGCACTATTATTACCCAAATATAACTAAGGTCACATGGAATTATCAAGAATCCGGCCAAGGCAAGGAGCTCTGTATGGGATTGGTATTGTTGTCAAAAGAACTGCTAACAATTTTATTAAGCATGGCGGAGATGTTGGTTGTTATGAAGATTTTTGGGCGTTAGTTACTAAAAATGTACGAAATGTACATGTTGAAATGGTAACAGAGAGTGATATTGAAGGTAAAACATTTCCGCCCAACATTCCAACATTTAGGGGATCAATGCAATGGGATGCATGGGGATGTTCTTAGATGAATCAATAAAAAAAAACAAAACTTAAATCGATATTTTTTTTTATTCCACGGAACGGTGTTTTTTGCGCGAAACGGCGGAATCAACCTAATATGTTTTGATGACACACATATTTTTTATGGGTTATTAAAAAATAACCTTAACCTAATATCTATCAGAATACATTTCCTAAGAATTGATCGTTGATCCTTCATTGCTCCTTTTTCTGGAATTTATACATTTCCGGTAACATATATATTGCTGTCCCGTGTTGGTCCGGGACACGAAAAGAATCTACCAACTGCTTTTCTTGCCTAGCATGTCTTAAAGGCGACTAAGGGCGTATTGGGTACTGCGTCTGTGATTGTGTAGGCGATGAGCTAGCCACTTGGTACTACTCTTTCACGATTTTTCATCTGACCAAACCCAATTTTTGTATGACTAAATGTGCTCTTAAGGAACACCATGATCCTTGGACTCTGCCTACCCCTTCGAGGATTACAGACGTGATTTTATGTATTGCTCTAATTATTTATGTATTGTATGTATGTATTGCTCTAAGACAGAGGCTCCCAGGCCTATTTTTCTCATAGACCACTTTCAAAATGTACCTGGTTCCGGTGGACCCCCTGCAGCTACATTTCTACCATATTCCCAAAACTCGTCTAAAATGTGAAGGTGTGAAGAGAACCAGACCCCTGTCGAGTCTCCCGTGGACCCCTAGGGGTCCATCTGAACCACTTTGGGAACCAATGCTCTAAGAGTTTGTAATCTCAGAGCTCCTCGTTTGATAATTCATTTCTTCACCTCTTTTCATATTTTATTCAAACGTAAACGCTTTTTAGATAAAAATTACAAATCGTAGCGTTTCGTTGCTACACTCTTGGTGGTGAGTGGTGACATCTTGTGAAAGACCTCCAGAGATTTTTTTATGTTTCTCAAATGAATACAACAGTTGCGTCGTTCAGATTAAGGAGGCACAAGCCAAGATAGCAACCACCTAAAACTTAGTGGAAGCTTCGGTTTGGCTTTTGATCGAAAACAAAGTTCACCATGGTCAGGCCGTGGATGGAAGACCAATCCACGATCTCGAGCTCCTTCGTGCTTCGGAAGGCACGTCAAGCCGTTGGCCCCGGTCGCTACTGCGACCATTTCTTCCCACAAATCCGTATTGAGCTAGCGTGGTGGTATTACGACCCATACTCCTCATGTCTTTGTTCATTAGGAAGGTCTGTGCCCAGCAGTGGGACGTATATAGGCTGAGGTCGAAAAATTAGTATAGATAATAAAACAAATTAATCTTTTAAAAAAATACTTTGTAATATTTCTGATACTGTAAGTACAAGTAAAAAAGTTAAAGTAGAAATCATGTTTTGAAAGTCGCAAACGAAATATAACAATGAATTTGTGTTGTGAGCTTTAAAAATTAACAGAATGGGGATTATGTGTCTGAGTTTATAAAATATAATGGCGAGACGTCGTTATGAAATTTAAATACCTGGATTAAACTAACGCCGTTTTAAACTTGCGTCGCGCGTCGTCGGATTAGCTTACGTCGTTCATTACCAGTTTGTATTATAAAAAAACATAACATATCAACTCGCCTCTTTCCCCGGAGGGGTAGGCAGAGGTGTTAAACACCCACATTTCGCCAGATATGTTAGGTCCCTATGTAACAGGTGGCGAGCCTGTTGCCATGCACCAGGCACATGTGAGACTGGCGATATTCACAATTAACGGTACATAAGTTTTATTCAAACTCAGTGGTGGCGGGTGGTGGGACTGAACCCGCGTTTCCCGCGGCCTCTCGAACGAGTACTGCACCGACGGTCCCAACATATCATTTAAAATTTCATTATAAAATAGCCATAACATACGAGTATCATTTATGCTAATCGGTTTCTTAGTAATTGTGGTTATAGAATCAATAGAAATATCGTCTGTTTTAATTACACGAAAGTGTTATGATGCCAACTGCAGAGGTAACTGCGTCGGTCGACGACAGCAGTTGATGCGTCTACGGCTGCCGTGGACATTCCATTTGAAGATCTGCGGCAGCGGTCGTCAGCTCTCATGTTGTAGCCCTGGACATGCTGACTGTAGCTATCGACATACTCTTAGTAGTTGTCTATGCCGTTTGAGTAATGCCGCTCGTGTGGAGTACTAACCAAAGAGATGAATTGGCGTAAAAATGCTATATACATATATACATACATATATATAAACCCCGAAGGGGTAGGGAGAGTCCAAGGAGCACTGTGTTCCTGAAGACCACATTTAGCCATACGAAAACATACAAATATATTCACACAAACCCACCCCCTACAGAATTCAAACCTTACCTTTTGTTTAATCACGGCTAATCAAGCAGTCAATCGAATTATCGATAATTAAGAATATAGAATATGTTATTTTAAATACGTCGAAAGCAATCAGGATGTAATTAGTGATAACAATGCACCAGACTATATTTAGACACGCTAATAGTTATTTTTAAACTATCTAATACAAAAAGTACAAAAAGAAACCTTTTCAAAGCTCTTATTTATAATTAGCTGCTGCCAGCGTCTTCGTCCGCAGTCACTATGGTTATTTAACTATCCCATGGGAATCCTTTAATTTTCGGAATAAAAAGAAGGTATCTAAGATGTTGACAAGGGATATAAGATAACACCGTGCAAAATTTCATTGAAATCTGTCCAGCCATTTCGAAAATTAGCCCGAGACAGAGAAACAATTTTTTTTGTATTCCCCCTTTTTGCATCCCCCTGACTTAATTTGACATTGACCTGACATTTTTATGTACATACATACAACATAAAATCACGCCTATAATCCCCGAAGGGTTGGTAGGGTCCAAGGAGCACTGTGTCCCTTAAGACCATACTTAGCCATACAAAATTGGGTTTGGTCAGATGAAGAATCGTGAAAAGGAGTAACAAGTGGCTAGCTCATCGCCTACACAATCACAGAGCCAGTACCCAATACGCCCTTAGTCGCCTTTTACGACATGCTAGGCAAGAAACGCAGTTGGTACATTCTTTTTGTGTCCCGGACCAACACTGGGTTTTTATGTATCTACAGACATTCGACCGAGTTTTATTATACATATGTATAGATTTATTTTAATATATCACAGAGTAGGTACGTAAATGAGTATTATGTGTGAATTGCACCCCGCATATTTTGAAAAGAGGTGTAAAAGTATGTGTAATGACCGCCTCTCTGGTCTAGTGGTTCACACCACCGGGTGTTGATCGGGAGGTCCGGGTTCAATTCCCCATGGGAGCAGAAGTTTTTCTGCTCGGTTTGGTTGGTGGTAGGGCTTCTAACCCCGCCTGGCTAGCTACCACCGTCTTACTTAAATCTGTCGCCATAATAACAATGTTATAAGCATTGTTGTGTTCCGGCAATCAGAGGTAAGATAGCCAGTTCCTCAGTTGTTGAGGATTACAGGTGAAGCTCGCTTCCACCTTCGGCCTTATCGTCACTTACCATCAAGTGAGATGAAGGCCAAGAGCTTTCCTGTCATATGTAAAAAAAAATCCTCCTTTTTATCCATAGTTTTGATAATTACATGCCTTATTATAACGCCTCTTTCCCCTCGTGGTAGGCAGGGGTGTTAACCCATATTTCGCCAGATATCTCTAAGTCCCTAAGTTTGAAGCGGAGACACGGGATTGTTACACACAACATTTCCAGTAAACATACATGGCAGTTGGAGTTTTTTGCTTTATTTTCCCATAGCAGTCGACCTTCGTTCACGACGCAAGGTCGACGGGCTCCGGTCGAGAGCTAAACCTGTCGTTGGTCAGTTTACTTTCATTTTATTGTATAAAATGAATTAATATTTTGGTCCTTACCTACGAAATGGTTTTTGATCGTGGTCAGGTTGACTAGTAGGTTAAAATAAAGACAAGTGGCGAAAACCCCCCACTGCTGTGACAGGCCTTCCTCATGGAGAAACACATGAGGAGTATGGGCCGAAACACCACCACGCTGGCCCAATGCGGGTTGGTGGGTAGAAACGGTCACAAATGCGACCGGGACCAACAGCTTAACGTGCCTTCCGAAGCACGGAGCAGCTCGAGATCACAAAGTCTTGGTCACCCATCCACGGCGGTGACCATGGCGAAGGTAGCATTGTTTTCGATCGAAGCCAAAGTGTACTGACCACTACGCCACCGAGCTCCTCCCCTTAGGTTCGAAAAATCCGTTCTTAGCGAATGTCTACACCCTATGAGAACCCTACCTACCAAGTTAGTAGGTATTGCAGCTTCTGAGATTTCGTGATTAATCAGTAAGTAGTATTTCGCTTTTATATAATAGGTCTTAACCTATGAATACTACAGAATATTCTTATAAAATTATTACCTCCTCTAAAAATAGACCATATTTTTGAGCTCTTTTGATTCGTTTTGATGATTTTTTGTAAGTTTAAATGCGTTAAACTTAGAAACGAAGACAACTCTTTTTATGTGCCTCCCGAATACATCATTTGATTCGCATTCACCTAAAAATTATAAATATTGCTTATGGAGAGTGATATCACACATATTGCTAAAGCTTGTCTAATGATACATGCCAAAAATTATTATCTCTGGATTTGTCGTTGTGAAGAAACCTGAAAAAATTGTAGAGTGGAAAATACAGACTTCCTCAAAATCTCGATAAAAAACGGCAATTTCATTGGTAAAAGCCTAAATAACTGATTATTAATAAGGCAGCGGTAAAAGCAGAGATGAGTGAGACTAAGTACTCGTTCAAGTCGCTTAGTTAAGGCTTAGTTATTTGAAGTATCTACGGTAAATGAAGCTATTACGATTAAAATTTAATATCAAATCCATTTTTTTATTAAACTTGAAATGTTTTGTTTAAAATAAAATTTTATATCCTTAGATAATGAAAATTATCTAATGTTAATGATATTTCAAACTGTCAAAACACTGACTAATTAAAAAATAGACTATAGTGACGGACAGCGGAGTCCTAGAAGGGTCACGTCTTACCGCTCGGTAACGGTACCATAAAAAAACCAAATAGGTATATATTTGTCTCCAATTCCATTTTTTTCTTTCGACATTCACACCTATCAACTAGCCCCATTTTAAGCAACTAATGCTGCTTGTGTTACGGATACTGGATGACGTATAAATATATTTATTAGATAAATACATATAAATAATCAGAATAAATACAATACGAAACATAAACATTAAAGACTGGAGAACAAATGACTGTATTAATCACATAAACATTTGCCACAACCGGGAATCGAACTCAGAACCTCTCAAGATGGCGACGACCAGCCAACAGACCACTCGACCATCAAATATTAACTAGCTATCTTCCACCTGTCAATCAAACAATACATTTGTCAGTCAACCTAGTGGTTAATATGTTATAAGAGTTACGCAATTTATAATTACTGCTTGATGGTAACCCGATTCTAGTTGACCCACAGTTCAAGGCCAGAAGATCAAATTTGTTATAAAACCTGTTCGAATAACACAGTGGCTATGGATGTTTAATAGTGCGTGTCGAGTGACGACATAACTTTGCCCCTATCACGTGGGACCTATGAAACTTCTTTTTTTTACATTTGACAGACAAGCTTTTAGCCTTTATAAGGCCGATGGTTGAAGCGAGCTTCACCTGTAATCCTCAACAACTGAGGAACTGGCCATCTTACCTCTAATTGCCGGCACACAATGCTTATAACATTCTTATTATGGCGGTAGATTTAGGTAAGACGGTGGTAGACGGCTTACCCCGGACCCGGACCTCCCGATGAACTCTAAGGAGTATCAACCACAAGACCAGAGTGGTTATAAAATAAGTCTAGTAAATGTGGTAGTGTATTGTGTAATCTGCCATCCGACGACCTAAGTGTGAGACGTATTGAAGCCGGGGGTTAAAATGAAAACTCCAACCTGACGTCACTATATTTTGATTCATATATTATGGCACAAAATAGTGCCATAAAGATACTTATGGACTTTAGGTATTTAAGAACTGTTAATGATAAATTCAGAATCCTGTGTATTTTGACTGTTTTACGATATGCTTTTTAAGCTATTGCATAGCTTCTATCGCGGGTCTTGAGCGCGGGGACCGAATCCAGAAATTCCGTAACGAAAAAACCTCACGCTCCCCACTCCGATGCGCAAGGAGGTGTGGCTTGAAGGCCGTGCATCGTCTAACGTCGTTTCAGTTCGGCAGTCTTCGACACGGCGTTGTGTGCGTACTTTTCAATTCAAGTTGAATTAATATCAAAGAAAAAGAAATACTGCATGAATAAAATAAATAAATAAAATTATAATTGCATAAGTTGATACAAAATGCTATGCAATAGCTTTACCGCGGCAGTCCCCGAGTGCCACACGTCTTTTTATCTTATATAACACTTATTTATATAATAAATATTTAAATTATTGACGGTGAGTCAACCGCTCTAGGCGCTGACTCTTGCAAGAATGAATTTCGAGAACAAAACAAACGAAAAGAGACAGACAGTAAATTTAAAAACGGAAGCCAAGAGAAAAAATGTCCAGAGAAGAGCGCAATGACAGCAAAGAGTCGCTAATATAGCTATAGCGCCTCGTTACAAGTGTGGCAGTATGTTAAAAATGTAACACATTTAAACTTCCACTGTATACCAGATCTCAGTAATGCAGCCAACGCATCAATCGACATAGGTACAGTAATTACGTACGCAAATGGCCGTCGTACAAGGAATGTAAGCCATTGGTTCCTATTTGGTTAACCTGATGTAGACCAGACCTTGGTGACTGCTTACGAGGCCATGAACCGTGATACGTTTGACCTCATAGCCCGTATTTAAAAGAAAGTGGCCTAATAATCAAAATTATTGCGGCAAATATCTAAACAATAAATTGTATATAGTTACAATCCATACCTACAGTCTGAATAATTTAATAGGTGCATTTTGACAGTTATTTGTAGTTATAATCGATCCCCTTATCCCCTTACTATCCATACTAATATTATAAATGCGAAAGTAACTCTCTCTGTCTGTCTATATCGCTTTCATGTCAAAAGTACTGAACCAATTTAACCGAAATTTGGTACACAGATAGTCTAGACCCTGATAAAGGATAAGGGCTACCTTTTATCCCGATATTCCCATGGGAACGAGTGGCATGCGGGTGAGTGTTAAAAAATTGAAATAACGCCTCCCAGAAAATTGAAGGATGAATTTACGCCACTATGAACTTTGCTTTCTCTAAAAAATCTTTCAGTGTTGAAAAGCCTATTATTGAGGAAGGTTATAGGCTACATACCATCACACTATCTCAAAGTAACTATTCTACGCGGACGAAGTCATCTGTCAAAATGCACCTATTAAATTATTCAGACTGTAATACGAAAGTAACTCTGTCGCAATTGCAACCGTTTCTACCCACCAACCTGCATTGGGCCAGAGTGGTGGTGCTATGGCCCATACTCTTTATGTGTTTCGTCATGTAGGAAGGCCTGTGCCCAGCAGTGGGACGTATATAGGTATTCATAGAAATTCAAACCTCCCGACAGAAAAAAGAGAAAGAAAAGAAAGAAGAAAAATGAATGACAGTCATAACAGGTTTTCGCCATTAGTAAGAGGCCATAGCGTCCTTGTTTGTTTACGAGACGAACTAATTTGACATTTACCAGCAAATGACACTTTTTGGTCATGTCTATGTGTATCTATAGTTTACACATACATAAATAGAATAGAATTCATTTATTCACTCCACTTAAATCTAGCATTACAGTTACAATTTAACATCTTACAAAGAGGTAGTGAAATAGTATCCACTCAGCTTAATATCGGGACGACCGTAAGACGCCTCGACGCTGATCTTTCGTGAACACCAGAAAACAAAAAATAAATTTTTCAACACACTTCCTTATAAAGTGGCTCTAATCCCATGGCAATTAGGCACATAATGACACCTATAATCAAACTGTGACTTTTCATTACTATTATTCACGAGTGAGTAATAGTTTTTTTTAATATTATTGGTTGAGTTACGGTTACATTTGCGCTAAAAAGCTATCCGCGAAAAGCCCAAAAAAAAGAAACCTCATTTTTTAGTCTATGGCCGATGCGCGCGCATAGGAAAACTAATTAATTTTTCCCGCCATTACGAAATTTATTAGTCTATGGCCGATGCGCGCGCATAGGAAAACTGATTAATTTTTCCCGCCATTACGAAACATTTTTCACAACTCGTCTCGTTTTCTCTTTTGAAGTTATTTAGTTAGTTATTAATTAAGATGTCTGCAAATACAATTTATGAAGAAAATGATTTATGTTGTACACCGCCCGATATAAGATGTGAAGCCCAGAACGTTATGGAAAGTTTACTACCAGAAAACTCAAAGGAAAAATATCTATTATTCAGAAGTGTGTTGAAAAACGTTGTATGATACACGTGTGTATTGATGATTACCGTCCTCGGCTCCTTAAGACCCTCGCCTGACGGCTCGGGCCTCAATGCGCCTCAGCGGTAATCACCAACATTACACACTTGTACCATAATGTACTATTAAAAAAATATGTATATATAATATACATAATATATTTATACAATAAAATAGATAGAATATAAGAGTAAGACAGCATTACTGCGCGCCAGCACACATCCATTAATCTGCATGGAATAATTCACATTCTAAATACGTTTAATTTACTAATACAAATATATTTTTAATGTCTATATAATATGTACTACGCAATATAATTATAAATTCGATAAAAATTTGAGGTTTTGGCAAACAGACTATCACACAACTGTGACTTTTTATTTTACACTCTTGACACAACAAAAAACAGCCCACTTTATTATTCTGTATAATGGGTTAGCAAAAGATATTCTTTAAATTTACGTTTAAAAGCGCCAACACAGAAATACATATAATCACGACTTCCCTAAGGGTTAGTTAGAGTCTAGGCAAAAACACCGCAAAAGCAGTCCATATCCATACTGCGCGCTTCAAGCAGTGACTGCACTCAGCGTGACAGGTGGTGAGCCCGTCGCCGCTATAAGCTTGGATGTTGTGCAGTTCTAAGTCCATTAGTCGCCTTATGACACTCAAGGGAAGAGATAGGTTGGTGGAGATAGGATTTTTTTTATTACGGTTTGCATAATTAAATGGCCATACTTCGAGAAAAAAGGCCTTCATTGAACCATCAGTTAAAACTCAGTTAAACGTAACTGACCGTTACTGTTACGCAAGGACAACGTGATCGGCGTACCGCAAGGGACCTACTTTGGACCGGTTGCATTGTTTTAAGTTTTATGTCACTCATAAATGTAAGAGACAGTTCATTTTGTAGTATAGGTTCCTTACCTATGAAATTGGTGTTTTGTATGGGGATGTCTGCATTTTACATACTAACATTTTATCAGTTTTCTTCACAACGACAAATTCAGAGAATAATATTTGGCATGTATCATTAGACAAGCTTTAGAAATATGTGTGTGAACACGCTTGATAAAAATTATTAATCGTTTTTATGTTAATGCAAATCAAATGATGTATTTGGGAGGCAGTTAAAAATTATTATCTTTGTGTCTAATTTTAACACAATTAAACTTACAAAAAATTATCAAATTAAATAATACGAGCTCAAATATATGTTCTATTTTTAGAAGAGGCAATTATTTTATAAGAATTTTCTGAAATGACAGTTTTCTCTTATTGTCGTAATGAGAGGAAACGAAAACTGTCTTCGAATGAATGACAAAACTTCATCAAATGGGTAATTTCTTCTGTATTGTTATGCAACATAAATAAAATACTTTTATAATTTTTTATTACTACTTTTAAATAGACTCTAAGTAACACCACGACAAGGAATTTTTGTGAAAAAATAAAAATAAACTGGAAAAATGTCATAATCAACCAAAATCTGTTAATTTTCGTACAGCAATCAATTATTAAATACTCACGTAGAGAAAAAAGCAAATGAGTCTCGAAAAACAAATACTGATTGACGAAAACTGATTTAAATATTCTTTTTTCAAGTAACATAATGATCATGGCTTGTGCTTATGGAGAACTTAATGAATACAATCGGACCTTTATTGCGTGCCTCTAAATAAGTCCCTGAGTGTATTTTTACCTGACTAACATATTTTAATTAAGATATAAAGCATTTCGAGGCAATAAATTTGTAACGGGCAGTAAATATGCATAATTTTGAAGGTTAATTATGACAGACCATTAAAAGATTTTAATTACAGTTTATTAATATGCATGGAACGATAACAAAAACATGGATTTGGAAATAAACATGTTGTTTGGAAATAAAGACGTACCTAATTTAAAAATAAAAATAAAAAATACATTCATAAACAACTATAAAAAGGTAAAATAAGAACAAGTATTCCAATTTTTTTGTGTGTTGACGGATTTGTCCCGGAATGCTTCCCCGTTTTGTGTTATTTTTTTAAATTAAATAGCAGATTTTAATTTTAATTTTAGATAACTATTATAAAGATTGTATGAAATTCTATTTTGTAACTTTTCATTTAATTTTAATTTGTTTTTCATACAAAAAAGTTTTCCATGTTTAAATTAAATCATAGTAGGAGTCTGGGTTCGATCGCCGATGGGAGCAAATGTTTGTGTGATGAATGTATGTTTATATAAGTACTGGCTTTTGCCCGCAACATCGTCCGTGTAGAATAGTTACTTTGAGATAGTGTGATGGTATGTAGCCTATAGCCATCCTCAATAAAAAGGATATTGAACAGTGAAAATTTACTCCTACTCTATTATTATAAGCAAAATTCACTGGCACCCGTTCTCATAGAAATATCGGGATAAAAGGTAGCCTATGTCCTTTCTAAGACCCTAGACTATCTATGTACCAAATTTCGTTGAAATTGGTTCAACAGCTTTGACGTGAAAGCGAAACAGACAGAGTTACTTTCGCACTTATAATATTAGGTCTAATATTCAAAAAATATTGCAACGTTGCGAATCTTTGCTTGATATTATAATAGATTGTTGTCTTGCATAATAAGTAACTGTTCGAAGGTGACAAACATTCTAAAACGTGACACAGCCACAAACAATCACTAAATAATGAAACTAAAATAAATTGTTGCTATTTATGGAACAAAAGATGCGTGAAGAATCGTTGGGTCAATGACTTACTTTAAAAAATACTTCGATGATTTTGTTATGAAATAAGTATGTAAGTAGATCTCGCTGAAAATCCATGCTATTATTGGGTTTTTATTCTGTCTTAGCAATTTGTCCGTAACTATTAAGTTTCAGAACATTCTTATAAAATAATTGCCTCTTCTAAAAATAGACCATATATTTGAGCTCGTATTATTTAATTTGACAATTTTTTGTGAGTTTTATTGTGTTAAAATTAGACACAAAGACAATTATTTTCAACTGCCTCCCGAATACATCATTTGATTTGCATTAACATAAAAACGATGTTTACACGTGTTTACACACATATTACTAAAGCTTGTCTAATGATAGATGCCAAATATTATTATCTTTGGATTTGATGTTGTGAAGAAAACTGAAAAAATTATAGTATGGAACATGCAGAATTCCCCAAAATCTCCATACAGATCACAAAGTTCGAGATCACAAAGTTTTGGTCACCCATCCACGGGCTGACCATGACGAAGGTAGCTTTGTTTTTTATATCGAAAGCCAAAGCGTACTAACCACAACGCCACCGAGCTTCACAGCTTGACATATACGCTTACATAATATATGACGCCTCACATGCAAGGCCATACATCACTTATGTAAAAAATTTAAATTGCGTTTTATAAGGTTGACAATTTATGGTCGATGAACGCACGATTTGAATGCGAAGTAAGGGCATAAATGAAAACGAATGGAATTTCTTTGTTTGCAGAGGTTATGAACTGAAGTTGTCGCGGGTCGGAATACCAATGTTTTCTTTCAAACCGATTTAAGATCTCAACCCAGCATACCGCAACATACCATCACAGTGCCAAGACCACAGATATAGGTACATTAACATCGTCATCAGCCTATATACGTCCCACTTCTGGCACAGGCCTGGGGAAACACATGAGGAGTAAGGGCCGTAACACCACCACGCTGGCCTAATGCGGGTTGGGTGGGTAGAAACGGTCATAATTACGACTGGGACTAACGGCTTAACGTGCCTTCCGAAGCACGGAGGAGCTCGAGATCACAAAGTCTTGTTCACCCATTAACGGCCTGACCATGGCGAAGGTAGTTTTGTTTTCGACCGAAGCCAAAGCGCACTGACCACTACGCCACCGAGCTCCTCGTTAACATAGATAAATAAATAAATATCTTCAAACATTCACACCTATGAACTATCACTAAGCAACTAATGCTGCTTGTGTTACGGACACTGGATGACGGATAAATATATATTCGTATTTAATAGATAGATACATTGAAATATCCTGAATATATATAAATATATAATAGGTCTTTACCTATGAAATTGCTGTTTTTTTCTCTCTTAGTATTTTGTCTGTAACTATTAAGATTCAGAGTATTCCTAAAAAATAATTACCTCGTCTAAAAATAGACTATATTTTTGAGCTCTTTTGATTTGTTTTGATAATTTGTTGAAAGTTTAATTGTGTTAAAATTGGACACGGAGACAATTCTTTTTAAGTGCCTCCCGAATACATCATTTGATTTGCATTCACTTAAAAACGATAAATAATTTTTATGAAGACCGATATCACACATATTGGTAAAGCTTGTCTAATGATACATGCCAAAAATTATTATATCTTGATTTGTCGTTGTGGAGAAATCAAAAAAAAATTTAGTATGGAAAATGCAGACTTTCCCAAAATTTCCATACATAAATACCTATTATTTACAAGCTTTATTAAAACTAAACCAATTTAGTTAGAGAGTACATTAACTGCAAGCCGGACCACTAACGCCGCAATCACTATTATACTTGGTCCTGTTTTCATTGACTCACGATTATTTGGGGACGATATTGTTTTAGCTTTGTATTTTAATTGATTGATAAAATTATTATCTTGTAAAAAGTCCGTATGTGTCTATAAAAAGAAACTTCTTCTTCTTTTCGTGTCGATGAAACCTAAACTGCGTGGTATGGACATGTGATGAGGAGTAATGAATGTCACATTACAAGAAGGATGCTGAGCATGGATGTGGACGGACCTAGAGTGAGAGGAAGACCAAAGAAGCGATGGATTAAATGCGTGAAGAATGATATGAGGATAAAAGAAGTGGATGCTGAGCTGACGAGTGACAGAGGAGAATGGAAGAAGAAGACATGTTGTGCCGACCACACCTAGAGTGGGAAAAGGGCAACAAGAAGAAGAAGGAACCTAAACTGCCTGCCCAAAACTCTGCCACAGAAATTGCACTGTAAGTAGCAATCATGAGATCCTGCGTGCAGTTGGTGAGGCAACAAAATAATAAAAAACATATTGTTAAAGTCACGCCTCTGTCCTCAAAGGGTGCCTACTTTGCTAACACCCATTTTTCGTCCGATATGCCATGCACAGGGATTTTAAAATTATTTAAAATCCCGGTGCATGGGATAGGCTCGCTCGCAACCATGGATTTTAAAATTATTTATTAAATATTATCATTATGGAAACATACAGCTTTTTTACATATTAACAATTAATCAAGAATAGCATGATAGCATCTGAAGTCTCCACTGCTAATTTATACAAAAACTATATAGTACGTTTCAATCCTAGTTGCCATAAAGGTAAACAAAAAAGCCAACTTACCGAATTTCACTTTTTTCTACACTTTTTACATGGACATTGACACGTAAATATTCGGTCCTTACCTATGAAATTGGTGTATTTATTCTGTCTTAGCAATTTGTCCATAACTATTAAGTTTCAGAACATTCTTATAAAATAATTGCCTCTTCTAAAAATAGACCATATATTTGAGCTCGTATTATTTAATTTGATAACTTTTTGTAAGTTTAATTGTGTTAAAATTAGACACAAAGACAATTATTTTTAACTGCCACCCGAATACATCATTTGATTTGCATTAACATAAAAACGATGAATAATTTTTATCAAGCGTGTTCACACACATATAGCTAAAGCTTGTCTACTGATACATGCCAAATATTATTATCTCTGGATTTGTCGTTGTGAAGAAAACTGATAAAATGTTAGTATGTAAAATGCAGACATCCCCAAAATCTCCATACAAAACCCCAATTTCATAGGTAAGGACCTAATATAATTAACGGTAACAATTGTTGTCCGTTTCAATTGATTTCAATTACCTACAGTCATCACAAAACATTTTAGAGATGAAACATTACCTTTGTTTTGTTTACCTTTTTGGCAACTTGGATTGAGACGTACTATAGTTAATAAAGACAATAATGCTATCAGAACAACCTTGCACATTTGTTCAATGTGCAATATCAAAATTCAAAGACAAGTACAGTGGATCCATAAAACAAATTTTTACTTTTGATTTTTGTGGCTTTAACATTCTTTGTGGCCTTTAAGAGCCTACGAATATGTGAATATTTTCATGAAATATATCAATACGGTTAAATGAACTATTGTATTATTAACGACTCTTATAAGTTTACTATTACGTCTGTAAATTTATGTCTCTTATAAGTTTTACTATTACGTCCTGGCGCGGAAAATGTGTTTATGTGGCGAGAGCTCGGTTTGGGACATTTAATGACAACACTAAAAATACAATAAGATTAACATCCTCAGCTTTACAATGCACAAAAACAATGCAAATGAAATGAATTAAACTACATTTTATAACGACTCGACTGGAATAAACAACTAAATACGTGACAGTTGACATTTTAAAATGAAATTGACGGCTAAAATTACTGCTGCTATTAAAATAAATTAGTGCCATCAATTTTCCGCGATATTTTTAAATTACTGGTCAGGCTATCAGCAAAAATCGCCATTAAGGCACTCTTCTACGTCAGAATTGTCGTGTGACAACGGACACAAGTCCATTACACAACTAAGGAAATTGTGAGTTAGCTCGTTGAAAGCCGCCGGCGAAACTAGTATTACGCGACCTAATTATCAATTACGATCCCATTAACATTATATTACTATTGTCATTACGCTCAGTATAGGGTTCCTTTGTTTTCCATTTTGTAAAATTTATCAAAATCTGTTCAACCCATCAAGTTCAAAATAATTTTTCTTGAAAGTACTTATAAGGTTCTACTTTTAAGATTATTTTCATATTTTTGAACTTATGATTCAAAAGTTAAAGGAGGGGACACATTTTTTTTAAATTTCGGAACGATTATTTCAGAAAATATAAATTTTATCGTTAAATGATTTTAGAAAACCCTTATTCATTTTAGGTTAGGGTCCAGAGGAAAAAAAAATCAGTCCCTACATTACGTGCCCCCTTAATTTAATATTTTATTCTACTTTTGATTTGTGCACTTTGTCGGCGTTATTAATATACATATTTATTCAAAATTTCAGCTCTCTAGTGATAACGGTCACTGAGATTATCCGCGGACGGACAGACAGACAGACATAGCGCAACGATAAGCGTTCCTAGTTTACTACGGAACCCTAAAAGGATCCCCTAACCTGATCCCCCAGGGGATTCTTCTGAACTCAGGAGTTTATTAATTTATTTAAACAAAAAACGGAATATGTACGGTCATTTAAACGTTTTTGTTGGTTTGGAATTGTTAACAGGAGGAACAGGTTCGATTCCATGTTCCCGTAAAAAGTACATTTTCCTATTTTTATTTTAAAACTCAGAATGGATTGCGCTTAACGTAATGAATCTGCTGATTAGGGAACCTGATTAACTCCTAAATCACCAGGATACCCTGGGGGATCAGGTTGGGGATCCTGGTGGATGGAATGTTCGTGGATAGAAGCGTGTTGATATGAACTATATACCTACTGTAATAATGTTATGAAACGTCCGTCACAGATGAGAATAGAATCTGATACGCTCTGGTGCTTGCTTTCTCTACTAGTTGATATTATCTTAGTTATTTTACTGACGGTCCCGTGTTGGTCCGGGACACAAAAAGAATGTACCAACTGATTTTATTGCCTAGCATGTCGTAAAAAAAGACTTAGGGCGTATTGGGTACTGGGTCTGTGATTGTGTAGGCGATGAGCTAGCCACTTGTTACTTACTGCTCTTTCACGATTTTTCATCTGACCAAACCGTGGTCTTAACCAAAAATGTGGTATTAAGAAACACAGTGCTCCTTGGACTCTGCCTGCCCCTTCGGGGATTGGAGGCGTGATTTTATGTATGTATATATTTTACTGAGGTTCGAAGTAATTAAGGTGAAATACGGAAGCAGCATTAGTTGTTTAAAATGTAGCTAGTTGATAGGTGTGAATGTCTGAGGATATAAATTTATTACTTATTTATTTATCTACCTGCTCTCTGAGTAGCGGCAGGGTCAGCAGCAGTGTCGGCAGCAGTGTCGGCAGCAGTCCGTACTCTTTGGCTTTCGATATTGAAACAAAGCTTCTTACGCCGGGTCAGTCCTGGGCTCGGCGACCAAAACATTTACAAACCACTCGCCCAATAACGTCATCAACTTCTCCCAGAAAAACAATGATTGTGAAAAACTTATTAAACCAAAAGTTATTTAAGGCGACACGGTACTATAGCGTTGAGCGGCACCTGACGGATTGTACTTGTGTGTATTGAACAATCACTCGCAGTTCATTGACCGACGGCGAGGGCCTTACGATCAACTTATATGATTATTACTATATCTCTACACCTAAATCTCGATCGGATCATATAATTAACATAATTGTTTGCTTTGTATAAATTACTCATAAATTTAATAAATAATTATACATAAATAACTCTAAATATACTATATTATTATTGAAGAGCTCGGTGGTGTTGTGGTCGTTCGATATCGAAAACAAAACTACCTTCGCCATAGCTAGTCTTTGGATGGGTGACCAAGAAAAGGGCACAGTCCTTCCTCATGGAGAAACACATTAGGAGTATGGGCCATAACACCGCCACGCTGGTGGGTAGAAACAGTAACAATAGCGACCGGGACCAATGGCTTGACGTGATTTCCGAAGCACGGAGGAGCTCGAGATCACAAATTTTGGTCACCCATACACGGCCTGACCATTGCGAAGGTAGCTTTGCTTTTAATCGAAAGCCAAAGCATACAAAAAAAGCGTTAAATAGTTGACACGCTTGGTTTCAATACAATTCTTTATATTTGGGTTATATATGTAAATGTATATCTGTGTTTAAAAAGAATACCTTGATGCTTGTAGTGGTCAGAAACCCCAAAACCCCAAACCGGATATTTCCAAACATTACCAAGAAGGTTGCAACTCCTGCCAACATAACAGATAAATTGTTATTGAGATAAAAAAACAGAATAGGAAATTAACGCCGTATCACAGAATCGACCTATTGTTGTTTTTGTTAATGATGTAACGTGATCGATATTTTGTAATATCGATAGTGGCTAACAATAATTTCGTCACACGAATTTCATTCTTTTGTAGGTTAAGTATTTGGCATAACAATATTTAAATAGTAAAGGCTTGAAGCTAGAATGTCAAAAAGAGACTATATCCAGATAGAGTTTAATTAATTCTAATTTAAAACAGTTGGTTCATTCATTACGGGCGAGCGCTTGAAAACCATTATTACGGAAATAAAATATTCCTCGATAACACCCCTTCCCCGTTCTTGTGATAGCTTGTCACATTTTTGAGACTCCCCTCTCCCCATTGTGACATTTTATATCTAGATATTATTGAAGTCCCGAAATTAGATTTAGCGGCGTAGCGGCTTGTACGCTTTGACTTTCGATATCGAAGACAACGCTACCGTCGCCATGATCAGGCCTTAGATGAGTGACCAAAACCTTGTGATCTCGTACTTCTCCGCGCTTCAAGCACGTTAAGCCGTTGATTGACCCTAGTCGCTATTGCAACTATTTATACCCAACTCGCATTGGATCAGCGTGGTGATTACGGCTCATACTCCTCATGTGATTCTTCACGAGGAAGGCCTGTACAGCAGTGGGGCGTATATAGGCTGAGAACAGACGGATCTTGCGATGATTTTAAGCGCATCTATTGTCTAGTGGTTCGGGAGTTTCTGCTCGGTTTGGTTAGTGTTTGGGCTTCTAACCCTCCTGGCAAGCTACGACCGTCTTACCTTAATTTGTTGCCATAATAACAATGTTATAAGCAATTGTTGTGTTCCGGCAATCAGAGGTAGGATAGCCAGTTCCTGTTGAGGATTTACAGGTGAAGCTCGCTTTCACCTTCGGCCTTATCGTCACTTACCGTCAGGTGAGATGAAGGCCAAAAGCACCAGACATTTTTGAAAAAAAGAAAAACATCGATAAAATTTTCAACGATAGTCGCCCCAACACTATAGAAGACAATGCAAGGCTGATTACGTTACCAATTACACACATTCTTAAAAGCGTACGTCGCTTTATTGGTTCATTCGAAGGTTCCGTTTACAATAGCATTTCATTGGTAACATTCTCATTTAAACTCTATCTATGTGGGATAAAGTGGAGAAATGAGTGTACTAAATTTAATTTAAAATGGGTGTTATTTAAACGGTTAGCGGAATGTTTGAATTTCGGTCAGAAAAAAATACAATTGGTCGGCTAAAATAACTAATTGGTCAGTAACATATGGGCAGCAAATATTTCTAAATTGATCAGCAAAAAGCTTATGAGGCAGCAACTTAAATGTTTTCTCTGCTGCGAAATTGTTTGATATATGTTTTACATACATAAGTCACGCCTTTTTCCCACAGGGGTAGGCAGAGATTACATCACACATATTTCTTTCCCTTCATCAACTCTCATTACAGTCCTCATGCTCGGCGATTTCGGGTACTTTTGACCTGGCCCTTCTCTAGAACGTCTTTAATATGGTCGAGAAACGTTCGCCTAGGTCTGCCTCGTCCCGTATCTCCACTATATGTTTTGATGACACAAATATTGTTTTTAAGGGTCATAAAAAAATAACCTTAACCGAACATCTATCAGAATACATTACCTAGGAATTTATCCTTCCTGCTTCATGGATCTTTTTCCTAGATTTTATAAATTTCCGGCAATATAATTATGTATGAAGTCAAAATAATTATTTTGCAGCCCAACTAATTATCTTGCTGACTTATTTATTATTCTGCCGCCCAAATAATTATATTGCTGACAAATTGTTTGTTTGCTGACCAAATGCTTGTTCGGCTGACCTTTTTGTTGCTGACCAAATAATTAAATAGCAGTTAATTACTTCCCATTTAAAATGATTATAGATTTTGATTGCAATTCAATTAATCCATACTTAATATTATAAATGTGAAAGAAACTCTGTCTGTCGCTTGTGAGGCAAGCGATATTCACAATGAACTGCACATAAGTTTTATTCCTTAGTGGTACAGGTGGGATCGAACCCGCGTTTCCCGCGGCCTCATATACAACTAATTGCTAACTTATTTACAATGATTATAAATATCACCGCTCGTCACCTTAACATAACTGGCCAAATGTTGGCGTTAACACTTCTACCTACCCCTTCGGGGATGAGACCTGATGATGATGTGTTAAGTTGATTAATGAATGTGAAGCCCTGTCACTAAACAAGTCACTTTCATCCCTTGGATAAAAATGTACTATTAAAACTTTGTTTTGTTTTATTGACTCATTTTGACGACCTCCGTGTTTGAGTGGTCTGTATGCCGGTCTCAAGGCGTCACCATCTCGAGAGGTTCTGGGTTCGATCCCCGGTGGGGGCAAATGAATTTTCAGGCATTTGTTCTCCAGTCTTGGATGTTTATATATATTCAGGATATTTATATGTATTTATCGATTAAATATATTTATCCGTCATCTAGTGTCCGTAACACAAGCAGCATTAGTTGCTTAAAATGGGGCTAGTTGATAGGTGTGAATGTCCGAAGATATTTATATTTATATTTATTACGGTGTATAAACTAAGTATACGTTTTTAATAATGTTATCTCGACAATCTGTATGGTGAAGCCTTCGACATTACAACAGCGGAAACACCTTCCTTAACAATTTGACAGTAATTAACAAATATTTCTCTTATCTTTCCAGGTTCCTTCAACACAATGAAACGAAGGCCAAGATGGCTGGCAACTTGTTTATTTTGTGAGTATAATATACACATTACAAATCTTTATAATCCATACTAATATTATAAATGCGAAAGTAACTCTCTCTGTCTGTCTCGCTTTCACGTCAAAACTACTGAACCATTTTAACCGAAATGGTACACAGGTAGTCTAGAGCCTGAAAATGGACAAAGGCTACCTTTTATCCCGATATTCCCCTGGGAACGGGTGCCACGCGGGTGAATGTAATAAAAATTAAAAAACGCCTACCAGAAAAATAAAGGTCAAATTTACGTCACTATGAACATTGCTTCTAATAATAGAGTAGGAGTAAATTTTCAATTCCACCAATTGAGGCTAGTAGTTCCAATTTGAAAAAATCTTTTAGTGTTGAATAGCCTATTTAATGAGGAAGGCTCGGGTTACTCCTGTTGAGGTTTAATAGCTCGTCAGTGCGTTTGCGAGAGTATGGTTCGATTACTGCTTTTGAGTGTGTTATGCCGGACGTTCTAGCCAGTCTGCTTTTGCCTCGTTAAGGAGGTGGATTTTTTGTTTTTTTTTTTACATATGACAGGTAAGCTCTTGACCTTCATCTCACCTGATGGTAAGTGAGGATAAGGCCGAAGGTGGAAGCGAGCTTCACCTGTAATCCTCAACAACTGAGGACCTGGCTATCTTAAAACATCGTTATTATGGCGACAAATTTAGGTAAGACGGTGGTAGCTAGGCCAGGCGGGCTTAGAAGCCCTACCACCAACCAAACCGAGCAGAAAAACCCCTGCTACCGTGGGGAATCGAACCCCGGACCTCCCGATTTACACCCGGTGGTGTTAACCACTAGACCAGAGAGGCGGTTGAAATATAGGTTTATTATTTTTGCTAGTACCCCTTCGTTAGACTTATTTCGTTAGGTGGTATGACTATACTGGCGGAATTACTTACTTTTCTATGGTTGCGCTAGTATAGTAGCGCCACCTAACGTAATAAGTGGAACGAAGGGATAAAAGCAACAATAATAAGTTTTAGACGAACTAAAAACCCATGTATGAGAATAGCGATCTATACTACTTAATTTATCTATGGCTTTGTAGACCAATGAATGTGATTGGTGGATATCAGACGCATAGCAACGTATGTAGCACATCTCTGGTGGAAACGCTAACAGTGATGTAACATGTTAACCTTGAAATATTTCTATATGCATCTAGAACGCTATAAAATAAACTCAACCCAAAAACCTTTCGAATGACCTCCGAAAACCTATAAAACCTATATTTACGATCAATAATATAATAAGTCGGCCAATTTTTAAAAAACCTAGTAAATATTAGTCAATTTACATAATGATGTGCTTAATCCAAGGCTGAATTCTAAACTGGGCTTGTTTTGCGTTATTTAAATAGAAGTGCGTAATGTTTGATGGCGATGAATCTAGTTTGAGGCCTAAAGGCCCCTAAGGGTTAGTCAGAGACTAGGCAAAAGCACCGCAAAAGCAGCCCACAGCCATAGTCCGCGCTTCACCAAGCAGTGGCACTCAGCGTGACAGGTGGTGAGCCCGTCGCCGCTATAAGCTATTGGATGTTGTGCAGTTCTAAGTCCATTAGTCGCCATTTACGACACCCAAGCGAAGAGATGGGTCGGTAGTATTCTTTTATGGAGTCGCTGCCACACGGCTCATAAAATACATAAAATTTCCCAGTGGGATAGGCAGAGATTACAGATCTGGCAGACATACAAGTGCAGTTTAATGTAAATAACGCTTGCCTCACATTGTGCCCGGTGCATGGCAACAGGCTCGCTTTCACATAAGGACGTAGATATATCAGGCGATATGGCGATATGTGGATTTTAACAACTCCGCCTACTCTTTCGGGGATAGAGGTGTGATATAGTCTGTTGTTATGTAAGTCCCGTGTTGGTCCGGGACACAAAAAGAAAGTGCCAACTGCTTTTCTCGTCTAGCATGTCGTAAAAGGCGACTAAGGGCGTATTGGGTACTGGCTCTGTGATTGTGTAGGCGATGAGCTAGCCACTTGTTACTACTCTTTCACGATTTTCCATCTGACCAAACCCAATTTTTGTATGACTAATGGTCTTAAGGAACACAGTGCTCCTTGGACTGTGCCGACCGCTTCGGGGATTACAGACGTGATTGTGTGTGTGTGTTATGTTAGTATTCACAACACGAGTGCGTATGTTATGCAATTGTCCAACTATTTATGTTGAATTTTTACGACATGTTAAGCCATTGGTCGATATTGCAACCATTTATACCCACCCGCAATAGGCCAGCGTGGTTGTATTTTTGCCCATACCTCTCATGTTTGTCTCCATGAGGAAGGCCTGTGCCTGGGCACAGGCCTTCCTCATGGAGACTGCTGGAGTGGGATGTATATAGGTTGATGACGGCCGATTACGCCATCTTTACAAGAAAATCTAGAATTACTTACCCTTGACATTTCACAGAATGTCTGCAGATGATTCTAAGACCTGGCTTGTATTTAAATGACTTGCTCATTATTGAAATGAGCAAGTCATTTAAATACAGTACAGTGCGTAATTATTCAGATTTGTAACGGCTTACGTTCAGCAGGCTACGGACCTCCATTTTGCCTTATCAAGACATTAACTCCTCTGCCTACCCCCTTGGGGATAGAGGAATGCTGATAATAATAAGTAATGTTTATATTAGGTCCTTACCTATGAAATTGGTGTTTTGTATGGAGATTTTGAGGAATTCTGCATTTTCCATACTAAAATTTTTTCAGTTTTCTTCACAACGACAAATCCAAAGATAATAATATTTGGCATCTATCATTAGACAAGCTTTAGATATATGTGTAATATCACACTTCATAAAAATTATTTATCGTTTTTAAGTGAATGCAAATAAAATGATGTATTCGGGAGGCACTTAAAAAGAGTTGTCTCCGTGTCCAATTTTAACACAATCAAACTTACAACAAATTATCAAAACAAATCAAAAGAGCTCAAAAATATAGTCTATTTTTAGACGAGGTAATTATTTTTTAGGAATACTCTGAATCTTAATAGTTACAGACAAAATACTAAGAGAGAAAAAAAAACACCAATTTCATAGGTAAGGACCCAATATTAAGGCAACGGTAGCCGAGTTGGGACGGACGGGGCACTACTCGTTCGATAAAACTTATGTATGTGTGATTATCGCTTGTTACATTGTGCCCGGTGTATGGCAACAGGCTCGCCACCTGTTACATGGGGACCTAACATATCTTTTTTTTTTTTTTTTATACAACTAGGGTGGCAAACAAGCATACGGCCCACACAGATGGGCAGTGGTCACCGTACCCTATGGACGCCTGCAACACCAAGGGCATCACCAGCGCGTTGCCGACCCTTAAAAAACCTTTTCACGCCCTTTTTGAAGGACTCCATGCTGTAGTCTCTTGGGAAAGCCTCACCAGGGAGTTCATTCCACAGCCTAAGCGTACGAGAAAGGAAATTCCTCCTAAAACGCACGGTACGCGACCATTTTGCTTCTAACGTGTGAGGATGAATTCCCTGGCGATGGCGAGCGGTGCGGTGATAAAAAGAAGCTGTTGGCATCATGTCAAATAGCTCCTCAGAGCAGACCCCATTGTAAAAGTGGTAGAACACACACAAGGAAGCAAAATCTCTCCTCAAACTTAAGGGCTCAATACCGCTTGTGAGCTCGGGATCGCCGACAATTCTCATGGCTGGAAAAATGGCTCTTTATCTGGCGAAATGTGGGTGTTTAACACCTCTGCCTACCCCTTAGGGGAAAGGGGCGTGAAGATAATAATATGTTATATTAAGACCGGGCACAGTTTTGGGGAAATTCAGTTTTTTTTACTTTAACGGCCTTTATGTGTTGTGTTGCTACTTTTGTCAGTCTTAGGATGGGTGACCTTTATGATCTGGAGTTCCTTCGTGCTTCGGCACGTTAAGACGTCGGTCCCGATTGTAATAGTAACCGTTCCTACGCACCAACCCACATTGGGCCAGCGTGGTGGTGTTACGGCCCATACTCCTCATGTGTTTCTCCATGAGGAAGGCATGTGCCCAGCAGTGGGACGTATATAGGCTGAGGACATGAGCAAGACGGAGCAGTGGTTTCACATATGATTTTGCGTTTCATACTTATTCCAATGCATCCATACTAATATTATAAATGCGAAAGTAGCTTTGTGTGTATGTCTCGCTTTTACGTCAAAACTACTGAACCAATTTAACCGAAATTTAAACCAATATAACCGTACACAGATAGTCTAGAGCCTGAGAAAGGACATAGGCTACCTTTTATCCCGATATTCCCATAAGAACGGGTGCCATGCGGGTGAATTTAAAAAATTTTAAATAACGCCTCCCAGAAAAAATGAAGGACAAATTAACGCCACTATGAACTTTGCTTCGAATAATAGAGAAGGAGTAAATTGTCAATTCTACTAATTGAGGCTACTGTTCCAAGTTGAAAAAATCTTTCAGTGTTGAACAGCCTGTTTATTGGTGAAGTCATAGGCTACATACCATCACACTATCTTAAAGTAACTATTCTACGCGGACGAAGTCGCGGGAAAAGTTATAAAGTTCATCATCATTTTTTATTACATCATTTATAAGTACCTTGTTATTAAATAATATGTTAGGAATGAAAATTATATTTGTTATATCCACATAATATTGGGTCCTTACCTATGAAATTGGTGTTTTTATTCTGTCTTAGCAATTTGTCCGTAACTATTAAGTTTCAGAACATTCTTATAAAATAATTGCCTCTTCTAAAAATAGACCATATATTTGAACTCGTATTATTTAATTTGATAATTTTTTGTGAGTTTAATTGTGTTAAAATTAGACACAAAGACAATTATTTTTAACTGCCTCCCGAATACATCATTTGATTTGCATTAACAAAAAAAGATGAATAATTTTTTTCAAGCGTGTTCACACACATATTGCTAAAGCTTGTCTAATGATACATGCCAAATATTATTATCTCTGGATTTATCGTTGTGAAGAAAACTGATAAAATGTTAGTATGTAAAATGCAGACCTAATACGTCCCACGCAAGCATTTCGCTAAATATCTTAGCGATGAGCTGACTGTAAAAACCAATTATTACTAAAATAACTTTCCTGTTAGTTTTTTAAACTTTGCGGTTTTTATTTGAATCCCAACCACGTTATCACTGGTATACCTGCATAATAATCAGTTAATTAGTTATTATAATGTTCATAGCTGTATATTTTGTAACCAAATAATGAATGTCCTTTCTTTTTAAATAAAACTAGCTGTTGCCCGCGTCTTCGCTTGCCTCGCACTGCGCTGGTGAACAACAGACTCGCGTTTAGCTATCAGGCGACATGTTTACACCCCTTCGGGGATAGACGCGTGAACTGTTGCAGTTTTTATTATTATAGAGCTCCATTTGTCCTAATTATGTGTTTGTTTGTGCTCAATAATGTGTTTTCCTCTTCTACGAAGAATCTTTCTTCTATGATATTGATTCCAACTTCTTCAATTTCAGGTATAGCGGTAGCCGTGTTATCGTCCGAACTACCGTCGGTGTCTGCAGTCAAAGCCACGTCTCTGATCTTCTCGAAGACCACCAGCACCACACCAGCGCCAGAAGACCCTTCAGGTCCTGACGATGAGGCCCCGGTAATTTTTTATGATATTACTGTTAGACCAAACCTATTTTCTAGAGTAACTTTTTAATATATACCACCCTGGTTAGTTTTGATATGACATATATGTTCTATAGTTTGAATTAATAAATAAATAAAATAATAAATATCCTCAGACATTCACACCTATCAACTAGCATTTTAAGCAACTAAATGCTGCTTGTGTTACGGATACTAGATGACGGACAAATATATTTAATAGATAAATACACATAATTATTCAGAATATGCATAATATAATACATATATAATGAACATCCAAGACTGGAGAACAAATGTCTGAAAATTCATCACCCAAACACTTACCTCCACTGGGGATCGAACCCAGTACCTCTCAAGATGGCGACGCTTTGAGACCGGCGTACAGACCACTCGACCACGGAGGTCGTCATTTTTTGTTTTTATATATGTCATTACTTTGTTAACTGTCTATCTGTCTGTCGAAATATACCACTGTGTGAACTCATAAGAGTATTTTTCTCACAAAATCCTTTTCCGCAAACATAAAATACGAAAAAGATACTCTTAGCTTGTTGAGAGTAGGAAAAAAATTATACAAGTTCTTCCTGCATTCCTTTTTTATTTCGCATCACTTACTAAATATCCTTACCTGACTTGCTTCTCTGCACAGGCATAGTATTTATATATATTTGTATATGTATATATGTTTATGTTTATATATGTATTTTTGTATATATTGGGTCCTTACCTATGAAATTGGTGTTTTTTTTCTCTCTAAGTATTTTGTCTGTAACTATTAAGATTCAGAGTATTCCTAAAAAATTATTACCTCGTCTAAAAATAGACTATATTTTTGAGCTCTTTTGATTTGTGTTGATAATTTGTTGTAAGTTTAATTGTGTGAAAATTGGACACGGAGACAACTCTTTCTAAGTGCGTCCCGAATACATCATTTTATTTGCATTCACTTAAAAACGATAAATAATTTTTATGAAGTGTGATATTACACATATTACTAAAGCTTGTCTTATGATAGATGCCAAATATTGGATTGGATTGGATTTGTCGTTGTGAAGAAAACTAAAAAAATTTTAGTATGGAAAATGCAGTATTCCCCAAAACCTCCATACAAAACACCAATTCCTTAGGTAAGGACCTAATAGTATATTTATCATATTTTGTAGATTTCCTATTTTTAGGAATAAGCTTATATTTCATTTATTTTTATATTTTTTTTATTTCTAGTTAAAACTTGCATTTTTTGCACTGGTGTCGTTTCTGTCACTATGAAATCTCACACATCTGTGTCGGGTTAACAGGAAGAGATCTCTGGATAATAGGGATAAGTCCTCCCTTGCAAACTTGTATTTATCACTGTATTGTTTATTTTTGTTGGTGCAATAAAGAGTTTAATTATAAAGACTGGACTGAGTGCTGCTTATATGGGTCCGGGTCGGATTGCCCCGGCTGGTATGCACCCAAATTTTATGGGTCTAAGACCCGTCTAGAATTTTACCCGCCTCTCTGGTCTAGTGGCTCACACCACCGGGTGTTGATCGGGAGGTCCGGGTTCGATTCAGCAGTTTTTCTACTCGATTTCATTGGTGGTAGGCCTTCTAAGCCCGCCTGGCTAGCGCCGTCTTACCTAAATTGGTCGCCATAATAACAATGTTACAAGCATTGTTGTGTTCCAGCAATCAGAGGTAAGATAACAAACAAACAAAAATAACTTTATTTCATAGGCCAAACCTGGCACTTAAAAACGTCAATATTTTACAGTTTATAAATTGAAAAAATTATATATTTAAATAAAAAGTATATTCTAAATTAAGGTGGTAATTAACCTTAATTTAGAATATACTTTTTATTTAAATATATACAAGTACAACCGCAGAGTATTGACTGTGGTTATAATTGAAACAAGCGGCCGATATAGCCGGATAGCCAGTTCCTCAGTTGTTGAGGATCACAGGTGAAGCTCGCTTCCACCTTCGGCCTTATCGTCACTTACCATCAGGTGAGATTAAGGCCAAGAGCTTACCTGCTATATGTAAAAACAAAATCAATTCCAAGCGTAGATCTCTGCCTGAGCAACCCTAGAAAGGGGGGTTAAATGGGGATGAATCGCGCCATCTCTTTCTAACGATGTTCAAGAAGAGCATTGCTTGAGTTCTGTTATATAAGTCTTTGGGGTTGATATGATTATGACATCCAAATAAAACAATAAAGTTTTACCACACAATAACACCTTCAGACAAAAGTGGTTGAATTCATGAAAGATTATTGGTACCGAACATAAAATGCATGAAGATGATAAAAGAAACTTAAATTAACCAATTTAATTGAACATTTTGTTCTCGCGTTATGCTGAATTGGGTCTCCCATTCCATGCAGTTGTGGGGCTTTTTTTGTTTTTTTTTTCAAAGATCATTAAGCTTAAGTTCTTTTGTTTCAACCTTAGTTTCACAATTTTATGTAAATAAATATATTTTTCTTTTTCTTTCGATTAACTAACGCAAGGATTTTCGTGCACTTCGTGTTTCGATCTCAAATCTCTTACCTTGGCGCGCTGCCTCTCGTCCCCGTTCGGTTCTCCTCGGTGGTCATCGCACGGTCCCCGTTTCTGCGCATGCGTGCGTCTCCGATGTAGGGTTCCGAGGTCCGATATCAGGGCGCGCGGACGATAACATCCAAAATTGAAAATATGCATGAGTTTTTGTGAATGTTGTGGTAATTATCAAATAATGAAAAATAATATTAGGTCCTTACCTATGAAATTGGTGCTTTGTATGGAGCTTTTGGGGAATTCTGCATTTTCCATACTAACATTTTATCAGTTTTCTTCACAACGACAAATCCATAGATATATGGCATGTATCATTAGACTAGCTTTAGTAATATGTGTAATATTACACTTCATAAAAATTATTTATCGTTTTTAAGTGAATGCAAATAAAATGATGTATTCGTGAGGCACTTAAAAAGAGTTGTCTCCTTGTCCAATTTTAACACAATTAAACTTACAACAAATTATCAAAACAAATCAAAAGAGCTCAAAAATATAGTCTATTTTTAGACGAGGTAATTGTTTTTTAGAAATACTCTGAATCTTAATAGTTGCGGACAAAGTACTAAGACAGAATAAAAACACCAATTTCATAGGTAAGGACCCAATATAAATTATGTACAAAATATGACGCGTAGGTGTAGCCCACAAGTCAAAGTTTTTAACCTAAAATGTAGGTCCATACCGGCCGGGGCAAACCGAACTGGGGCCATAAAGCGATTCTCACACTGACACACGACAGTGCGTCGTGCGTTGAGTGCTCTAACATTGTATGAAATTATGTCCTTTTATATAGAAAAAAAACACAGTCCGCACTGAACACGCAACCATGCGCGCTCAAGTGCTTCCCGCGCGAACATGCGGGGAATCGCACAAATACGCACGTGGGTGCGTCAGACACAAGGTATGGCGTGATTGTATGTGGCTTGTATGGGATAGTCAGAGCCATCGAATCGCATCTATGCGCGTGCGTTTTAACATGCACCAAGATGTTATAGACTCCCGCAAGTACAAGAAGGGACATATGGTGAGGTGTTGATGTAGAAATTATACTCGGAGAAGTCGTCACTTATTGTGTATTTAAGATATTTAAGAACTAGCTGTTGCCCGCAACTTCGTTCGCGGTTACTATGGTTTTTTTAACTATCCCACGGGAACCTTTTAATTTTTCGGAATAAAAAGTATCTAAGATGTTGACCAGGGATATCAGGAGGGATATCACCATACAAAATTTCATTGAAATTGGTCCAGCCATTTCGGAGATTAGATTGTACAAACAGACTAACAGAGAGAGAGAGACAAAAAAAAGTGGTATTTTCCCTCTTTTATATCCCCTGATTTCAAACATTTATTATCTATGTACAGACCGACCTCTATAGTTTTATTATAATTATGTATAGATATTGTAAACCTATCGTTGTAGTCACCACAATCCGTTGAATATTCCCTTGTAGTAAAATATAATAACAATTGCTACCAAGGTCCCTTTGCTCTGCAGGAAATGTAGCAATCTGATGTATTCGACGAATGTAGGACGTTATCAAGGTGAATCACTTTTCACTTCCTTGAGTCGAATAGGTTTATCGATTCAATCAAATTCAATCGATTAAATATGGATATTATACAATTATTTGATTTGAAACATGAAACACTTTGAGAAGGTGATAAACGCCTCTATCCCCGAAGGGGTAGGCAGAGGGAGGCGAAGGTGAACACCCACATTTCGCCAGACAATTTAAGTCTCCATGTAACAGGGAGCAAGCTTGTTACAATCAACTTTTAAAAATGGTTGATGTACAAACCATTGTTAAAAGTTGTTTCGTAATTTGGCCAATAGATGGCGCTGTTCCCAAGGACGGAAATTACTGAAACACGCTATTTAGTTTTTTCACCGAATGAATATAGGCTCCGATTTTTTATATATAATAAATTCTTTTTGTATGGTTTAAAGGTATGTTTTATTTAGAACCTTTTCCATTACACCATCAGGAGCGACCTGTTGTACCCAAGGTTATACAAGCGATAATCACAATCGTACTTCAGTTTAATTCAAATTCAGTGGTACAGGTGGTTGGATGGAATCCGCGAGCTTTTGAACGAGTGCCGTCTTTTCCAACTCGGCTACCACTCCCTTCATCATTATCATCAAGCGTGTTTGTCCTCAGCTGGACATAGGTCTCCCCTAATGCACGCCACTGCTCTCGATCTTCGGCCGTTCTCATCCAGCCCACTCCAGCCAACCTACGAATATCGTCATTCGATCTTGTCACTGGGCGTCCCACACTGGGCTTACCGAGCCACGGTCTCCACTCAAGAACTTAACCACACCTTTCCGTCTTTTCGCCGTGTGGTAGCGACTCGCCAACCCACCTCTTCCGCTGGGTTTCGTTAAAGGCGACTAGGCAACGGACCATCTGTCACGCTGAGAGCATTCACTGCTTGGAGAAGCGCGGATATGGCAGTGGGTTGTTTTTGCGGTACTTTTCCCTATTCTCTGACTAACCCTTAGGGGATAATAGTCGTGATTATAATTATGTATGTAAATCCCAATTCTTTACAGGAAACGACAGCAGCTGATGTCCACAATTCCACCAGAAAGTTGACGGGCATCCCGCAAATCGACTACATCTTGGACCCGAACCTGCCCCGGGAGCTGAACGGGTATAACTTGTCTGAGTACCCGTTCTACGAGGCTGTCCCGCCACCGGAGACGATGGACTTCAAATGTGATGGTCTACACGATGGGTTTTACGCGTCTGTTCCTCATAAGTGTCAGGTGAGTGAAACATTATTAGTAAAAAGCAGAAGTGCCACGAATATTCCTCTTTATTCGGTATTCGGCATATCGGCCGAATATCCGGTTGGGTAATGGTTAAACCTAATATTGGGTCCTTACCTATGAAATTGGTGTTTTCATTCTGTCTTAGCAATTTGTCCGTAACTATTAAGTTTCAGAACATTCTTATAAAATAATTGCCTCGTCGAAAAATAGACCATATATTTGAACTCGTATTATTTAATTTGATAATTTTTTGTAAGTTTAATTGTGTTAAAATTAGACACAAAGACAATTTTTTTTAACTGCCTCCCGAATACATCATTTGATTTGCATTAACATAAAAACGATGAATAATTTTTATCAAGCGTGTTCACACACATATTGCTAAAACTTGTCTTATGATACATGCCAAATATTATTATCTCTGGATTTGTCGTTGTGAAGAAAACTGATAAAATGTTAGTATGGAAAATGCAGACATCCCCAAAATCTCCATACAAAACACCAATTTCATAGGTAAGGACCTAATATTTGATATTCGTTTATTCGGTGAAACCACTATTCGGCGCAACTCTAGTAAAGAGGATAGGATGCTGAGCTGATGAGCGATAGAGAAGAATGGAAAGGCACTAGAGCAATGTAAGACTCTATCGACCTCAGTCTAAACCCTTCTCACTGCTAGGCACAGGTCTACCTCATGGAGAAACACATAAGAAGTCTGGGCTGTAACACCTCCACGCTTGGCCAATGCGGGTTGGTGGGTAGAAATGGTTGCAATAGCGGCCGGGACCAATGGCTTAAAAAAAACAGTTTATAAAAATACACTTCAAATCGAAATACCAACATTATCATCATAAAAATAGCATTTCTTTACAAGGCTTGTTAACCTTCAACCATCTCTTTTCAGTTAAGCAGTTCAAAATTCAAAAAAATTCAAAATCATTTATTCAGTTTAGATGCGTCTTAGCGCATGCTTATGAATGTCATAAACATTTTACAATATTACGTGAAAGAGAAAAAACTACGCCATCCGTTCACAAAACTACCAGGAGGCCTTGTTCTGAGAAGTAGTGCCTAGTTCAAATTGACTAGCCTTTGTTTCTGTTTTAATCATATCATCTAAGCTTGATCCGGGACACAAAAAGAATGTGCCAACTGCTTTTCTTGCCTAGCATGTCGTAAAAGGCGACTAAGGGCGTATTGGGTACTGGGTCTGTGATCGTGTAGGCGATGAGCTAGCCACTTGTTACTCCTCTTTCACGATTTTTCATCTGACCGAACCCAATTTTTATATGGCTTAATGTGGTCTTAAGGAACTCAGTGCTCCTTGGACTCTGCCTACCCCTTCGGGGATTATAAACTCATCCTGACTGCAGTGTCTGTTTTGAAAACAATTATTTGAGGTGGACTACAGCTCAATTTACCAACTTACAGGTGTACCATCACTGCCTTTTCGGCACGAGGTACGATTTCCTGTGCGCAAATTACACAGCGTTTGACCAGAAGACCTTCATCTGCCACTTCGTCTCCGAAGTAGATTGCAAGAACTCTCCGAATTATTTCAACAGGTGTGTATATTTCTTACAGGGAGATTCCTTTGTCCTTTTCTGCTGATCGGACTACTGGAGTAAAAACAATTTTTTTTTCGTATTTTCCCTCTTTTTGACCCCCTGACTTGGTTTTAAGCATTATTTTTTTTATTTATTTGATAGAACTTCTATCAAATGTCTGTACATAGAAAAATACCAAAAAATATTTTTTAAATTTTTTTGTTTTATTATATGTATAGCTTGTTGCCTAGCTTTATGTGTTGGTTAGGTTAGGTTGGTTAGTTAGGTTATGTGATGACACAAGTTTTATATAAGCAACCATATAAAATATAAGAGATATCGTTATTCTAAACACATGCGCAGGCAACGCGCGGTTTAAGAAGACGGTCCAAGAAGATGCGCGTACCGCGTTCACATGTGCGATATTTGCTCAAAATGGCCGTTACAGTTGAAGAGCTATAGGTATCACTAAGCATACATCAACATAACCAACATAAACATATCAGCACGCCTCTTCCCCGAAGGGGTAGGCAGAGGTGTTAAACACCCACATTTCGCCAGATATGTTAGGTCCCCATGTAACAGGGGGCGAGCCTGCCATGCACCGGGCACAATGTGAGGCTAGCGATATTCACAATGAACTGTACATAAGCTTTATTCAAACTCAGTGGTACAGGCGGTGGGATCGAATCCGCAATTACTCAATTAATCCGAATTACTTTGGCTGTAACATTTCCTAGACATTGTATAAAGCTCCTAGAAATTATACATTTCCGGTAACATATAATAATATTTATTTAAATATTTTTTATGTAACTATATTTCCGTCATCTAGTTGCCATAACAAGAAGCGGCATGTCTGTCCTCAGCCTATATTCGTCCCACCGCTGGGCACAGGCCTTCCTCATGGAGAAACACATGAGTATGGGCCGTAACACCACCACGCTGGCCCAATGCGGGTTGGTGGGTAGAAACGGTCGCAATAGTGACCGGGAATAACGGCTTAACGTGCGTTCCGGAGCACGGAGGAGCTCAAGTTCACAATGTTTTGGTCACCCATCCATGGCCTGACCATGGCGAAGGTAGCTTTGTCTTCAATCGAAAGCCAAAGCGTACTAACCACTACGCCACCGGGATCCTCAGGAATTTAAAGCTATTGAATTAAATATTGAATTGGTGTGACAGAATATATACATATTAATTATATATATTCATTCAAATCTCAATATAACGTCCATTTCATTCAACACAATACATACACACATACACTTACATCACACAAACGCAGTTCCTATTAATATATTTAACAATGGGGATTGTCTAATATTTTCGACATGCTGTTTTTATAGTTGAAATGGATAAAATAGATCAATTTGAGAAACTAATTTCAATATTTTCGTTATTTTTAAAGTAATAACTTTTATACGGAATTTTGAAAAAACGTGATCGTTTTATTATGATGACGTCACTGTTGGCGTAACATTGTGTAACACCTTTGCTTCAAGGGAAAAAGAATGCCGTCAAACAAATGTCAACACTCATGTGTCACTCATTCGTTTATTTTTTTTACTGTAAAAATACCACAAGCGACGCGAATTAACAGTTTTCTTATTATTTCGTGAAAAAACTACTATGTCGTGAAATAATTTTGTCAAAGCGGACTCACGGAATCTGCCGAAAGTAGAGAATGTTATGATTTTGGAATATATGTCTACAAATAACCAACATAACCTTGCTGAAATAAGAGGAACCAAAAACTTGAAGTGAACAAACAGTACAGAATAGCTTCAGAGAAAGTTGTTAGCACATACATGAAAAATGAGGAAATAACGGATAAATTAGAACACAAGGCATGTGTTAAATGATGACTTGTAATAAAAATGAGGGGTTATTTTGTGTTTCTGATCCTTTATTTGAAACCACCAAGAACATCCATATTGTTTGGGTGGATTACAATGAAGCCTACATATTATTATTTATTTTTTGAATTACTTGATAGTGTTAAAAAATAAAGATCTTTTAAAATATTTTCTATCTAGAAAGAGAAAAAAGAAAGTGTGTTAATAAAAACATTTTTACTCAATAACTTTTTATTATTTCTCCTTGTAAATTGATAAGTCCACTTACTATCATGACTATTTCGTCCAAATATGGTACAAACTGATAGTTCACTACAGAGCGAGGTTTAAATAAAGCATACTCTCTAACACGTCTAATAACTCTCTACATAAACATCCTAAATACATTTTTGGTTTCTTAAATACTGTGTCTAACATAATTTTTCTAGACGGGAAGATACTCTTAGTTGATTCATGCACTGTAGATAGATTCCTCAGTCTCTGTTGTACATCCAAACAAAGGAGTGGTCACAGATGATGTGTCTTGTGAAGATATCACTTTCACTGTAGCAATATTAGTTAGCGGTTTTCTACTTATATAGTTAGTTCTTATGCACCATTTTTATTCCATACTGTGTTGCAACATTCATCTGTAAAACAAACGTTAATGTTATTTATCAATAATATAGAGATATAAAAATATCTTCGCGACTATTAATTATACTGTTTCTTTAGCATTGTTTTTCTCAGTAAAATATACTTTACCTTTGTGGGCATGGTAGGACACGTAGAAGTACTGGGCATTACTATTTCCTCACGTTTTCTTTTCAATGGTCTGCTACTGCTTGTAGGTTGTTCAAGTAACTTGTTCAATTCTGAACAGTCTTCGCTTGCATCTTGAGCAATTTTACGAAGTGAAGCCGACGCTATGAGTTTGAGTTCTTGGTTCATTAACTTACATTGGTACCTTACAGGTAGGAACAAATCACTTTCTATATTCCATAATTATTCAACGTTTGTTTATTAAAACAATGAGAACAAATCGTATTTACCTTACAATGTAAGGTTATAATTTGTTGTTTGTGACTTATGACACTTGTGTTTGTAAATGTCATTTCTGTCATTGCTGTCATAGCAAACACATTACTGATATTCAGCCAACAGTGACGTCATTTGAAGGGCAAATGAAGGTTATTCATTTAAAGGCTAAAATATTAATAATCCATGATTATTTTCGCATTCTAACTAATAGGCTACGATCAGCAACCTTATTCCTCGAAATGGTTTTCACTTTATAACAATTTAAAAAAATGAGACAATCCCCATTGTATAAATTCTTTTTTAAGGAACAATCTCAGTTTATATTTTATTTCACTTATTTTATTTCAATGATTTCAATTCATTTCAATAATATTAACTAAAAAAATAACATTGTTCATGTTTGTATTAGGTTCTTACCTATGAAATTGGTATTTTGTATGGAGATTTTGGGGAATTCTGCATTTTCCATACTAAATTTTTTTCAGTTTTCTTCACAACGACAAATCCAAAGATATTTGGCTTCCATCATTAGACAAGCTTTAGTAATATGTGTAATATCACACTTCATAAAAATTATTTATCGTTTTTGAGTGAATGCAAAAAAAATGATGTATTCGAGAGGCACTTAAAAAGAGTTGTCTCCGTGTCCAATTTTAACACAATTAAACTTACAACAAATTATCAAAACAAATCAAAAGACCTCGAAAATATAGTCTATTTTTAGACGAGGTAATTGTTTTTTAGGAGTACTCTGAATCTTAATAGTTGCAGACAAAATACTAATATAGAAAAAACACCAATTTCATAGGAAAGGACACAATATTTACAATAATTTATTCTCTCATAAAACCACAAATTTGTAACACCGCGCGTCCAATAAATGTAGTATCTATTGTATAAGCACTTGGCCGCTGCAAGACAAGCATAGCTTAGTGCAATGGCCGCATGAAAATTGTAAAATTAGATTTAAGTTTCTTGAAAATAAATAAATTATTATTATTTTTATTTCTATTTTCTACATCTCAGCTTAAAGCTGATTTTTTTTTTTTTTTTTTTTTTTATTAATTTTACCAAAAACTCCTCCACTTACAAATTATGATAGTCTTACAATTATTGAACTGAACAAATTGCCAATAAAAGGTGTTTCTTTATTTAGTTATTTATAAGCAAAGACAAAAGACATAAAGAAAAAATTATAGATAAAATTATACAATGTGATACTATTTATATCTTTATATTTCTTCACACATAAACCATATTAGTTAGAATCACCGAGGTGAAAGATATCACGCGGATTTACATAAAATAACAGAGTACACCACAAAATATTTATAACACTTATATGCATAAAAAACAAAAGATAATTATTATTATATCAAGCCTCAGAGTAAACAGAACTGGAGTAGCCTTTGTCTAACATTCCCCTCTGCCAAATGCACAAGCATCGGATGCTTGCACGTTTAATAAAACTAGTTGAGCCGCCAGCCATAACATTGTAAACGTTGCGGCGAACAGAGCTCCCGCAAAAATGCCTGCCTGTGCTGTTTTTTGTTGTAAAAATAAATAGAAAACATCGAGTATGCTAAAAGATGGTGTCACCTTTTATTTGTAATTATAATTTTTAAGATTTCATGATTATTTACTTAATTATTTCATGTTTTAGAATTCTACGATTTCAAATTTCGAGCGCTAGTCTCGTGGGGAGTGCGGCTGTGACGTTGTCAAAACGCACACCCCACGTGACTATTTTAAGCGTGTGTGTGCGTGAAATTTAAATTTGTGTGTCGAATTATGCATGTGTGCATTTGTAAGAACGGCTGGCTTTGAGTGTAGTGGTAACCTCACCCCCCCCAAGAAATGGCAGAAAAAAATGTTTGAGTAATTGACTAATGGCTACTCCAGTTCTGTTTACTCTAAGTATCAAGCCCATGCAAGTTGGTGAATTTGTGTCGCGTGTGTGTGTGTGTGTGTGTGTGTGTGTGTGTGTGTGTGTGTGTGTGTGTGTGTGTGTGTGTGTGTGTGTGAGTGTGTGTGTGTGAGTGTGTGTGTGTGAGTATGCATCATCCCGTTTCACTCAAAATGTTTTCTCTACACTTACGGGTTGTCACCAAGTAAGTGCGGAGTATGTATGTGTTATGTTATTGGTACATGATTCTCTTCGGTTTGCAGAAATTTTCTCACTATTCTACAGGTGTTGAGGATGACGGCTTTCTGTAGAGTTATATATAGCGTGTCATTGAGGTCTAACATTTTGAGGCTATTATTATTATTATTACAGAAACGAAGCACTGTATAAGCAAGACACAACAACTACCACTACCCCGTCGACTACAAGCACGACTACGACTACGACTACAGAGCGACCCCATCGCCCAGGGCGTCGGCGCCCCGCACACCGGTTTGAATACTACGATGACGATTACTACTACCCAAGGGATGACTACGAATATGAGGACAGGTTAGTTTTTTTTATATAATTACAAATAACACACACATACATTTGATACATTGATTTTTTTGTACACTGTGACTCAGCGTACATTCTCGCTAAAGTAACAATAACACACGTATTGTTGTTTCGAATGTTATATGTTATAAACAAAACACTGGTCTGGAAGATATCGCTCTCAGCGATAAGGCCGCCCACTGTGCGAATATTTTGTATACCCTCCACCATTAATCACACAACGAGGCATTTTTTTTACATAGACATATATAGTAGTAGCGGCCAACCCCGACGTTTTGTTTTGTCAAAATATTGGGTCCTTACCTATGAAATTGGTGTTTTTATTCTGTCTTAGCACTTTGTCCGTAACTATTAAGTTTCAGAACATTCTTATAAAATAAATAAAATAAATAAATAAATATCCTCAGACATTCACACCTTTCAACTAGTCCCATTTAAAAATAATTGCCTCTTCTAAAAATAGACCATTTATTTGAGCTCGTATTATTTAATTTGATAATTATTGTAAGTTTAATTGTGTTAAAATTAGACACAAAGAAAATTATTTTTAACTGCCTCCCGAATACATCATTTGATTTGCATTAACATAAAAACGATGAATAATTTTTATCAAGCGTATTCACACATATTGCTAAAACTTGTCTAATGATACATGCCAAATATTATTATCTCTGGATTTGTCGTTGTGAAGAAAACTGATAAAATGTTAGTATGTAAAATGCAGACATCCCCAAAATCTCCATACAAAACACCAATTTCATAGGTATGGACCTAATAAATAAATATCTTTAAACATTCACACCTAATAAATTATTTTTAAAGGAATACTCTGAATCTTAATAGTTACAGACAAAATACTAAGAGAGAAAAAAACACCAATTTCATAGGTAAGGACCCAATATTAAATGTTTTTTTTTCAACATTCTAACTTCAGATATTTATCTTCCTCTTTCAGAGTGAGAAGGCCAAGGCCACGCGGGCAGGGGCGACCATCGAACAGAAGGCCTCAGGAAGACTATGATACTGACAGGTTAATTCTTTTTGTACCTTCATTCAACATATATTTGCAGTTCTTCAGATGCAGCAGATGTCTAGATATAACCACTTTCCGTCAGGTGACCCGTCTGTCCGTTTACCTCCTGTTATATAAAAAAGGGTGTTGATAAATGTATTGATAACACATCCATACAATCACGCCTATAATCCCCGAAGGGATCGGCAGAGTCCAAGGAGCACTGTGTTCCTTAAGACCACATTTGGCCATAGAAAAATTGGTTTTGGTCAGATGGAAAATCGTGGAAAAAGTAGTAACAAGTGGCTAGCTCATCGCCTACACAATCACAGACCAGTACCCAACACGCCCTTAGTCGCCTTTTACGACGTCGCCTTTTGTATTCTTTTGGCGTCCTGGACCAACACAGGACTGTTATTGAAACAGTCAGCAAAATATTCGTATTTTAGTCAGCAAAAAATACTATTGGTCAACAGAATAACTAATTGGGCAGCAAGTTATAGGTAGCAGATATTTTTAATTGGTCAGCAAAATAACTTATTGGGCAGCAACACAAATGTTTTCTCCGAAAAATTATATGATATATGTTATTATTTTCTATTACCCTTAAAAACAATATTTATAATGTCTAGTCAATTAAAGCAAGGTGATTATTGACACAAATACTGTTTTTAAGTATCATTAATTAACTTTAACCTAACATCTATCAGAATAAATTTCCAAGGAATTGATCCTTTTCCAAAATTTTACACATTTCTGATAACATATTATTGCACCCCAAATAATGATTTTGCTGCCCAACTAATTATTCTGCTGACAAAATAATTATTTGGCTGTAATACTTATTTAGCCAGCCAAATTGCTGCCCAAATGATTTTTTGACTGTCTTTTTGTTTCTGACCATATTAATTCAAAGTCACATTTTAGTGTTGGTTTTTTCGGTTTCCCTAATAATAAAAATGTGACCAACAAATGTTGCATTGAAAATTCTTATTTTTCCAGATACGAACGTCGCCCAAGACCAAGAGACGATCCAGAAGAAGACGTCGACGACCGCGCACAGTATGACAGAAGACCGTCCAAAAGACCGTACGACCAGAGAAGACCGTACGAGGAAGACGAAGACAGAAGACCTGGATATAGGAGTAGACGTCCTCTTAGACCGAGAGACGAAGACGATAGGTATGATGAGGAGAGGCCTAGGGGACAGAAGAGAGATGAGAGGCCACGAGAGAAAAGACCTAGAGATGAATATAGGCCGAGGGATGAGAGTTCCAGAGACGAAAGACCTCGAGATGAGATCAGACCTCGTGATAGTGATAGGCCACGAGACGATGTAAGGCCACGAGATTCCATCAGACCTCGAGATGAAGTCAGACCCCGTGATGATATTAGACCCCGTGAGTCAGATAGACCACGAGATGACATAAGACCCCGTGACAACGATAAAACTCGAGATGATGCCAAAAGTCGTGATGAAGCTAAACCTAGAGACGAATACAGGCCCAGAGATGACTTCAGGCCTCGTGACAGTGACAGACCCCGAGATATAGAAAGGCCCCGAGAAGAACCAAGACCAAGAGACGAAGGGCGCGCTCGTGATGATATCAGGCCCAGAGATGAAAAAAGACCTCGCGATGGCACGAGACCACGAGAAGACAGACGACCTTTAAGAGATGATGACACTGAACCTAAAAGAGATACACGGGTGAGAGATGACAGGTATCCGAGCAACGAAGGAAGGAGGTACCGAGATGAACGACCGTACAGGAGAGAGGAAAGACCGTACGCGAAGCCGGAGAGGAATTATGACGATGAAAAAGTCCAAGATGATAAAAGAGATGCTCCATCAGCTCCTGAAGGTCAAGGCCTGGTAAAACCGAATGGGCACGGTCTTTTCAGCAAACCTCGATTACCGCCAAAGATCAAAAGACCAGTTCCAGTAAGCGCTAAAAATAAATTCGAATATGTAACAGTCACAACTACTAAAGCCCCTCCTAAGGTTGATGATGATGAATATTATGATGAGTATGAAGAAGATGATACTACAAGGCCTTCGTCTTCAGGGAAAACTAGTACAGTCCAACAAAGGCCTCGGCCTGAGCCGGTAGAAAAGGAAAAGTTCAAGCCATCTCGCCCACACGGTCAGCTGGCTAGCTACAAAGACAGACGAGGAACTAAGAAACCAAATAACGACGACGAATACTTCGATGACCATCAATACAAAAGACGACCTCCTAAAACAGAACAGAGACCAAAAGTACCTTTAGACGATTATTACTACGACTACGACGACCCGAAAGATAAAAAAATTGTCAAACAAGAAGAGGATATCAAGGCAAAGATTAAGGATGTCAGAATGAACGTCAAAATTGTTAAGAGGCCTTTTTTACCGTCTAGGGGTGGTAGTCCCTACTTACCTAGGGGCTTGCAGCCAATTGCCGGCAGAGATCTAACTGCTCCCCTAAAAACCACCCCTAAACCCACCACCACTACGACTACATCTGCACCTACTACTACTTCTGCTAAAACTACTACTACAGTTACTACAGAACGCACAACTTATCCTCATTATACTGCTCCTGAAGATGAATATGAATATTACGATGAAGAAGACATTGAATATGATACAAAGCACAAATCAGCTCCACGTCCTACTTCAGAGGCAGATATAGAACCGACCGCGGAAGAACCAACCGCGTATGACACTGATGAAATGCCTACTAACCCAGGACGCGAAACTTACTCGCACGAATATAAATCGTATACTCCAGAAGTTAGAACCCATGCTCCTGAAATCAGAAGCCATATTCCAGAGATTAGAACGCATACTCCAGAGATCAGAACACACACGCCAGAACTTAAAACGCATAGACCAGAAATTAGAACACACACGCCAGAACTCAAAACACATACCCCAGAACTAAAAACCCATACGCCAGAACTGAAAACGTACACGACAGAATTAAAAACGCTTGCCCCAGAACCTGAAACTCATGCGCCTGAACCTAAGACACATACACCAGAAATCAAAACAAGCCAGCCAGAAATCAAAACGCCGTTACCAGAAATCATAACTATTGCGCCAGAAATTAAGACTCATTCGCCAGAGTTTAATAAATACGAGGTAGACACGAGCAGTCATACGCCAGAAGTGTTGACACAAAAGCCAGAACCTATAACTAAGTTGCCAGAAACCACGACAGTAGAACTAACTACATCTGACAAAACTAAGAATCTGGTGACGAAGGTACTAAGGCAATATAATGACAACTATAAGGCTATAAGGGATCAGCTAGTGTCGACCTTATCACCAGGGGACTACGTAAAACCTTACTTAACAGAAGACCTCCCTCCCAAAAACGAACATAAGTTTTCCATTAGCCCTCCAATCAAGGTAAAAGTGGAACCTCATCCGGAAATTTCAAAACCATACACTGCAACAGGAAAACCGCCTAGGTTATCAGAGAACTACTCAATAAAGCAGAACCTAGCAGATTCTATTGAAAGCGATTACGACATTAGATTCAACGAAGCTATTACCCCGAGGCCCAGTTTAAGAGTTCCAAGCGGCTTCATGATACCAGAACGAGATTACACGTATTCCAGAATCAGGAACGGCTACCAGCAAGAGCCACTTTATGCAGCATCTGAGTTATCTAATTACCACATCGTGAAAAGACCTCAAGTATCCGGGGTCAGTATTAGAACTCCCAATTCGTACTACCTACACCCACAAAGCCTATCTGGATTCCATGAAACAGTATCGCGGTACCCTCGACAGTATAGACATGTATTAGGCGACTTTTTTTAAATGTGATTTTATGGTAACCTTTGAGAGATGAGGATTGGTTTTGAAAAACCTGTAGTGTATAACAAACTCTTTTTAAACATAGCTTAATTTTTGTCTCTGTCCGCTATAGGGTATAAGGGATACCCAAGAATTTTGTACTTTATGATGGATGCCAAACTCCCATACAATAGCATGAGGCAATGTTTTGTCTCGATCAGTAGGTGTTCCCTTTTATTCTATCACTTTAATGAATGAGTTTAACATTTCGTAGTAAAGCTTTCTATTACTACTAATGACGTCACACAAAAATACACACAAATTTCTCAAACAAATACTCTCATTTAATATGTGATTTTTGACTCACCTGTAAAATGATAAGGTATATCCAGGATACCACTCACTTACACAACATAAAACAACGCACGTCATCACCAGTTTCATAATTTTTTATTTAAAATATTATTGTAATTCACAAAAATTTTTGACTATTTCAGTCTAGGCGTCAAAATGGCGTAAATATAACAGATGAGACAGAAACTATGGATAGAAAGAGAGGAAGAGGATATCCCACTGATAGCCTTCATTCATAAATAGTGATAGAGTGAGAGGGAACACCTACTGATCGAGACAGAACATTGCCTCATGCTGTTGTATGGGAGTTAGGCTTCCATCTTATAGTACAAAATTCTTGGGTATACCCTTACCACGAATATGCTAGGAGCGTTTCAGACACGTAACGTCCATACGAAATTTATTAGAACTGCCTGAAACGAACCCAGCACAGTACGATATGCCCCGGTGTCCGGCGGAGATCAATGATTCAAAAGTCCCCCTGAAAGAAGGCCCCCTTGACAGTTGTCAGATTACTAAGTAAAGGTTTGGCAAGGAACGAATTTTATTTGTTAATTAAAAAAAAAATACTTTTCAAATCTTACAGAAGATCGCAGATATAGCACTAGTATCTAATACAGTTATCTCCGAACTGAATTATGGCGACAAAACTAAATTGAGTGTTTTGTTGTTTCCTGTATGTTTTTATAACATAGGCTCTAATTAAAAAGCGTGGGCATAACCTTTTGCCATCAGACAGGCCGTATTTTTGTTACATAAAAAAATTTCACGAAATAATTTCATTCGAAGCAAAATTATCAATTGTAAATTCAGACCCAGAGGGTAAAAAAGGGTAAAATTTTTATGACCTCTGTCAAAACGGCCTTCATAATACACTATGACTGTTGTCTTTTTAAATGTGATAATTTCGTAATCGTATGGAAGGTGTTATTTTTTTTGTTTCATTTAAAAGCACATAAAAATGCAACTCAATTATCATTCATGATTAAAGAAAGAAAACATACGTTATTATTTTGAAATATAAATATTAGGTCCGTACCTATGAAATTGGTGTTTTGTATGAAGTTTTTGGGGATGTCTGCATTTTACATACTAACATTTTATCAGTTTTCTTCACAACGACAAATCCAGAGATAATAATATTTGGCATGTATTATTAGACAAGCTTAAGCAATATGTGTGTGAACACGCTTGACAAAAATTATTCATCGTTTTTATGTTAATGCAAATCAAATGATGTATTCGGGAGGCAGTTAAAAATAATTGTCTTTGTGTCTAATTTTAACACAAATAAACTTACAAAAAATTATCAAATTAAATAATACGAGCTCAAATATATGGTCTATTTTTAGAAGAGGCAATTATTTTATAAGAATGTTCTGAAACTTAATAGTTACGGAGAAATTGCTAAAACAGAATAAAAACACCAATTTCATAGGTAAGGACCCAATATTTAAATATGCAAAATTTTGCAACTATTTTGATTCAAGCATACTGCTTGCTCCATACTGTGCCTGTGAACAACAGGCTCATGTTACATGAGGGGGACATGTGGGTGCTAGCACCTCTTACTCACCACAGAGGGATAGAGGCATGATGATATTTTAATTCATTATATAGTAAATAAATACATACAATCTGAAGTGACACCTAAAGGTCATAGCTCATTAGAACCACCCGGCACCCGATCAGCACTCGACTCCTCCATCGGTGGACACCGCGTTATCAACCAGTAAGCGTCACACGATCAACGAGTGGTCAACGCGTTGTCTGCAAATAAATAAGTGAAACAACGAATGATCTACTCGGAGCTCGCGGTAAGCGCGAGCAACGGGTGGTCAACGTGTGGTCCACCCATGAGCCACACGTGAGCCATCCACACGGAGTTGATGTAATGAACGCATGTCCATTAAAATTCATACGAGCAATAGGAATATGAATCGGGTCGGGTGCCGAGTGTCTATAATTTAATATTATGTATATTTTTCAGTTTATACACTTTACAGGTTTTTATTTAAAATCTAACATGTGTTGTGTAGTCATTTTTAAATATTTAAAACGCGAACACAAATATTTAAGTTACACTTTATTTAAAAATAAATAAAACTAGTTTATATAATGAAGGCGATGCACATATTTATATTTGAATCAAAACTAATGAATAAAAAAGTTATTTCTACAGCAAAATTCCTTTCTGAATATTTTGCTATGAATCGAGATTATTTTTTCAGGTTTGCTTAAATAATAATCATAAAATATATTCGACACCAAAAATTTATTGAATCAAATACTTATATCAATAACCATAATTACTCTGTTAAATTTAATTATAGTATACAGTACAACATTCTAGGTTTTTTTCTCACAACACAATTTAAAATTTTTCAAGTAATTATTTATTATTAAACTCAATATTACTGCCAATTTTTTTTTTGTAAGATATTTTTAAGATTATCTAAGTTACCCTAGTTAAGAAGCTTTTTCAAAGGTTACCTAATGACAATGTACTGTAGAACAAATTTTTTTAATTTTTTTACCAAATTGTTTATTTTTCTTATTTATTGCGGCTGTAAACTTGTTCGACAGTACATAAAGTGTCAAACTGTATATTTTTTTTCATACGAACAATATAATGTAATTTTTTTAGCTTAATGTAAGGATTTTTTTCAAAATAAAAAAAAATTACATTAACTTTTTTTTATTGAATCTTTCAGAATCCTATCTTATTCAATAAAGATCTCCAACAATTTGTTTACTAAATGAAGAAAATAAATTAGAATTCACGTAATCTACACAGTTCGTCAGAGTAGTGGTTCCTATATTTTGAATTTCGATATTCAAGGCAAAGCTACTTTCACCATGGTCAGTCCTAAGATGGGTGACCAAAACTTTAAGCCGTTACTCCCGGCAGCTTTTGCAACCATTCTCCATCTAGGAATGCCTGTGCCCAGCAGTGGGACGTATTTAGGCCTATGAAGATAGAACTTATGTTCTAGCGATGTTGGGTAAATCAGGGTATAGCAAATAAAACTCGCATTCTAAACATCATATTTACTAATTATAACACGTATATCTTAAAATATCACAATACAATTAACATTACAAAATATCTACACCATTGATTAATTACATTTTTTATATGCTAGCGACGTTTCATAGGTACACTGGCCGATTTTTATACAATTTGATTTATAAGCGCGCGTGTGTAGCTGTGAAAAAATGTTAGTATGTTCATAAATACATACATTCATAAATATAATCACGACTATAATCCCTAAGGGTTAGTCAGAACTAGGCAAAAGCACCGCAAAAGCAGTCCACTGCCATAGTCCGCGCTTCACCAAGCAGTGACTGCACTCAGCGTGACAGGTGGTGAGCCCGTCGCCGATTTATACTACTAGTCGGATTGGATGTACGTAAGCGCGCGCGTGGCCGTCGCTGGCGGCCTGTTTAGCTATGAAACCACACTTAACATTATTTGGTACAAAATTGTTAACTTTCCATTCAATACAATGTTTAAATATGTCCAAAATTATTAATACCTAGAGTTTCAAAAAGCGACTAGTGCTGGCTAACATAAGTTTTAATGGCAATAAAAAAGCTGGATTTTCACACCGACGACGGGCGCTTATTGCATTTTTTTAAAGATTTTCTCTATAAAAGGGAAGGCAAGGGAACTACAGCACAAACAGCCAAGTCTGCGGTATTTTAATGTCTTCAGTATTTGCATTGAAATGCTAGTATAATGCATTTTAAGGCATCTTGGGAGAGTTTGGCGTCAAACAATCGATGGCATACACTGTGGTGTTACTTCGATGAGGTGGATTGCCACGATAAAAATCCCATCGCTTTTCACACCACTTGGCGCTTATTTCAATGATCCTCCACATTGCGCATCATCAAAGACACTTATTACTCAAAACTACACTGATTTCACGCAACAAGATCCACACGTCCGCCATATGAATGGCGCCAAATATTTCTAAATGGGGATTGTCTAATATTTTCGACATGCTGTTTTTATAGTTGAAATGGATAAAATAGATCAATTTGAGAAACTTATTTCAATATTTTCGTTATTTTTAAAGTAATAACTTTTATGCGGAATTTTGAAAAAACGTGATCATTTTATTACGATGATGTCACTGTTGGCATAACATTGTGTAACACCTTTGCTTCAAGGGAAAAAAGAATGCCGTCAAACAAATGTCAACACTCATGTGTCACTCATTCTTTTATTTTTTTTACTGTAGAAATACCACAAGCGACGCGAATTAACAGTTTTCTTATTATTTCGTGTGTGCGTTAGTAAATGTCATTTCTGTCATTACTGTCATAGCAAACACATTACTGATATTTAGGCAACAGTGACGTCATTTGAAGGGCAAATGAAGGTTATTTATTTAATATTAATAATATAGGCTAAAATATTAATAATCCATGATTATTTTCGCTTTCTAACTAATAGGTTACGATCAGCAAATTATTCCTCGAAATCGTTTTCACTTTATGACAATTAAAAAAAATGAGACAATCCCCATTGGCCATTGGGCAGCAGATATTTCTAATTTGTCAGCAAAATAACTAATTTGGCACCAAATAAATAGTTTTCTCTGCTGACAAATTGTTTATTAGAGGTATGTTTTGATGACACGAATAACTAATTATCTTACTGCCCAATTAGTTATTCTGCTGACCAAATAATTGTATTGCTGACAATATATTTGTTTGTTGACTAAATAATTAAATGGCTGCCCAATTAATTACTTCCCAAAATAAACCCTGTTGCAATGACACAAAGACTATTTTAAGCGTAATAAAGAAATTCTCTCCTCTCAGAGCCGGTCCGTGTGAAAGCACGCCAGACCTTCGTCTACCCCTTCAGTGCGTGCATATAGGCTTAATTAAGTCTGCTTTCTTTTCAATCTGATCAAGATTAGTACCTAGTTTCTCAGTTGTTGTATATTTATATATACATAGTTATTTTTAATATATCAACAACCTAGCAATACTAACAATTAGCTAACGTCATAAATAATAAAAAGAAATTCTAGGACTTAATAATTTGACACAATTTACTTTCATCTATACTAATATTATAAATGCGAAAGTAACTCTGTCTGTTTTTCTCGCTTTTACGTCAAACTACTGAACCAATTTAACCGAAATGGTACACAGATAGTCTAGAGCTTGAGAACTGTAATAACGAGAAAGAAAAGAAAGAAAGAGAAGAAATTTAAATAACGCCTCCCAGATATATGAAGGACAAATTTTCAATTCCACCAATTGAGGCTACTGTTCCAAATTTCAAAAATCGTTTAGTGTTGAATAGCATATTTATTGAGGAAGGCTAAAGGCTACATACCATCACAGTTTCTTAAAGTAACTATTCTAAGCGGACGAAATCACAATTACTGAATGGCGCATGGCGCATGGTCTGGCGCATCGCCCGAGCATCGCAGTGTCGCCTTATCGTATTAACGGAACATAGACTTACTAATGTCACGACAGTACATTATAAGCTTGTAAAAATAATTTGTAAATAATGAGTTATGATAAAACTCGTAAAAAAAATGTTGTTATTTAGATGTTGTCTACGAACTTAGTCTTGTGAGGTTCTTGATTCATTAAAAATAAACCTGTATACAAAAAAAAATCTTTATCAAAACCAGCCTATAGCGATATAACATTTCTCCCGAATTTATCACGCCCAACTGTCAAATTCTACACTCTCCTTCTTCCTAATTTGCATTTTGATCATGATAAAAACCCGGAATATGTCATATGGCAGCAGGGTATATATTATTCCGGGATTCACCTCCACCTAAACCAAATTGAAACCTAAAACCAACCAACGCATAGTACAATCATAACCTAGAATTCTCCACATTATCTCTAACATACGCATTGTGACTCCAAACTTCTGTTGAGAACGAGTCAGATTTCACTGGATTGTCGTACCCTTCCATAGGTTCTGCCTTAGACTCAATCAGGTCAGGTTCTTCAGTCTTCCCGTGGAATATCCTGTTGATGGGGAAGTGAAGAAAGTAAAAGACGTAGGTGGAAGACCAGATGAGGAGCTGGTAGAGGCAGACCTGCCACCAGGTCAAGATGCCAAAGACGTTGTACAGCCAACGCCCGGTGAAGTAGTATATAGTGTAGTATCTAAAAGAAGAGGAGGTAAAATTAGTTAAATTAGTCAGTTGTCTTATAAAATCATTTTCCTGACACTGACGTATTCGTCCTTAGCCTTTATACGTCCCACTGCTGGGCACAGGCCTTTCTCACGGAGAAACACATGAGGAGTATGGGCCGGAACACCACCATGCGGATCCTTGCTAAGCATTGATATCTCGAGCTCCTCCGTGCTTCGGAAGGCACATTAAGCCGTTGGTCCCGGTCACTAATGCAACGGTTCCTGCCCACCAACCCGCATTGGGCCAGCGTGGTGGTGTTACGTCCTCATTTGTTTCTCCATGATACCTGTGCCCAGCAGTGGAACGTATATAGGCTGAGGATTGACGTTGTAGTTTATAACATTTTTTAAAATGATGCTAATGTAAAGGGAGGGTTGAAACTTGCTGAGTTTCTTGCCCGTTCTTCTCAGAACAAGGCCTCCTGGTAGTTTTGTAAACGGATGGCGTAGTTTTTTCTCTTTCACGTAATATTGTAAAATGTTTATGATATTCATAAGCATGCGTTAAGACGCATCTAAACTGAATAAATGCTTTTGAATTTTGAATTTTAACACAATCCAAAGAAACTTACACAACAGCATATCCAAACGCGACCACGGAATTCAACACCAGCTCCACCCTTCTATCAGCAGGGTGTCTCCTCGCAATCAGCAGGGTTTCCACCAGCACCACGATAGCGATGTTAGTGTGGACGCAGTGGTTGAACCACCAAGGCACGATATCGTCGTAGACCCTCGGGAAGACCAGCTCGCGGTCGATGCCGTAGATGCACCAGAACATGATGGAGACGAACTGTAAGAGAACGTGGAAAATATTTTAGAGCAGTCTTTTATATTGACTTATTCAAATATTGGGTGATCAATCCAAATGGATAACAGGGTAAGTGAGAGGAATTCCGAAATAAGAGATAGCAGTATAGTCAAGGAGCTCGGTGGCGTAGTGTTTAGTACGCGAAAACAGAGCTACCTTCGCCATGGTCAGGGTGACCAAATGTTTGTGATCTCGAGCTCCACTGCTCTTCAAAAGGCAAGTTAAGCCGTTGGTCCCAGCTGCTATTCCGACCGTTTCTTCCCCCCAACCCGCATTTGGCCAGCGTGGTGGTGTTACGGCCTATACTCCAAGAGTTTCTCCACAAGGAACTTTGTGTTGCTGCCCCAATTAGTTATTTCGCTGACCAGTTTAGAAATATTTGCAGCCCTTAAGTTGCTGACCAAATAAAATTTATGGTAATTTTGTACATGGCTCACCAATGTGAATGGAACAACAAGGGCATTGTACACCACGTCTCGCCAATGGGCTATCTTCTTTGCCACCGATGACTGATGCTTGCTCATCCACTCTAGCGTGTCGTAGGTCAGTGCTAACAGAAGGAATATCGTTTGAAAAGCCTGAAACAAAGACAAAATATATTTAGTACACTGGAAATTTACATTATTCTTTATACAGAGTTATATTTCATCATAAGTAACAACTTTTGTTTCTATGAGTTTTACCATAAACTCAAACTCAAACTCAAAGTCATTTAATCAAATTGGTATCATCAAATACACTTTTGACAAGTCAAAACAAAATAAATTACAATTATCCTAAAATTGACAATACCACTACTTTTTTTCGGCCTGTTCACTGCCGGGAGGCCTTGTCTAGAGAAGATACAGGCAAGAAACTCTGCAAGGGTTCCATCCTCCCTTTACATGAATATGTTCTCCAACCTAATAAAATTTACGTGTATTATACAATACCCTTAGTCGCAAATGTCATAACTCGATACATTAATAAAAACCGATTTTTACAAGCACATAATGTACTGTCGTGACATTAGTAAGTCTATGTTTCGTTCCGTTCGCTAACTCAGAGCTAAGAGCATTCAGAAATTAATTATTATTGTTGTATCTATGGCGAGGAATATTACAAAGAGATAAAGTTTGTGAGTTTGTGACGCTGTAAGGGGTAAACTCTGGATTTACTGAACCGATTTGAAAAATTCTTTCACTGTTCAGAAGCTACACATATCACAAGCTAAATTTCATTGAAATCAGTGCAGACATTCTGGAGATTAGCCCGTACAAATTACAACAAACAAACCGACAAAAACCAAAAATGTTAAGAAAAATCTTTTCTTGTATTTTACCTGTTTAATCCGCCTGACTTTAAGGTTTTAAGCATATTTTTTCTATGTTTAATTATATTTATTGATAAAACGGTGGAAATAATATTCTTCGTGTCACACCTATCAAACTAGCCCTATTTTAAGCAACTAATGCTGCTTGTGTTACGGACACTAGATGATGGATAAATATATTTAATAAATAAATACGTATAGATATCCTGTATATATATAAACATCCAAGACTGGAGAACAAATGCCTGAAAATCTATGACCCGTTCTGGGTTTCCCCCACCGGGGATCGAACCCAGAACCTCTCGAGATGGCGACGCCTTGAGACCGGCATACCACTCGACCACGGAGGTCGTCATTCACCACAGAGGTCACTCATATGCCTAGTATCTCAATGCAAATTTCTTTTCAATTAGCTGCTTATAATATTTATGACCTTATTGATTAAATAATTTAATTAGTTCACTAAAGATCATAAATTATTTAAACATAAACAAGTTTGTGTTTTAAGATAATATACAAACATTACCATACGCCTACATCTTTGAAGAAATAAACAGATTTTATTCACATCGGAATGTAAAGCTCTATTCCTCAGCCAATACGCGTCCCACTGCTGGGCACAGGCCTTCCTCATGGAGATACACATGAGGAGTATGGGCCGTAATACCACCACGCTCGCCCAATCCGGGTTGGTAGGGACCAACGGCTTAACGTCACTTCAAAAGCACGGAGAAGTTCGAGATCACAAAGTTTCGGACGCCCATCCAAGACCTGACCTGGGAAGGTAGCTTTGCTTTCGATATCAAAAGCTAACGCGTACTAACCACAGAGCTCCTCGTTATAATTCTACTGTAATATTTACACTGTGACTATTACATATAACACGGTGTCATTACATGGCCACTACCTTTGAATGCAAGATAACCTATGCACATCATACGATATTTATCAGCAATCGCAATTATGGGGTCATAGTCTTATTAATTATCGAATTAATCTTTAAAGTGCAGCTACTATTGCACTGGCTAAAATTAGGATGGGTGACCGAAAAGTCAAGCTACCTTAGCTGTGAAACCAGGATGTGTGAACAAAATTTTCCGATTTGATTTCTTATCATTTGTAATTTACTCTACTGTACTTCTAAATGGCCCCTAAATACCTTTCTTCTAAATGCCTTCTAAATGCCCCCTAAGTACCTTCGTATAACCTCGTTAGGTATAGAGCGGTCCCCGACGAGACAACGATTTTTGGGTGGATTTTATAATTTTTTCCTTTCTTTTTTTCATGTCTTTTCTTATGATTGTTTAAATTGAAATATTGAGCCTAATAGTGGCAATAAGCGACACCAAAGTGGTCAGATTGATACGAAAGCAAGACCAATCGATGCAGAACAATTCGCTGATTTCAAATATTAGGTCCTTACCTATGAAATTGGTGTTTTGTATGAAGATTTTGGGGAATAATGCATTTTCCATAATTTTTTTTTTTTTTCAATTTTCTTCACAACGACAAATCCAAAGATAATAATATTTGGCATCTATCATTAGACAAGCTTTAGTAATATGTGTAATATCACACTTCATAAAAATTATTTATCGTTTTTAAGTGAATGCAAATAAAATGATGTATTCGGGAGGCACTTAAAAAGAGTTGTCTCCGTGTCCAATTTTAACACAATTAAACTTACAACAAATTATCAAAACAAATCAAAAGAGCTCAAAAATATAGTCTATTTTTAGACGAGGTAATTATTTTTTAGGAATACTCTGAATCTTAATAGTTACAGACAAAATACTAAGAGAGAAAAAAAACACCAATTTCATAGGTAAGGACCCAATATCTATATAACTCATTTTCGACCAAAGTGTCGCGATTTAACTATGTAGTAGGAAATATTGTCATTATAAGAAGTTTGTTAAAATTATCCGCCATTTTAAACTATCAATGTCACTTTCTAAAGTCATAAAAAGAAAAGGGACAGAGCTAACATTTGATTGACAGATAGTTTTATCTGAGGATTGAAAAATCGGGCCTTAGTCTACTCATGTACGGGGGATTGAACCAATGAAATATACAATTCAAAAAAATAAAATGAATGAATGATGAATAAATATTCAAGAAAAACAATTGACGCAACTACATGTGAATAAATAGTTATGTAAATATGGTAACGTGTTTATATAACACGTGAAAAAATTGCAAAATTAGCAAAAATTATTATTTATTGCTTCCGTGCGTATTTAACATCCGGCTTGTGTTTCAAGGTGCACCGTCTCGGAGGTTCCGGGTCCGAATTCCGGTTAGGACTATCCGAGTTAAGAAAATCAAAAAGGAAGCAATCAATTATTATCTGTATTATCTGACTACCTATCTTTTTTATTGCTGTGCCCTTGCTGGGTGCATGTGCTGTACAAATTAATTGTAACACCTTTATAACTACCACATGTTTATGCAATGAAATAAATAAATAAGATAAAAAAATTTGGTCAACCATCAGTCTCATATTGAAGGTTGCTTTATTTTCAATATTAATACCCCTTTTTTTCTCGAGGACAAAATCCATTTACGGACCTACCAACCGCTGGCGAGGCGGAAGGCGTGTGTGGGACTCGCTCGGCGGCGGCCGAGAATACCCTCTAAAACTCCCCGATATACCTCCTTTCCCGTTCGTGGGAGCGACCCGGGGTCTGCCGAAGCAATTCTCCGAGCTGGTCCACAATATAGGTCCCTAGTGCAAGTTTTCATTGTAAAAATCTCAACTTTTTTAGTTGCGTTAAGAAACTCAACTTCTATAGGAAATATGAAAAGCGCCTGTAGCGGAAAGAAGATGAAATCACTTGGTATTCCTCAAAGCGCACCTATGTTTAACTTTTGAATAGTGATGGGTTATACTTACTGAAACTATCGATAATCAACGATCTTAAAAAAAAATTTTGAGATTTTGTGATTAATCAGTAAGTGGCATTCGCTTTATATATACACTCCCTCTGTCATATTCATATTACTTTGGTAACTCCACACATCCATCTCAACATTAGCAGATTCAGCAGAAGGCGTATAATATCTATATTTCCAAAAAAGTATCAGGCTGCCATAACTGTATAGGAACTATTTTATTTAATACCTTACCCTAAAATTCCCTATTTTCCCATAGAAAACATACTTAATGCAACTACAAAGTTGACATTTTTACAATGAAAACTTACACTCGGTGTAAAGAACAAACCAGCATAGCACGGATGAAGGGAAGTCGAAGAGGCTAATATTTAAATAATACGCGCTGTTTTTTATTTTTAAAATCAGCCCAGCAGATGACTCAACACCAGCTGATGGTAAGCAGTAGATACGTCCATTTGCGAAGGATGCTAGGGCAGCACCATAGGATGCAGGCCTAGCGACCTCCTTGCTGGCTCATAAGATGCCTTTTCACGCCTCTTTTGAAGGAACCCAAGCTAGGAAGGAGGGAACACGTCTCCCGGTAGAGAATTACATGCTCTGGATGTACGAGCAAAGTATGATTCCCTAAAACTTTTAGTACGCGCGGGCAAAGAGGTCACCGTATGCGTGGCTCCGCAATCCGGCACGCGTGCTCCTTAGCAGGAAAGGGGAGGGGGGGGACAAGGTTAAAAAGCTCTTCAGAACATTCCCCGTGGTAAATCCGGCAAAAGGCGCTAACGACGCAACGTCGCGACGAAGTTGCAAAGACTCAAGGGTGTTTGTGACCTCTGCAGCGCTGTTTCAAAACTCACCCCTAAATTTACCCCTAGTTAACCGCCTCTCTGGTCTGGTGGTTCACACCACCGGGTGTTGATCAGGGGTTCGGAATCCAATCCCCATGGGGGGCAAAAGATTTTCTGCTCGGTTGGTTTGTGGTAGGGCTTCTAAGCCCGCCTGGCTAGCTACCACCGTCGTACCGAAAATCTTTCGCCATAATAACAATGTTATATGCATTGCTGTGTTCCGGCAATCAGCGGCAAGATAGCCAGTTTCTAAGTTGTTGAGGATTACAGGTGAAGCTCGCTTCCACCTTCGGCCTTATCGTCACTTATCATCAGGTGACATAAACGCGAAGAGCTTACTTGTCATATGTAAAAAAAATTGCATTGTCATCCGATTTGCATACATGCAAAATTTCAGCGCAATTAGATAAAGATATCTGCTTCAAAATTGAGTTGTAGGATTGGTCCCTCACAAACAGAGAAGTGAAATTGAAATAAAAGCAGTAAACTGAATTTTAAATACCGTCTGTAGAGGTATATAGAGTTGAAAATTTTGGAGGATATTTCACTTGATAAACTGAACTGAGCCTAACTGAGGGTATCAGAGGCTCGTCGGCGCCGGTCGCCGGCATGGCTCTGAAACGACCCAAGCCGTATTACCACAAAAGACAAATAGAAAAGTTGTCTTTCAGCTGTTTATCTAAACACTATTTAAAGTTTAAGTACGCGTTCAACGCCTGTTTAATTTTTGTTTAGACGATGTTTAAGTCGCGTCTAGCTTTAGACAATCGTAAAACACGGTCTTGGGGTAACGTTTTTTAAAACACATGCTTAACAGATTTTTAAGCAGTGACTGCACGTGTGCCCAGCGTGACAGGTGATGAGCCCGTCGCCGCTATAAGCTGTTGGATGTTGTGCAGTTCTAAGTCCATTAGCCGCCGTTTACGACATCCAAGGAAAGAGATGGGTTGTTGGTATTCTTTTAATGAGCCTCTACCACACGTCTCAAGACTATAACAATAAAAAAAATTTCAAACTTACGATAGAGATAGGTTGGTAGTATTCTTTTAATGAGCCGCTACTACACAATTCCAGATGTGACATGCAATAAAGAAATAAAGGAAGAATGTCATGACAGTACAGTTTATGCTTATAAAATTATTTTTAGGGACGTTTCGTATGTACGCAGCTGGTGAAATTTCCATACATTTTGACGTATAGGGCGCGTGGCCGACGCTGGCGGCCGGCGAGTGGCTGTGAAACCACCCTTAATTAATGTTTAAAGTTTAGGTAAGACTCGCAGAACAAATTTTGCTATCTACGATATAAGCTACCTACTTGCAGGGACCTTGCATCACCCTTTCGGCTTTAGGGGAGTTTGGAAGCACCTTGTATAGATACAAACACTTGTATTCAACAGTGCAAGCACCTTGTATAGATACATACGCTTTTATTCAACAGTGCAAGCACCTCGTATAGATACATACGCTTGTATTCAACAGTGCAAGCACCTTGTATAGATATAAACATTTGTATTCAACAGTGCAAGCACCTTGTATAGATACATACGCTTGTATTCAACAGTGCAAGCACCTTGTATAGATACAAACATTTGTATTCAACAGTGCAAGCACCTTGTATAGATACATACGCTTGTATTCAACAGTGGAAGCACCTTGTATAGATACAAACGCTTGTATTCAACAGTGGAAGCACCTTGTATAGACACAAACGCTTGTGTTCAACAGACAAACAAACCCGGCCAGGAATCGCAACCTGAGCCTCATACACAAAGTACCTCGAGTAGTGCTATACTTGATTGACTATCACTGTCCATTTATCTTAATTACAGATTACTCATTAGTTTCTATAGATTTTTCTATTTCCTATATCAATAAGTACTTCCTTTTTCCTAGAGACTATAGATTTATCAAAACATACAGATATGATATAATTTTACAGGTTATCAATATCAAAATATTAATAGAATTTGTCATTGAAAGATTATATTCTAAAAATATTTTTGAAAATGATCGAAGACACACACACATGATCGATACATTGGATGAGGGACCAAAATTTGAGATATCGAACTCCCCCGCACTTTTCAACGCCATTGCAACCGTTTCTACCCACCAACGAGCATTGGGCCAGCGTGGTGTTACGGCCCATCCTCATGTGTTCCTCCATCAGGAACGACTGTGTCCAGCAGTGGGATGTATATATTCTATGCAAGACAAATAGAAAGAACATCCATACAATCACTCCTGCAATCCCCGAAGAGTCCAAGGAGCACTGTGTTCCTTAAGACCACATTTACAAAAATTGGGATTGGTCAGATGAAAAATCGTGAAAGAGTAGTAACAAGTGGCTAGCTCATCGCCTACACAATCACAGAGCCAGTACCCAATACGCCCTTAGTCGCCTTTTACGACATGCTAGGCAAGAAAAGCAGTTGGTGCATTATTTTTGTGTCCCGGACCAACACGGGACGGAGTAAGAAAGAAGTAACTTAAAAATGCTTTCATTATTTTCTTGGGCTTTAAAATAAAGAGCCACCATCCCGCCAAAGAGCCCGCCAGGGCCACTGAGTTTAAAACCTAAGTTAGTACAGTTTTTTGAAAATATCGCCTCACACTGTGCCGGTGAACAGCAGGCATATCTGACGAGATGTGGGTGGTAACATCTCTGCCTTCCCCTTCGGGGATAAAGCGTTATGTTACAGTCAACTCCAAAAATATTAAAAAAAAACACTTTTAACAGTAAAAACTCTTATTCGAAGGAAATAAAGACCGTCACTTCTAAAATATGTACACATATTTTTGTCCTTGACTGTATATTTGTATGTGTAACTGTTGCCTGCGACTTCTATGGTTATTAACTATTCCAGGGGAACCCTTTAATTTTCCGGAATAAAAAGCATCTAAGATGTTGACCAGGGATATAAGGTATCACCATGCAAAATTTTTTTGAAATCGGTTCAGCCATTTCGGAGATTAGCCCGCACAAACAGACAAACAGACAGAGAAACAAACAATTAAAAAAGTATACTTTTGTTTTTTCTATGTAGGTACAGACATTCGTCCTCTACAGTTTAATTATATGTATAGATAAACAGTGGTTATAACAAAATACTCACAAAATTCCATCCCGTAAGAAAGGCAGATCCAAACTTATGCAACTTTTCAATTTCGGGGTGCGTGTGAGTGGAAAAATCTATAGTGTTCGCAAACTGTCCTATGTATATGTGGTGGGATACACACATGACATGAAACACAGTCCTCCAATACAATTTGGCGTCATTGCGATCAAATAACTTTTCATTTTCAGTAATTAGAAAACATAGAATATTATAGAAAATATTTGTGTCCTTCCACAAGGCTGGCACATCCATGTTTTAGTTGTACAAACCTAGTTGAAAAGATTTTACTTAAATATAAATTTTGAAATTACTTGAAAATTGTATAATAAGTAACTAATCCTAATCTTAAATACTACTATAGCAATGCAGTATTCAATATTAATCGAAGACGGTGGTTTGTAAAATTGTCAATGTTGCCATGTTTGTGGGAAAATTTCCCTGTTTGTTTAAAACTCAGGGTAAAATTTTCAACGTGTTTTTTTAATTAATGCACATTGGGGGTTTTTTTTATTTTTCATTTTATATCTTTATTTAATATTTAACGTACAATATTGTTAAAGGATTTTTGAATACTTTTTGATAAATTTTTTTAGAAAGCGTCCTATCTTGTTCATTTCAAAACTTAAGTACAGTTGATTGTGACTATCGCTTGCGTAAGATTGAGCCCGGTGCGTGGCAACAGGCTCGCTATCTGTTAGATGGGGACTTTATATTAGGTCCTTACCTATGAAATTGGTGTTTTGTATGGAGATTTTGGTGATGTCTGCATTTTACATACTAACATTTTATCAGTTTTCTTCACAACCACAAATCCAGAGATAATAATATTTGGCATGTATCATTAGACAAGCTTTAGCAATATGTGTGTGAACACGCTTGAAAAGCGTAAGTTAATGCAAATCAAATGATGATGTATTCGGGAGGCAGTTAAAAATAATTGTCTTTGTGTCTAATTTTAACACAATTAAACTTACAATAAATTAAAAAATTAAATAATACGAGCTCAAATATATGGTCTATTTTTAGAAGAGGCAATTATTTTATAAGAATGTTCTGAAACTTAATAGTTACGGACAAATTGCTAAGACAGAATAAAAATACCAATTTCATAGGTAAGGACCCAATATAACAGGCGAAATGTGGGTAATTAACACCGATGACTACCCCTTCGGGGAGAAACGAAATAATATGTTATGTATGATATAATTATGATGTCTAACCTTATTCATACAATATTGTCTCTCAAAGATCTCTATTCGAGATTTTTCGGTGCAATAAAGAGTTTAATATTAATTTGGTTTTTCTACATATTCTTCTTTTTACTTTACAAGGATGGAACTGTAATTGATAATTAATAACTACTACTATCCTACGTAATTATTCTGTAATGTCATTGCGCAGTTTTTTCGCCTTTCGTGATATTTCATATTTTTTATTGCAACGATTTAAGAGATATGATTTTATTATCACTATTATAAATATTTAAATGATAATGATAATTTTAATTAGTATTCTAAATTCAAATATCTGTGTAAGTTTTCTATAAATGCATTGTATTTTTCAAACATAAATGCGGTAAAACTTAAGGTATATCATTTGGGTGTGAGGGATAAATGTATAGTTTCCCCAAAATTTTCCCCAGTAACGGGGTAAATTTTTGCCGCAACCACCTCCCATATCGCTGTAAAGCAAAGGTCGATAGATACCGAGTGGAGAAGATATCGTCACAGACAAGGCACTAAACGGGCATGCGATAGTGACTTAAATATGCTGGCTGTCCCAGGAGTGGGAAAAAGAGAAGGTAAGGTCAAAGGTCAAAGTAAGTTTCTTTCTGGATAATTATGAAGAACTAAGGCCCGTATTACAGAACCAAACTCAAGCGTAGATCTCTGCTTGAACACTGTTAGAGAGGGATGGCGTTATTGATCCCACACAGCGCCATCCCTTTTTAACTACGCTCAAGCAGAGATCTACGCTTGAGTTTGGTTCTTTAATGCTGGCCTAAGAAAAAAAATCAATAAACAAATTCTTGGCACACTTCCATCGATGTATATTCTTACAGACGATTTTTTCATATAACAATTTTTTGTTTTGTTTTTTTTTTAATTTTTACTGTTAGAGTTATTGTTTTTTGTGTTCCCTAGGGGATAAGCAGCATTTTTATGTTTTTTGTTTAATAGTTATCAATTGTATGATAAGAATGAAAATAAATACTAATTATAACGTATCGTATTTCGTATTATAATAATAATAATAATATCCTCAGACATTCACACGTATCAACTAGCCCCATTTTAAGCAACTAATGCTGCTTGTGTTACGGACACTAGATGACGGACAAATATATTTAATAGATAAATACATATAAATAACCTGAATATATAGAAATATATATAAACATCCAAGACTGGAGAACAAATGCCTGAAAATTCATCACCCAAACATTTGCCCCCACTGGGGATCGAACCCAGAACCTCTCGAGATGGCGACGCCTTGAGACTGGCATACAGACCACTCGACCACGGAGGTCGTCCACCAATACACAACCACTGACGTGACATTAATAGACAAAATCGTAGACAAAGTCAAGATATAAAAATATATTATATAGGATTTATCAAAAAGGTGCCCCAATGCGGCACAAATACATACATAGGTAAATAATACATATAATCACGACTATTATCCCCTAAGGGTTAGTCAGAGACTAGGCAAAATCACCGCAAAAGCAGTCCACTGCGATAGTCCGCGCTTCACCAGCAGTGACTGCACTCAGCGTGACAGGCGGTGAGCCCGTCGCCGCTATAAGCTAAGTCCATTAGTCGCCTTTTACGACACCCAAGGAAAGAGATAGGTTGGTGGTATTCTTTTAATGAGCCTCTACCACACGACTCAAGACTATAACAATAAAAAAAAATTAAAACTTACAAAATTCCAATTGGTAGCAAACACGAAACCATGGTTGCAGGAGTCCACAATATTTTTTATATCATTCTTAACTGCATACACACACAGCAGACTTCCAGATGCAAACGTTAAAATATGATGTAATAAACAAAATATATGACTTATACTTGTTATAATAAGCAAAGCCGTTCTTCTTTTTGTATGTTTTTGAGATTGACCTTTTTCCTGACACGGGTCCATTTTTCTGACTTCAAAGATATATTATATTCCACCAAGTTTTTTATATAAAGTATAGTTTCACAGTTTGTTGACAGTTAATATACTAGAACTGGCAATCCGAGCTCCTTTCAGAGATAAGCTCGTCTTTGCCAACTTCTACTAATGGTTCCTTTTTGTGCGCAATAATATTAAATCTATTTGTTCGTTACTATACTATCAACTATTCACATTAATTCATTCGTTTATTAGTGTAGACTTTATTAGTGCTTGAATAAGTTTTTTAATTAGCAATTAAGTGCAATTAACTGTTTATTTCCTTAAAATAAATAAATTCGACTCCTTTTTTCAGCCATCGACGTTATTCCGTTAAAGATATTATTATATAGCACCAAGATTTAATCTCCAACTTTATTCCTTTCAGTTAACATTCACTATGTAACACAAAGTTTATTTCGATATTTTTTCACAATTCTTATTAAACAATCTTCAATTAAGCACACTTTTCATTGCTTTTTAACGTTATTTCACTATTAACTATTTCGTAATACTTTAACGCGCACTTATAGTTATAAGAAATCGAATTTTTACTTAAGTGTACAGATTTACACCTCCTTAGCTGTCTACACAGCAAATGAAGATACGTTCTTCCTATATTTACTTATCTTAAGAGGGAATACTAAGATTCGGTAATGGGGGAAAACATCTGATAGTCAATGATACTTCTTTTTATATAAGAATTATCAACACCGATATCACAATTATTAAAGATATAAACGCTAACGCTCAGTTGCACAAAGATTTTTTAAAGACGACATTTAGTAATGAGACATTAAAACTTTAAAGTTCATTAAATTTAAAATTGGAACACAAAATAGTTCTAGCTAATGTCTCTTTAGCATTGATAGGGTGCAACGTAAAAACTACGCTAAGGTGTTCTTTTGACACTTCAATAAATAAATTTAATGGACATTAGGGATAATGCCGACATTAAATTTTAAAGTTCGTTTCTGCAACTGGGTGTAAGTCGACAAGCAAGTTTTTAAGTTAAATACAAACCCAAAATATCGAAAAATTATAACGGATTTTTTGATGTATATCAATCAATAAATCATTTAAAATACAGTATGTTTTCAAGAAAAAAAATATATTTGTTGAAAATTTTGAAAAATTATTTTCGGCAGGCCTGCGATATTCACAATCAACTAAAAATCATTTTTTCTCAAATCTATCATATAATAAAACTGACATATAATAAAACTGTAGAGGTCTAATGTCTGTGCACAGAAAAAAAATGCTTAAAATCAAGTCAGGGATGTACGAAGAGGGAAAATACCAAAAAATTATTTTTTATAATTTTTCCAGCTTAAATAACTAGACAACATAAGTTTCTAAGTTGTTGGGCAGCAAAACTTATGGGCAGCCGAAATTTCTAATTTGTTGGCAAACTAACTAATTAGGCAGCAACTTCAATGTTTTCTCTCCTGCTAAATTGTTCGATATTATGTTTCGATGAAACAAATATTGTTTTTATGGGTCATAAAAATAACCTTAACCTAATATCTATCAGAATACATTTCCTAGGAATTGATCCTAGATCCTTCATTGATCTTTTCATAGATTTTATACATATCCGGTAACATATATAAATAACCAAATAGTTTTATTGCTGTCAAAATTTTTGTTTACTGCACAAATTATTTTTCAGCTGACCTTTTTGTTGCTGACCAAATAATTAAATAGCTGCCCAATTAATTACTTCACTAATATTAATATTTAATTTTGTCGACAACGCCATCTCTAGAAAACTTATTGACTAACATAAACCAAGCGATCTCTTAGTAATCGTTAATACGTGGTTTTTGAGAATGTCAACAGATGGCGCTTTAAGTACTTATGGCGATTCTCACATAGCCTCACGATGGCGACGGAATGTTGTTTGTTGATGCATCTTTCAACCAGAGGTGACAGCGTCCAGGAAATTTTCCAATTCTAAGGAAGTATTCCTGAAAACGTCCAAAACCTCTGGCAACTTTTAGAAGTTTTCAAAATATTTTTTTACCTAAAATTAGGTAATAATTAGGGAATTATTACCATAATTTTGTTAAATAATATGATGCTTACTTACAATATGTAACAAACGTGTAAATTATAATCGTTTCGTATAATTAATCGTTTAAAAATAATATAAAAGAAAGATAATTATGCATGTACTACGCGTGTCCGAAAACCCCGACCAAACGTCGGGTTGGGCCGCTGTTAACTAGTCACCGCGCGTCCGAATGGCAGCGAAAACCAACACAAATGCCTCGTTGTGTGATAATTGGCGGAGAGGCATCGGCGGCATCGGTATCTTTCAATCAGTTCGGATCTCCCGTCTCTATTACGGCTGTGACGTCACAGTAGACGTTCAAAAGTTGACACGCTTATTTTCTATGCGAATAGTTAAGCTTGCGTTATCTAAGAATTTTGTACTCTATATGGATGCCAAACTCCCTTACAATAGCATGAGGCGATGTTCTGTTTCGATTAGTAGGTGTTCCCTCTCATTCTATCACTATTTATGAATGTAGGCTATCCGTGGGATATCCTGTTCCTCTCTTTCTATCCATAGTTTCTGTGTCACCTGTCATATTTACGCCATTTTGACACCAAGACTGAAAATTGTTAAAAAATTTTGTAATTCAATATTTTTAAATAAAAAAATTTAAAACTGGTGATGACGTGCGTTGTTTTATGTTGTGTAAGTGAGTGATATTCTGGATGTACTTTATTTTTTCACAGATGAGTCAAAAATCACATATACAATGAGAGTATTTGTTTGAGAAATATGTGTGTATTTTTGTGTGACGGCATTAGTAGTAATAGAAAGCTTTACTACGAAATGACAAAGTCACTCATTCAGTGATAGAATGAGAGGGACCTACTGATCGAGACAGAACATTGCCTCATGCTATTGTATGGGAGTTTGGCATCCATCATATAGTACAAAATTCTTGGTGTTATCTATGTATATGTATATCTGTGATTTTAATCATCGAACCATCAAACGGAATTGTGGCATCCATAAGAACACGATTCTACTTGATTATTATTATTAAATCGCTATCTATTTTTAACAAAGTATTTAAATAACATGAAATGCATCCGCGCGATCGAGCGGCCTAGCCGACGTACTGCGAAATTACGGCGCGGACGCATCGGCCCTTAAAAGGCAAAGGGAAAATAGTCCCTATTTACATCTTATTTGCCGCGAAAGTTGAATACAGAAAGCTATAACAATCTATACATATAATAAAACTGTAAAGGTCGAATGTCTGTACGAAGAAAAAAATGCTTAAAACCGTGTCAGGGGGATGTAAATAGTAGAAAAATACCAAAAAATTATTTTTCTTTCTCTGTCTTTTAGTATGGACTAATCTCCGAAATGGCTGGACCGATTTCAATGAAATTTTGCATGGTCAACATCTTAGATACTTTTTATTCTGGAAAATTCCGGAAATAAGGGATTAATCTATACATTCCGGAAATAAGTGATTAATCTATACATTGCTTTTTCTTTAACCTTTTTGTATTCATCCATAAATGTATGTATATAAGTATTTATTTAAATATTTTTATGTATCATATTTAGTATATGTAATTCATTTAACATTTGCACGAATTTTTGTTGCATTTTCGTCGCCTATTTATAACTGCTATTACTGTCGTTAATGGGTTGACTGGAAGACATTCCTATTAGTGAATAAGTCCTCCCTTGCAAACATTGTTTTTACCATAAGCTGCATGTAGCTGCATGAATCTATTTTCTAATTTTCTGAATTGATGAGTAATTTTGTCGTGAATCCTGATACCTTGTTGACATCCTCTTATTCATTCCACTCAGACTTGCCTGTAATTTGTATATTGTAGCACGTAAGACAATTTTATTTTATGTAAAGGGAGGATGGACCCCTTGCAGAGTTTCTTGCCTGTATCTTCTCTTGACAAGGCCTCCCGGTAGTGAACAGGAAGAAAAAAAATGTAGAGGTAAACAAGTAGAAGTATTTTGTTTGTTAAGTTTAATTGTTTTTGACGCGTCATAAGTGTAACTACTTGTTGATTAAATAAAGAATTTCATTTCATTTCAATTTACCATGAAGTTGTAAAATTTTTCAATTGCAATAAAGAGTATTATTATTATTATTAATTATAGGGTTCCCGTGGGATAGTTAAAAAACCAGTAACCGCGGATGAAATCCTGGGAAATTAGTATATAATATAATATATAGTTAATAGAACAAAAATGAATAATTACTAGGAAAATTGTTAATTACTTTGTCGTTATTCAAATTGATTCGCTATTTAATAAGGTATGCTATAAATAATAGACAAGGTTTTTCCAAAATTATTATTTATTCGCTTAGCTATTTATAAAGGCGACCTCAGTGATCGAGTAGGTTTCTCTAATTTAACTTATCTATCGAATCTGAATCTCCTTGCATACAAATTATAATCGTCTGGGGTAAATAAACCTGGTTATTCAAAACATATATACATACGAACAAATAATCAAGACTATTATCCCTTAAGTGTTAGTCAGAGACTAGGCAAAAAACTGCAAAAGCTGTCCACTGCCATAGTCCGCGCTTCACCATGCCTAACCTTGGTCCTTTCTCAGGCTCTAGACTGTGTACTAAATTTCGATTAAATCGGTTCAGTAATTTCGACGTGAAAGCTAGACAGACAGACATTTACAATATTAGTATGGATGGTATGGACCCTTCTTGCGCGAGTCCGACTCGCACTTGGACGATTTTTTTTTTCATTTCTTTGTGAAACTTGGGACAGTGCAATATTAACTACCGACCAGCCCTGGCTTCGCAAGGGGTAGCCGTTGCGAACATGTTATACCCCCTTAGGGATGTCGTCACCCTATAAGGATCCTGCCTGCCAAATTTCAAGTTCGTAAGCGTTATAGTTTCTGAGATTTCGTGATTAATAGTGAGTGGTATAACCCAAATGCTTCCTTCTATGAAATTAGTAATTCATTTCATTTCAACCAGTCTGTATGTAGGTAGTGTAGGTACTTGCGGTTGCCCTGAGCCTACATAAGGACAGGTATCGAAGCTTTCTAAGACTTAAGTTTTAAAGATAAAGATAATGCCAAGGTAACTCATTCTGTCTCGCTTTCACGTCAAAACTACTGAACCGATTTAACCGAAATTTGGTACACATATAGTTTAGAGCCTGAAAAAGGATATAGGCTACCTTTTATCCGGATATTCCCATAGGAACGGGTGCCATGCGGGTGAATGTAAAATATTAAAATTACGCCTCTCTGAAAAGTGAAGGACAAAATAACGCCACTATAAACTTTGCTTCTAATAATAGAGTAAGAGTAAACTTTCAATTCCACCAATTGAGGCCACCATTCCATTTTGAAAATTGAAGTTCCTATTCATTTTATTGTAAAAAATAATAATATTGATAGTTAATATTGAAATACGTAGTCTCATTGCATTGATGTATAAATACTATTTGTTATTATGATAAGAATATATTGACCAACAATTTAATATTGCAGGTTACTCCTGTTGGATGAGAGGACATTCTGTAATGCAAATATTGGGTCCTTACCTATGAAATTGGTGTTTTTATTCTGTCTTAGCAATTTGTCCGTAACTATTTAGTTACTACTATTTACTTATTAGTTTCAGAACATTCTTATAAAATAATTCTAAAAATAGACCATATATTTGAGCTCGTATTATTTAATTTGATAATTTTTTGTAAATTTAATTGTGTTAAAATTAGACACAAAGACAATTATTTTTAACTGCCTCCCGAATACATCATTTGATTTGCATTAACATAAAAACGATGAATAATTTTTATCAAGCGTGTTCACACACATATTGCTAAAGCTTGTCTAATGACACATGCCAAATATTATTATCTCTGGATTTGTCGTTGTGAAGAAAACTGATAAAATTTTAGTATGTAAAATGCAGACATCCTCAAAATCTCCATACAAAACACCAATTTCATAGGTAAGGACCCAATATTTGTGTAAACTTGGGTTGAACGTTGTGTTCCTTAAAATATTTTAGACCTTAATTATGTTTACCTATGTTCACAAATAAATTTCACATACATACATAGGTACATACAATTACGCCTGTAATCCCCGAAGGGGTGGGCAGAGTCTAAGGAGCACTGTTCCTTAAGACCACATTTGGCCACACAAACATTGGGTTTGGTCAGATGAAAAATCGTGTAAGAGTAGTAACAAGTGGCTAGCTCATCGCCTACACAATCACAGACCCAGTACCCAATACAACTTTAGTCGCCTTTTACGACATGCAAGAAAAACAGTTGGTACATTCTTTTGTGTCCTGGACCAACACAGGACGACACGGGGAAATATATTTCATTTCATTTCAAAAATCTTTCAGTGTTGAATAGCCTATTTATTGAGGAAGGTTATAGGCTACATACCATCACACCATCTCAAAGTAACTTTTCTACGCGGTCCAAGTCGCGGGAAAAAGCTAGTAAATTAATAAAGGCAGTAGTAGCCGAGTTGGGACGGACGGGGCACTACTCGTTGGAGAAACCGAGGGGCTCGCGGGTTCGAGCCCACCGCCGGCACCACTGGGTTTGAATAAATCTTATGTAGGTACCTACAGTTGATTGTTAATATCGCTTGCCTCACAATGTGCCCGGTGCATGGCAACAGGCTCGCCACCTGTCACAAGGGGACCTAGACACATCTAACTAAGCGTGACTTTATTAACTTATTATTAGGTCCTTACCTATGAAATTGGTGTTTTGTATGGAGATTTTGGGGATGACTGCATTTTACATACCAACATTTTATCAGTTTTCTTCACAACGACAAATCCAGAGATAATAATATTTGGCATGTATCATTAGACAAGCTTTAGTAATATGTGTAATATCACACTTCATAAAAATTATTTATCGTTTTTGAGTGAATGCAAATAAAATGATGTATTCGGGAGGCACTTAAAAAGAGTTGTCTCCGTGTCCAATTTTAACACAATTAAACTTACAACCAATTATCAGAACAAATCAAAAGAGTTCAAAAATAAAGTCTATTTTTAGACGAGGTAATTATTTTTTAGGAATACTCTGAATCTTAATAGTTACAGACAAAATACTAAGACAGAATAAAAACACCAATTTCATAGGTAAGGACCCAATATTTGTTTAAATTAAGTTGCGATGAAGGAGCTAGTCATTGCTAATACTATATGTTCAAGCTGTGAAGCAGAAAGATTGTTTATCTCGTGTTAATGTCGATTCATCTATCAATTATCTGGTCGTATCACGCAATCGGTTTAATAGACAATAATTCTATTTTACGTTGTCTATTGAAGATTGAGAATATTACATCGAGTAAAAAATTGACGATGGAATATCCTTTCAATTGTCTTTAAATGGCAAATGTACTGAAGTACCTTTTTAGTACGCTTTGGCTTTCAATGGAAAACAAAGCTTCCTTCGCCATGGTCAGGCCGTGGATGGGTGACCAAAACATTATGATCTGCAGCTCCTCCGTGCTCCGTTAGTCCCGGTAGCTATTGTGACCGTTTCTACCCACCATCACGCATTGGGCCAGCGTGGTCTTCTCAAAACGAGGCCTCCTTGTAGTTTTGTGAACGGATGGCGGAGTTTATCGCTTTCACGAAATTTGGCTTTTGATGTTCATAAGCATGTGCTAATATGCATCTAAATTAAGTAAACGACATTGAATTATGAGGTTTTCGTGACCCTTTCAAGTTTAAGGTGTGTTGGTTTAGCAAAACTATAATAGGTGCCTCAAAACCAGTTTCATACTTTTATATCAAGGTCGTATCTTTAATCGTAATTTATTAAAAGCAAATTATACAAAAATTTTGAGATAGGTGGAAACCCAACCATAAGAATTTTGCTGAGTACACATGAGTAATTATTTTATTGTACTTATTACAGTTCTTTGTTGCTACTTGCCCCTGCATAAATTAAAGTCAACTGTTAAAAGCTGTTTAATGAAAAAGGGGTATTATTAGATAGAAGATTATTTTACAGATAAAAATTCGTGGCTACTATAATCTGCTCCTCTGCACATACTTATTTTACAATATTTAAAATGTTCTAAATTCCTTTTGTTATTATGGCTGTTTAAAAAAGGCTAACTGTTGAGTTTCTTGCGGCACTTCTTCTCAACAGGCCATTCACGTCGAAGTGCTAGTAGGAAAAAAAATATAGAAGTGCAAAAGTATTTCATGTAAATCTAATTGCAGAATAAATGATTTCATGCCCGGTGCATGGCAACAAACTCGCCACCTGTTACATGGGGACCTAACACATTTATTCCTACAAATTGCAAAGATCTAAACAATAAATAAATAACGATAAATCTTTATCATGATGCGACGCTAAGCGAATAAACGATAACTTCTTAATTGCCTATTATTAACTTTGATTTATATAATAGCGATACTTACGTCAGAATGGACAGGAAACTGTAAGTTATAAGAAAAACTACTATTTATTGACTAAGTTTTAACATTTTCCTTGGTCGAGTGGTTTAAACCACCAGGTTTATGGTTGTTCAATTCCCCACGGAGCCAAGAGTTATCTGCTCGGTTTGGTTGGTGGTAGGGCTTCTAAGCCCGCCTGGGTTACCACCGTCTGACCTAAATCTGTCTCCATAATAACAATGTTATAAGCATTGTTGTGTTCCGGCAATCAGAGGTAAGATAGCCAGTTCCTCAGTCGTTGAGGATTACAGGTGGAGCTCGCTTGTCGCTTACCATCAGATGAGATGAAAGCCAAGAGTTTTCCAGTCACACACGCCTACCGCCTAGTACGGCCCATATACAGACGTCCTCGTTAAAAAAAAGGTTTTATCATTGACTTCTTCGTCCTCAGTCTATTTAGATCCCACTGTTGGGCACAGGCCTTCACGGAGAAACACATGAGGAGTGTGGGCCGTAACACCACTATGCTGGCCCAAGGCGGGTTGGTGGGTAGAAACGGTCACAAATGCGACCGGGACCAACGGCTTAACGTGCCTTCCGAAGCACGGAGGAGCTGGATCACAAAGTCTTGGTCACCCATCCACGGCCTGACCATGGCGATGGTAGCTTTATTTTCGTTCGAAGCCAAAGCGCACTGACCACTACGCCACCGAGCTCCTCTCCGAGAATATGGGTTGGTGGATAGAAATAGTGACCGAATGGCGAATGACGAAGTTAGCTTGATCTCGATATCGAAAGCCAAAGCGTACTAACCACTGTACCACCGAGCACCTCATAAATATAAATTTAGTTAGCATTAGTTCCCAAAGTGGTCCAGGTAGACCCCTAGGGGTCTACGGGAGGCCCGACGGGGGTCTTGTCGTCTTCACATTTCTGTCGTGTTTTGGGAATATGGTAGAAATAGCTGCAGGGGGCCCACCAGAACCAGATAAATAATAAATGTCTTAATAAATAAATAATAAATATCTTCAGACATTCACACCTATCAACTAGCCCCATTTTAAGCAACTAATGCTGCTTGTGTTGCGGATACTAGATGACGGACAAATGTATTTAATAGATAAACACATATTAGGTTTACCTATGAAATTGGTGTTTTTTATGGAGATTTTGGGGAATTCTGCATGTTCCATACTAAAATTTTTTCAGTTTTCTTCACAACGACAAATCCAAAGATATAGAATAATATTTGGCATCTATCATTTTACAAGCTTTAGTAATATGTGTAATATCACACTTCATAAAATTATTTATCGTTTTTAAGTGAATGCAAATAAAATGATGTCTTCGGGAGGCACTTAAAAAGAGTTGTCTCCGTGTCCAATTTTAACACAATTAAACTTACAACAAATTATCAAAACAAATCAAAAGAGCTCAAAAATATAGTCTATTTTTAGGCGAGGTAATTATTTTTTAGAGTAATTATTTTTTTAATACTCTGTATCTTAATAGTTACAGACAAAATACTAAGAGAGAAAAAAACACCAATTTCATAGGTAAGGACCCAATATAAATATTCTGAATATATATAAATATATACCTACAGATACATTTTGAAAGTGGTCTATGAGTAAAATAAGTCTGGAACCTCTGAAAAAAACTAGCCGTTGCCCACGACTTCGTCCGCGGTTACTATGGTTTTTTAACTATCCCATGGGAACCCTTTAATTTTCTCTCAAAATATCAGTCCGATCGGTTTAAAATTGACAAAGTTTCATACCCCCTATTTTATCCCCTTGGGAGAAGAATTAATCAAAATCCTTTGCCTGATGCCTACGTCATAACATCTACTTGCATGCTTGCAAATTCAAAATTTCAGCCTGATCCGTCCAGTGGTTGGGCTGTGCGTTGATAGATCACTATGTCAGTCAGTCACCTTTAAGTTATATATATTATATATCTAGATAGTATTTTTTTCTACATACGACCGGTAAGCTCTTGTCCTTCATCTCACCTGATGGTAAGTGACGATAAGGCCGAAGGTGGAAGCGAGCTTCACCTGTAAATCCTCAACAACTGAGGAACTGGCTATCCTACCTCTGATTGCCGGAAGACAACAATTGCCTATAACATTGTTATTATGGCGACAAATTTAGGTAAGACGGTGGTAGCTAGCCAGGCGGACTTAGAAGCCCTACCACCAACCAAACCGAGCAGAAAAACTTCGGCCCTATGGGGAATCGAACCCGGTCCTCCCGACCAACACCCGGTGGTGTGAACCACTAGACCAGAGAGGCGGTTAAGTTAATATTTTACTAAGCAAGCTTTATACCTCACGTGTCTGGGAATCGACCTGCAGACCTTGATAAGGTCGTTGACTATACTAAGCTGTCAGTAGTTATAGGCCACCGTTGGATTAGCTACTTACGAATCCGTACAAGTAGAGAGTATTATAGGATGTCTGTGTGTAACGTATATCGTATTTAACGTGTGACTCAGTTAAAACGTGTAGGAGTTACGTTCTAATGCGACAACGTAAAAGTCCTAGATTTTTAAAAAATCACATATTACATAAAGTATATAGTTTTTAAGCTATTGCATAGCTTCTATCGCGGGCCTTGAGCGCGGGGACCGAATCCAGAAATTCCGTAACGAAAAAACCTCACGCTCCGATGCGCAAGGAGGTGTGGCTTGAAGGCCGTGCATCGTCTAACGTCGTTTCAGTTCGGCAGTCTTCGACACGGCGTTGTGTGCGTGCGATTAGACGTATTGTACGACTCTACGAAACTCGCACGAATCGAAACGATTTGTTTTTGGTGTATAGATAATGCACATGAATGCCGCGTAGAGAAAGTATATATGATATTATATCTATATAAATGTACATCGCGCGAAATACGATAATCACTTCTTAATATCGTTATTTTTTTATAAATGAATATTGTTTTGGTGTGTCATTACACTATTTATACCTAATTATTTTTTATTTATTTAATAATAGAAAAATTTGTTTTCTTATCGGTCACCACGCTCAAAAAGTGTAACTTGAATTAATATCAAAGAAAAAGAAATACTGCATGAATAAAATAAATAAATAAAAAATTTTAATTGCATAAGTTGATACAAAATGCTATGCAATAGCTTTACCGCGGCAGTCCCCGAGTGCCACACGTCTTTTTTTTTTATAATCAGCCCAGCAAATGACTCAACACTACCTGATGGTATGCAGTATATAAGTCCATTTGCGAAGAATGCTAGGGCAGCACCAAAGGATGCAGGGCTAGCGACCTCCTTGCTGGCTCATAAGATGCCTTTTCACGCCTCTTTTGAAGGTACCCATGCTGTAGGAAGGAGGGAACACGTGTGCCGGTAGAGAATTCCATGCTCTGGATGACCAAAGTATGATTCCCTAAACCTTTTAGTACGCGCGGGCAAAGAGGTCACCGGTTTATTTATTATTTTTATTGTTTTCCTTTAAAGTTAGTTCCATATCTTTTAAATTATCATATTGCCGGCATTTGCAGGTGTCAAATAAGACCAAACACCACAAACAAACCATACAAACAAACATGTTTGTAGGACCTCTACATGACTCCATATTACGAACTTACACTCACGTCCGCACCTTGCTTACAGAAAAATTTTAATATGTGCCATTTAATGAAATTTAATTACTTATTAATCATGAAATTATTAATAATTATGAAATTATTAATAATTATGAAATTATTAATATTTAGAAATTATTATCAATTATGAAATTATTACTAGACAAGTGTTATTATTATTATTAGAGGAGCTCGGTGGCGTAGTGGTCAGTGCGCTTTGGCTTCGATCGAAAACGAAGCTTCCTTTGCCATGGTCAGGCCGTGGATGGGTTACCAAGACTTTGTGATCTCGAGCTCCTCCGTGCTTCGGAAGGCACGTAAAGCCGTTGGTCCCGGTCGTATTTGTGACCGTTTCTACCCACCAGCCCGCATTGGGCCAGCGTGGTGGTGTTACGGCCCATACTCCTCATGTGTTCATGTCTCCATGAGGAAGGCCTGTCCCAACAGTGGGACGTATATAGGCTGATGACGAAGTGTTATTATAATGTAAACGATTGGTGGGAAAAACCAGTTGCACCCTTTTTTAGACCACCTTAATTTAAAACACGTCTGCCATTAAACTTTTGTTTAAAGCAAGCCCTTCAAGCCCTTTTTTTACTAGGAGAAATCCATTTACGGACCGACCCACCGGTGGCTAGCCGGTAAGCGTGTGTGGTACTCATCTGACATATTGGCACTACCTACTAAAACTCCCCGATGTACCCGTTCCTGCCCTTCTGTGGGCGCGACCCGGGGTCTGCCGGAGCAGCTCTCCGAGCCGTTCCCAGGGCTTCCCGACCTAGACGGACACTAGCCGGGGTTTGCGTCAGTGGGAGATTTTCCGGGCATATTCGGAACATCTCCAGACGTGGCAGCCGGTGATACGCGTGGAAGCCATCCGACGCACGCAGAAGACTTAAAACCCTAGGGAATATTAAAATTTTATTTACCATGTGGCCGAGTTGCGTGTGTCAAGATGACGGGAATTGATAGAGTGAGGAATGAGTTTATAGGGGATGCCTGAAAGTTGCTCCAGTGATAGAGAAGTTGAGAGAAAAGCGGACATCGTGGTATGGACATATTTTGAGAAGAGAGAATGAGCATGTAACGAGAAGAGTTATGAATATGAGAGTAGATGGTAATGCCAACGGTAATAGAAAATATTTTTTTGTGGAATCCAATGCCAAAAATATTAAACTGGGATTCAACGACAATAAATACATTTTTCACTCAAAATCTTTGTTATATTGCTTTGTTTTTAACATCCGAAGGGTTTGAACTCTAAAGCTCTTCGTGTAAAAATGAAACAAACAACTATTACAAAAAACCAACCGTGTATTTAAAAACATGTTATTCTGACTTTAAGGTTTAAGAATTTATTATAAAAAATCTTATTCAGGTTTGTATCAAGCAGGAAATGAGGCAAACAATAAAAAAACGTAAAGGTGACTTAACCTATATTGCACTTTATGTACTTTGAGAAAGAACTTGATTTCAAGTGACGTGCAACCTTAACTATATCAACAGATGTATCATATTTTCTATATAACTACTAACCACGCAAAAGGTAAAAATAAACGAATGGAATTGTTTAAGTCTTAAAAGCGTCTTCTAGTAATATATTCATTTTTGTGGCTTAATTCTTGTCAGGAAATGGAAAAAACGTTCGATCGATGGAGATCATGGGAAGAACCCATATACATTTTTTTTTACATACGACAAGCTCTTGGCCTTCATCTCACCTGATGGACGATACACCTGATGAAGTGACGATGAGGCCCAAGGTGGAAGCGAGCTTCACCTGTAATCCTCAACAACTGAGGAACTGGCTATCTTACCACTGATTGCCGGAACACAACAATGCTTATAACATTGTTATTATGGCGACAGATTTAAGTAAGACGGTAAATAACGTTTTTGCCCGTGACTTCGTCCACGTAGAATAGTTACTTTGAGATAGTGAGATGGTATGTAGCCTATAGCCTTCCTCAATAAATAGGCTATTTAACTCTGAAAGATTTTTTCAACAGTCGCCTCAATTCATGGAATTGAAAATTTACTCCTACTCTATTAAAAAAGCAAAGTTCATAGTGGCGTAAATTTGTCATTCATTTTTCTGCGAGGCGTTATTTAAACTTTTTGACATTCATGGCACCTGTTCCCATGGGAATATCGGGATAAAAGGTAGCCTATGTCCTTTCTCAGGTACTACACTATCTGTGTACCAAATTTCGGTTAAATTGGTTCAGTAGTTTTGATGTGAAAGCGAGACAGACAGACAGAGTTACTTTCGCATTTATAATATTAGTATGGATTAATAACACTCATAATTTATATCTGCCTTATCTTCCCAATCTGCAAACACTAATGAAGTGTGTCTAATCAATGTTTAGATAATGTACGTGTGGTCACGACACGTTTGTTTTTCTTTTAAATGCACATATTTGGACATCCATTAGCCTGCCCTTTTCCCAATTTCATTTGTGGTCGGCGCAACGAGTCTTTCTCCTCCACTCTCCCCTATCACACGCCATATCAACATTCACTCCCATTCTAGCCATGTCCTCATTCACACAATCTATCCACCTCTTCTCCGGTCTTCCTCTCCCTGCATTACCATCCACTCTCATATTCATAATTCTTCTCGTTACATGCTCAAAATATGTCAGTACCACGCTAGCCGCTTTTCTCTCAACTGCTCTATCATTGGAGCAACTTTCAGGCATCCCCTGATATACCCATTCCTCACTCTATCAATCCTCGTCACCCACACATCCATCTTAACATACGCATTTCGGCCACATGCAATCAATTCTCATTCATCTTTTCAATCTTCGGAGAGTTTGGCTGAGTAGGTATTTATGACAACGACTTACGACCTCCGTGGTCAAGTGGCGTGAACGCCGGTTTGAAAGCGTCGCCATCTCGAGAGGTTCTAGGTTTAAATCCCAGTGGAAGTATATATTTGTATATCGGGACCAAAGGCTTAATGTGCCTAAGCACAGGAGAGTTCGAGATCACAAAGTTTTGGCCACCCATCCCAGTAGCCTTGCTTTCGATATCGAAAGCCAAATCGCACTAGCCGCTACGCAGCTGAGATTCACACCAGTTCAGAGATTTTGAATAAAAATTTAAATAACTACAGTGTATGGACCTCATTAAGCACCTAATAAATATAACCGCCTCAGTGGTCTAATGGAAACCGGGTATTGTCGGGAGATCCGGTTTCCCCATGGTTGCAAATGTTTTTTCCACACGGTCTGCCTGGCTAGCTACCACAGACAATTAGGTCAGAAAGACGGTTCCTCAGTTGTTGAGGATTACAGGTGTAACTCACTTCCACCTTCGGCCTTATCGTCACTTACCATCAGGTGAGATGAAGGCCAAGAGCTTGCCTAAGTGTTAAACCAAAAACAGACAATTCTTCAGTTCTTGGTACGAAAGCTAGGCTCATATCTATAAGAGATCTCATCCAGCCATCCCGTTTATTAAAAGTAATAATAAAGTACTTACAACGTTCCAGTTAGTTCCAAACCCGAAAGCGAATGTAGCCATAAATCTTAATATGTCTTTTTCAGATAAAAATCCTGTATAACATATATAGCCACCATACGATAGTAGACACAGATAGTAAATAGTCAACACCAAATGCACTCCACTTGACAGAACAAAAACACACCTATTTCTTTTTTCAACACCGACTTCAATATTTTCACCATTTTCCACAACACCGTTCATTTTAAAAACAATAAAGCTTCCAATTTGACAATAAGTTTTCAATGTAAAATAAAACAACTTATTATTTCGCGTAAAAACGTAACAATAAATAGAAATAGGGATCGAATTTTAACAAAACTATTTTAGTAATAAAAACAACTTCATTTTATTGTGAATTTTCACAGATACTACAGGTATGTAGTTATTTTTTTAATAAAACGACGACATCGTCGTCCGTACGTCCACTTAATATAATTATAATTGACAGAATGACAGCGAGTGAACGACAAAGTTTTATGTCGATGTTAACTTGTTTTTTCTAGTTCTTAATTATAATTACTGATTATCGATTAGTTACTAGTTTATATAGCAATTAATCCGACATTTAAGGTTTTGGAGTTGTTGGGTAATTATGTTAAAATTCTTTAGTTTACCGTAGAGTGGAGTAGCTCAGAAACGTACGGTAGTGGTTCTTAAGATAAAATGAATATCTTTGTTACTTAGGTATATTAAAAAATAGAGTAATACTGTACAATAATTTTCGTAATTTTCTATAGGAATTTAGTCACAATTTTCCCGATTTTATTATCTTCTCGCATTATATCCTGGTTGAAAAGTTTATTTTTGAGATTATTCCCAAACGCGATTAATTTTAAATTTTAAAAACAAAATAAGGGCAAAAAAAAACTAAAACCACTTTTTGAAAAAAAAAAACTTCCGACCTAAAAAATAAGGAAGTAATTAATTGGGCAGCCATTTAATTATTTGGTCAGCAACAAAAAGGTTCGCCGAAAAATCGTTTGGGCAGCAAACAAACATTTTGTCAGCAAAGTAATTATTTGGGCGGCAATATAATTAATTGGGCTACAAAATAATTAATTCAGCAGCAAAATATATGTTACCGGAAATGTATAAAAACGAGGACATGATCAATCAAATGACATTACTGGTAAACTGGGTGTATAAGGGATAACTCACACTTATTCAGCTCGGTTTAACTACTTCAGTGTTTTACTAGGACGATTTTATATGGGATGCTTATAATACTGTTTTATATTTTGTAACACCTCTGCCTACCCCTTGGGGAATAGAGGCGTGATGATAGTTATTTTATATATTTTTTTTTACGTCTGTATATCCTTGAGACATTGCGATAGATGGATCGAGAATACAGTTGCGCAAATCTAAAAATAATGTTATAAACATGCAAATTCTTCCTAATCGAATAATAATTATCGTTTTTGTGTATATAATTTATTTTAATTTTTAAACTGTCTATTAGTTATTTCTTCAAGTTAATAGTTCTTCAAGGACGTGCAACCCAGACAGTCAATTGCTCTTATGAATTCTGCAAAACAAAAGACGACTAATGGACTTAGAAATGCACAACATCCAATAGCTTATAGCGGCGACGGGCTCACCACCTGTCACGCTGAGTGCAGTCACTGCTTGGTGAAGCGCGGACTATAGCAGTGGACTGCTTTTGCGGTGCTTTTGACTAGTCTCTGACTATCCCTTAGGGGATAATAGTCGCTATTATATGTATGTATTATTAACTTAAATTAGATATCGTATAAATGTAATTTGTGCATGATTCTCTCTAAAATAGCTGTGCCTTATGATACCCCAAATATAATAATATCTGTAAGATAAAACTTGCAAAAGGAATATGATATTTGAACTAACTATCGGACCATGTATCCACAAATATACATTAGCATAGATGACGCAAATGCATGTGCGTGTTCGAAAATGCATGTAATAACTAAACATTTAACTTTTAGAGCCACTCGTTATAAACAGGAATTCTCCAGTATCCCTTCCATATTGGTACGACGTGTTGACAAGGACCAGTACTTTCTGTACAAAATTCTCAGATGTTTAGTAGACTCCCCATTTCTTTTAAGTAATATAAATATAAGGTGCCCCCGAACAAGTTCCCGGCTTAATAACTTATTCTCTCAATATGTACATAAGACCAAATATACCCGCAACACATTTTTGTATCGCTCATGTGATGTGTATAATTTAAAATTTAATTCAGTGGATATTGTTCACTGCACTGCTTCTCAATTGAGAAATCAAATAAATAGTTTTTATATTGAGGGATAGTGTTAATTGTTAAAAATAATATAGTATTTTTTGATTTTGTTATTGTATTTATTCTAAACTAGGTTTTATAGTGCGTAGGTGTTTCTCTTGTGTCCGTAAAGACTTTTTTCATGTGTTATATTTCTATGGAAACTTTACTGATTTCTGTACTATTTTTTATTGTCGTTATTTTTAAGTTGTATAATAATTGTTTGTTTCCTAAATAAGGTAAAATAAAAATAAACCCCGACCAAACGTCTGGGTTGGTCGGGGTTTGCCAAACGTCTGGGTTGGGGGGGGCGCTGCTGACTAGTCAGCGTGCGTCCGAATGGCTGCAATAACTCAAGTAAATGCCTCGTTGTGTGATAATTCGTGAAGAAGCATCAGAGGCATCGGTATTTTTCAATCAGTTTGCTGCCGCGAGCGCTTGTACCAAGCACATCCATGCTCTTACCAGTTGACTAGTAACTAGTAAAGAAGGCCTTAAGACTTCTTTTACACGTTTCGAACAGTCACGTGCAAAAATATATATTCTCTTAGTGACTCTTATCAGAAGGGAATAAAGACCGTGACCTGTCAAATGTGTATACAAAATTTTGGACGTGACTGTACATGATGTGGTAAATATTTTTTGAAGTAATAAATACACCGTGGTTGAAATAATCGGTGAATGGAAAAAATATAGGCTTTTGGTATACTGACAGATAAACTTTTATTTACTTATTTACAATCGTTTTTGATATAAAAGCAAAATAAAATTATAGATACAAACAAAAACAAAAAAGAACTTTACAATATATTATTTTTGAGAACTAACTGCAAACTGTAAAAGCTAATATAAATGTATTTAATAGTCAACAAATTATATATATAAAACAAAATATCACAACTTAATTATGCGAGCATTATTCACTCACATTCGAGCGGACATATATAGCTTCCTAAGTGTTCGTGTTAATATACATGTAGCTGTTTTTTTGAAAATTTGCAGCATGAAAAAAGGCATTTTTTACTATGTAACTAAGAAAAATCATATTTTTCAATCGTTTAGCGCCATCTATTGGTAGAATTAAGAACTACTGTAAGCTATTTATTATTTTCATGACAGGTTATAATTACTGTATTGGTAGAATTAAGAACTACTGTAAGCTATTTATTATTTTCATGACAGGTTATAATTACTGTATGTTATTTATTAACATGATATACACCCAGTTGCAGAAACGAACTTTAAAATTTAATGTCGGCATTATCCCTAATGCTCCATTAAATTTATTTATTGAAGTGTCAAAAGAACACCTTAGCGTAGTTTTACGTCGCACAAAACGACATTAGCACCCTATCAATGCTAAAGAGACATTAGCTAGAACTATTTTGTGTTCCAATTTTAAATTTAATGAACTTTAAAGTTTTAATGTCTCATTAACAAATGTCGTCTTTAAAAAATCTTTGTGCAACTGAGTGATAGACAAGTGCTTCGAAATACGGTGCTCTGTCGTTTGCCGAAAAAACTTTACAAGAAAATCATAAATGTTTTTCTATAGCTTTAACTGTCAACTTCATTATTTTCTATATAGGATGATTATTTCTATAATTTAAATTCGTTAGTCAAGGGGTTCGTGCAGCCAAAAGTTTGAGAAACCCTCTCTACATCTTTTCTATCGCCTTATTTCTGACATGTTCATAACTCTGATAAATGAATATAAGTATTTTAAACATTACATCTTTACATATAATAAACTGTAGAGGACGAATGTCTATACATAGTTAAAACATAGTATATACATAGCATTTACATAGTAAATGCTTAAAACCAAGTCAGGGGGATGTAAATAGACAGAAAATACCAAAAAAAAAATATTTTTGTTTCCTTGTCTGTTTGTCTGTTTGTACGGGCTAATCTCCGAAATGGCTGGGCCGATTTCAGTGAAATTTTGCATGGTGATACCTTATATCCCTGGTCAACATCTTAGATATGCACTCGAGTGCAAAGAAGAATTTTAGAATCCTTCGCTCGGTCATCAAAATTGACCAAAAAGCAACTTTGTCTCCAAAAATAAAAATTTATGATTGGCTATTTAAAAAAGTGGCTCATGAGTTTCTTGCCGGGTTCTTCTCATGAAAAGCCTTACTCTCGGAATCCGGCCGCTTGTGTCGATTACATCCCCAGTCAACGATGTACTTGTACTGTGCTGTGGATGTACTTGCTACAAGCGCTCGCGGTAATGAACTTTAATATTGGGTCCTTACCTATGAAATTGGTGTTTTTTCTCTCTTAGTATTTTGTCTGTATCTATCAAATTTCAGAGTATTCTTAAAAAATAATTACCTCCTCTTAAAATAGACCATATTTTTGAGCTCATTTGATTTATTTTGATAAATTGTTGTAAGTTTAATTGTGTTAAAATTGGACACGGAGACAACTCTTTTTAAGTGCCTCCCGAATACATCATTAGATTTGCATTCACTTAAAAACGAAAAATAATTTTTATGAAGTTTGATATCACACATATCGCTTAAGATTGTCTTATGATACACGCCAAATATTATTATCTTTGGATTTGTCGTTATGAAGAAAACTGAAAAAATGTTAATATGAAAAATGCAGACATCCCCAAAATCTCCATAGAAGACACCAATTTCAAAGGTAAGGACCTAATACAATGGTTTAATTTAATACTCTAATTTTAAAATAATTTATAATAATCTATTTATTTTGTAAAATGCATAACATGTAAAGTGTTGACGATTTTAAGTGCCAAACTTGGCCAATGAAATAAAATTATTTTTGATTTGATTTGAACTCCTGTATTGGCGACACTTCACTTGGCGTATCGTGTTCGCGTATTTGCTATATTTGTCCGAAATCGGCCATGTGTGTTCAAACAACGCAAATAGCGAACATTCGTTTCCGTCCTCATGTCGGTTTTTGATCACACATCAAAGGATTGTTTGAGTTGCTTGCCTGGTAACAGTCCATGTGTGGAATAATTTTATTATTTGGCCAAATTCGGGCAAACACAACAGTAACGCTACGCGAATACGCTCAGCCAATTGAAGTTCCGCCATTCATTAAATAAATAAATAAAAGAACTAATTGATCTATAGTTTTTCGTCAAGCAATAAGGAACCTCGGAACATAAATTATGAAGGTTAATAGTAATCACTAAAATTTTATTATGTATTAGTATCCGAATTAAACGCAAAATTTAAATAATATATTCATAGCTTAAGGTGGGTGTGTTTCGCATATAAATATATGTATATGTTAAAAACCTGTTATGTTTTGTTTTATAAAAAGTGATAATAATAATTACCTTTATTATTATGACGATAGATTAGTCAGGTGATAGTTCTTTACGTTTTCGCGCATAAAACAATTGAATTGAACGTTGAAACAATTTAATATGTTCGAAAATGTTGTTAATTGAATAAATAAACTTTATTATAAGTTTAGGCGACTTAATTTATAATTATCATAATAACTCTGTAATTATCCTATTTATTGCAAATAAATGATTATGATTATGATTACTATTACGTGTCATTTACGTAATGGAAAGATTTTTTGTTAATTTTACATAATTTCAAACGATTGCTGAGTCGTAATAATATAAATTAGCCGTTATTATTATTGCAATGCCTTTGCAGGGCATCGTAGATCACAAATTCGATGTTAAATATTCCATATTAAATTGTTTAATATGTGACATGCAGTTATTCAAACGGTTTACTAATTTTATACAGAGATACCAATTTTAATTGGATGATATACTTAATATTATCGAGTTTTCCAGTTACCTTTCAAAACTGGAAACGGACCCATTTTGGAAAATGACGGCTGTGACGTCACAGTAGACGTTAAAAAGTTGTCACGCTTGGTTTCAATACACATCGTTTTTTTATTTTTTTTTTTTATTTTTTTTATTTATCATACAAAAACATAATGTAACAGGTAGAACAAAAGTCGCAGATAAAAACCACAAAGGTTTATGACAGAGCGACTTGATTCGATTTTGTATACAATAATTAATAATTCTTCATTTGGTCTAATTGAAAGTTACAACAAAATTATAACAACCTTGGTTTCTACTCGAAAAACAAGATAACAACAAAAAAAAAAAAAAAAAAAAACGTTATACTGGCGTTATCTATGTTAATGTATATCTGGGGATCAGAGTATATGACGCGAAACAAGGATAATTATATGTAATAATATGTCAAGTCTGAGCAAGGGTGAGCCTGTCTGTTGCCATGCACCGGGCACAATATCCGTAACACACCTTTTCCCACAGGGGTAGGCGGAAATTACTTCTTTCCACATGTTGCAACCCTTACATATTTCTTTCTTTACAAAGCATAATGTGAGCAATTTCTATACTAATATAAAAAAACTAACTGTAGGCCGCGACTTCGTCCGCGGTTACTATGGTTTTTTAACTATCCCATGAGAATCCTTTGATTTTCCGAAATAAAAAGTATCTAAGATGTTGACCAGGGATATAAGGTATCACCATGCAAAATTTCATTGAAATCGGTCCAGCCGTTTCGGAGATTAGCCCGTACAAACAGAGAAACGGACAGAGAAACAACAAATAAAAAAAAAATGTTTGTTATTTTCCCTCTTTTTTACATCCCTCTGACTTGATTTTAAGCATTTTTTAGGGTTCCTTAGTAAACAAGGAACCCTTATAGTTTCACCATGTCTGTCTGTCTGTCTGTCCGTCCGCGGATAATCTCAGTGACTGTTAGCACTAGAGAGCTTGGTACACGTATGTAGGGACTGATTTTTTTAGACCCTAACGTGTGATATATCGTTGGATAGCTATTCAAAAATGAATAGGGGTTTTCTAACATCATTTTACAGTAAAATTTAAATTTTCGGAAATAATTGCTACGAAAGTTAAAAAAGGGGTCCCCCCTTTTAACTTTTGAACCACAGCTGCACAGGTTCAAAAAATATGAAAAAATTCTCAAAAGTAGAACCTTATAAGTATTTTCTAGGACACGACACGCTCTTGGCCGGTTTTTTCTATGTACAGACAGTCGAACTCAACAGTTTTATTATATTATATGTATAGATTGAAGAGTTTGTTTGTTGCTAATCTCAGGACTTACTGATCCGATTTGAAAAATTCTGTCAGTTTTAGATAGCCCAGTTACTGATGAAGTCTATAGGTGGCTATAGGCTATAATATAACATCACTTAGGGCGAATTCGACCAAATTGAGATTAGTAACACGGGAATAGTATTACCAAACTGAGCTGAAACGATTGGACGAATCTGCCCTGTGTCAAACGGAACATTGACACATTCGTGCGCGAAAAACAGCGTACTCCATTAATAGTAGATTAGTAGCCAAGGGCTGTAAGGCATCAATCGCAGCCCGAGATATTTTTTTTTTTTTTTTTTTTTTAATATATAGGCGCAGGAGCGCAGCGAGGGCACTTATAGTTCGAGGGTGCAATTGATGCTTACACCCGAGCTAACTACTCTGCTTTACATCTCGATTGTGAGGTAAGTGGAAAAAAAGGCATTACAAGAATAAATAAATTTATTTTCAAGAACTAAATTTAGCTTCGCCGTTCGATATTCAAAATTGATGAAAATAGCGAAGCGACCTCTTTTGTCATTGGGCTGAATGCATGATGTCTAGTGCCAGTAAGATGGTTAGATGTACGCGAACTTTTTGAAAGAGTTTTTTTTTAATTACTTACCGCCCTAGGGCGTTTCTAGCTACATTATTAACCTAGGGCGGTAATTGATCACTTACAACCCGCATCTGGGGGTATTAAGGACCTACTTACCGAACATGAGAGATGTAAAATAATATTACTCGCGTGTAGCCAAACATGAAAAAACTAGGAAAGCTAATCGGCTCCGCCCTTAGGGCAGATTTGACCAATCGTGTGAACTCAGTTTGGTATTACTATTCCCGTGTTACTAATCTCTATTTGGTCGAATTCGCCCTTAACTTACTTAAGGGTAATTAGGTGTTTTAAATTCGTAGTAATATGACGTTGGTAGACCCGGTGATTAATTGAAACTCCCAACTCACGTCACTTATGATATATTTGAAAAACTAAGGCACCCTGGAACTATTATATAAAAAAGGTAAATATCACAAATCACACAAATTCAATTTCACATAAAAAACTTAAAGATACTCGTATTATCAAACAGAGGGGTACTTACAATTGTGCCTTTAGTAAACTTATTAACTTGATAAATAATTTCAACCGCCTCTCTGATCTAGTGGTTTACACCACCGGGTGTTGATCGGGAGGTCCGGGTTCGAAACCCCACGGGGGCAGAAGTTTTTCTGCTCGGTTTAGTTGGTGGTAGGGCTTCTAAGCCCGCCTGGCTGGCTCAGCTACCTCCGTCTTACCTAAATTTGTCGCCATAATAACAATGTTTTAAGCATTGTTGTGTTCCGGCAATCAGAGGTAAGATAGTCAGTTCCTCAGTTGTCGAGGATTACAGGTGAAGCTCGCTTCCACCTTCGGCCTCATCGTCACTTACCATCAGGTGAGATGAAGGCCAAGAGCTTGCCTCCCATATGTAAAAAAATATAGTTTAACTTGTACTATGTAACTTGCAATATTGTAAGTAACAGCTTTTCAACAAAGATTTATAATTTTGTCAACAACACTTAATAGTTATATTATTAAAATATTTATAGTACCTAATTTACAATGAGCCAACCGTTCCAGACGCCGACTCTGATAGCAATGAACTTCGACAACAAAACAACGAAAGATAAAAGGAGACAGACAGTAAATTTAAAAACAGAAACAAAGAGAAAATGGCCACAGAAGAGCGCAACAACGGCAAAGAGTCGCTAATATTGCTATAGCTAGTGAACGGTTGGCATAATTTGACATTCATAAGAGTATGTAAATACCTAAACTGAATAAATTATTTGACTTTGACTTTGATTTGACTTTTTGACTTTACAGCGCCTCGTTACAGTAATAGTAGTAACCTCAATAGTTACAATCTAGACCAATAACGTTCCCACGGATAGCCTTCATTCATAAATAGTGTTAGAATGAGAGGGAACACCTACTGATCGAGACAGAACATTGCCTCATTCGGTCTAATGTATGGGAGTTTGGCATCCATCATAGAGTACAAAATTCTTGAATAACGTCAATGGAAACGCCAAATTGTGTGACGTCACCTTGACAAATTGATAAGTGTGCGATGAAAATTCGAAGCAATATACATCAGCTGTGCCGCCAGCCGCCATTTTACTAATCCCAGCACCGTGTTGTGGTTAAATTGTCTATGATTATTTAACTATAGTTGCCTACATTTAAAATTTCTACTATTATACAAGCTGTCATATCGTACGTTTTCGCCATTGGACCATTTTTTTTCTCGAGGACAAAATCCATTTACGGACCTACCAACGGCTGGCGAGGCGGAAATTTTAACCTACTGGTCAACCTGACCACGGATCAAAACGACCCTAAGTATTTCTATTCCACGCGGGCGAAGTCGCGGTCAAAAGCTAAGTATTTCACAATTGCAGTCATTCTCACGACAAGGTGTTCGTCGTATAATTTAGGTCACGAATTTATTACCCAATAAATATCAATTACAGGCAATTAAATTTGGAAAAGACGAAGAAAATTACTAGAGATGTGCCGAATAGTGGTTTCGCCGATTAACCGAATACCGAATATTTTTCGGTTTAACCTTCACCGAACCGGATATTTGGCCGAATTATTCGGTTTACAATTACTTTGTTAAGCCACGGAAACAAACAATTTAGACAACATATACGTTTCATGTCACTACAGGCGATGTTTTATTTATTTATTTATTGCATCATAATGTACATACAATAGGTCTTATCAGGTAAATTTTGACAACATTATGAACCCTGTCGGGCACTGCAACATTGACAAATGAAATGAGAGGAGGATACTTTCCATTGATAATACCATTTTAACATTTATAATTGGTAGGACTAAATAGACTTTGCATTCATATTTATTATTTGTATATTCAAATTATTTAAACTTACTATCTTTAAGTAGAATAATAATATTGATTTTGTATTACTTTTGTGTTTTGTCACATGTAGGTATTATTATTAGTCGAATTTAAATTAAAATACAAAGAAAAATTAATTTAATTATGCTCAATGTCAATATTTATAGGTGGGTATAATTAAAATTATAAGTAGATGTCAATATATTTTTTTAAATTAATCTAATAATTATGATTAGTTGGTCAATATAGTTGATTATTATTTTTAAAAATAAAATTATAAGTAGATGTCAATATATTTTTTTTTAAATATATCTAATAATTGTGATTAGTTGTTAAATTAAATGTTGACTATACTGAACTACCAATAGCCTATGAAATCATTATGTTGACATGAATAACATAAATCTTACAAAAGAAGTTGTCTTTTTGTTCTATACCTGGTCATCTAGTTAAAAAAATACAAGCGAATATATTCGGCACATAAACCGAATAATCAGCCGAATACAAATTGTGGAAATTATGCCGAATACGCCGAATACCGAATACAAAACGAATATTCGGTGCATCTCTAAAAATTACGTATTTGGCACTTCAATGGTCTTGTTATCGAGGGATTAAGTACTTAACTTTAGGGCGTGATCAAAATTAGATTCGCTTCGAAGAAAATTAGAAAATGATTCAATCAAATATATTTTATCGTCAAGAGACTAAAATAACCATACAAGTTAATATACAGTTTAAAAATTACAGCACAATTCTTGCTTAATTTCTTACCGACTTTCTGGTCGATTGACACCACCAGGTGTTGATCGGCAGGTCCGTGGTAGGTTCGATTCCCACGGCAGCGGAGGTTCCTCTGCTCGGTTTGGTGGTAGGGCTTCTAAGCCCGCCTGGCATAGGTTGATTCAAAATGCTATGCAATAGCTTTACCGCGGCAGTCCCCGAGTGCCACACGTCTTTTTTTTTATGTCATAAACTACAACGTCTTTGAAGTTTTAGAAGAAGAAAAAAAATATATCTGTGTTATAAATTCTGCAGTTTACCACATTTTTCATTACAAATGCAAGTAGTCTAAAATATTACATTAATAAAATAAAATTATGAAATTGAAAAATGTTTCCTACTACTTATTTCAGAAAAAAATAAGTGCTACCTAGGTAGCAGTGCATTTTTTTATTACTATTAAAAGTCCATGAATTAATTGTGAATAGATCCTCTGAAATAAATGATTATCTTGTAACGAGGCGCTATATCAGTATTAGCGACTCTATGCTGTTATTTGCGCTCTTCTCTGGCTATTATCTCTTTCTGTTTTTAAACTAACCATATAACTCTTTTTCATTGTTTTTTTGTCTCCAATTTTCATTCTTTCCTATCAGAGTCAGCGTCAGGGGCAGTCGTTATGTCGCCTAAATATATTATAAATGAATTCTTATACCTATATATACTCTTTATTGCATTTAAAAAAAACATAGAAAACATATAATTAGTAATATTGTTTACAATGGCGTATTAAACCAACGTAATAAAATTAATAATGTATGAATACCTCATAAAATATATCATATTTATAAGAAATAAATGATTCTATTCTGGTCTGTTCTATTATTTTTTACATAAATTACATATTATAAAAAAATACCAAATTTCGTTACCTTTAGCAATATATACAGCGCTTTGACTGTGGATGTAATCGATACAAGCGGCCGGATTCAGAGAGTAAGGCTTTTCATGAGATGAATCCGGCAAGAAACTCATGAGCCACTTACATAATTATTGAAGAGAGAGAGTGGAAAACGAAGAAACTCAAGAGGAAAAATAATAAAAAAGGACGACCTCCTTGTTCGAGTGGACTGCACCCCTAGTAAGTTAAGTTATCATTGTAAGAAACTAAACATTTTTAGTTGCGTTAAGAAGCTCAATTTCTTTGGGAAACTTGATAAATGATAAAAAGAAATAGCGGAAAGTACCTAAAATAACGTTTCACATATAAATTGAGCTTTTTAACGCAACTAAAAAAGATCTTAACTCAAGTAACAAAGTAAATTATTTTTAAATGTTGTCATGTCAAAAGGTTCTGGGTTCGATCCCCGGTGCCAACTGCTTTTCTTGCCTAGCATGTCGTAAAAGGCGACTAAGGGCGAATTGGGTACTGGCTCTGTGATTGTGTAGGCGATGAGCTAGCTACTTGTTACTACTCTTTCACGTTTTTTCATCACACCAAACCCAATTTTTGTATGGCTAAATGTTGGCTTAAGGAACTCTGTGCTCCTTGGACTATGCCCACCCCTTCGAGGATTACAGGCGTGATTGTATGTATGTATGTATGTTTTTATATGTAATTATGATGGTATGTCAATGATATTGCACGGACTGCAGAGATTCTATTTAATGTTATGTAAAATTTGTCGTGACTGTTGGAGTTCTGGTTTTGATTGATTGGTTATGGAATTTTCTATAGTGCCTTGTACAGCAATACCATTGTCCCCTATTACATGGGACCTACGTAATTACTAGCAACATGTCGATATTTATACCTCTGCCTACCCCTCTATGTAGGTATCATACTTTTGTCGGCAAATTTTAAATCACGATAATCCAATTAGCAAGTGCTCACAAGTGTAAGTTCATTGCCACTTGACATTATCCTGAGAGATAATCTATGGTGTGAAAAAAAAAATTTTTTTCTGGGAAAAGAAATTGTGTCTAATCGATTATTAACTTTCATTTTTGAAAATTATAAACAATACAATTAAAACAATTAATAAAAACCAGAAAATTCGTAATAACCCCACTTTCGTTGACGAAAACGACGCGAAAAGTTCAACATGCCCGCATCCATACTTCCATATACGCGTGGTGAAAAAAAAGAAAGTAGGTGGGATATATACATTGCCGTAGTGCATTCGCGCTCAGTTCGACCTTCACCGTTGAAGGCCACGCGCGCTTTTTTACTTTTTAAAAACAAAACGTCAAATTTATTTTACCGTCTCATCGCGTCAAAATGAAGACCGCGTGTTTTATATTTTTATTAATATTTGTTAGTAATGTTCAAAGTGCGAGTATATTGGAGAGGTCTTATGAATATTTTATGAATTTAGGGAAGAGTTGGGCTCCTAGTTTTATGTCTTTGCTTGATTGTATGGGGGAGGAAGATCCGATGTCATGTGCTAAAGAAAGGGCGGGAAAACTGCTGGATGGTTGGGACGAAGAAGTGCAAAAGCAAAGGAGAATGTGGCAAGGTATGTTCAAATAGAAGTTTAGTTTATTTTACATTTTTTTTAAATTAAGCTTCATAGCTTACAAAATTTTTCCCAACAAAAATATAAATCTTCTCGGTCTCCTTATCTTTGTTTGTTTATAAGCCGTTTCTGGTTTGCAAAGTTATAAATTGAACCTTAAAACGACAGCCAAAACTATTTATTTTATGAAAAAGGACAATCATTTAATTTTTTTTTGTAATACTTAAGTAAGTTACTAATTATTATATTTTTTTAAATATAAAAATTTAAAAAAAAAAATATGTAAAATTGCTTAAAATAAAATAATCTTTAATAATTAAAATTGTATTGTAGGTAAATAATGTAAATTTATTTATGAAAATGAAAATGAAAAATATTTTATTGTAATAAATAATAACGTGATGTATAATATAAGATATAATACCCCATATTTTTATTTAAAAAAATAACAATACCTACATAATAAAAAAGAAGAATACCGGGACAAAATTTATAGAAAAAATCCTTTTGGATTATTCAAAACTATTATAGTTCATTGATTTAGCCAAAACCAAATGTTTAACAAAAAAAATTAAAATTTTCGCGGTGTGAATTTTATATACGTACTTAAAGTACCTTACAGGTATAGTCACACAAATAAATACAGAGTGTAGCAATAAATTAATTAAAAAAAAAAAAAAAAAAAAAAAAAAAGCAAAATGTAAAAAGAATATAAATAATAAAAAATATAATGTTATAGTACTCGTACAATAATTAAATACAGTAACGGTTGAACACATACGTAAATTGTCCCATAAAATTGATGAATAAAACATAATTTGATGTAATATTCACAGAATTGGCCTAGGCAAGGTTTTTATTAATACAACTCCAAGTTGTAGTACCACATTAAGCTTAATGTAAAAAATAGACAAGATATTAACACTTAATTCAAATAATGTAGGTTGGCGTTTTGTGGTCAACTCCCAGCTCCTAAGCTAGTTCCCATATGAAAAACTAATTAACTAAGCTAGGTCCTATGTACCCAAAGGGTAAAAACGGGCCCCCTTTTACTAAGACTTCGTTGTCTGTGTCCGTCTGTCTGACACCATGCTATATCTCAAGAACTGCGAAAGCTAGACAGTTGAAAATGTCATAAAATAACAACAAATACTAATATAAATAAATGGTACAGGTAGGCACTTGAAATATTCACAAAATACGTAATTTAACTAATTTTGTTAACCTTGTCAATGGTACAGATGGTACGGAACCCTTCTTGCGTGAACTTGGCCGGCTTTTTAATAATTTCTCGAACTTTATCCGTAACTGAGTCCACTGAGTTTGAATAAAACTTCTGTACAATTCATTGTGAATATCGCTTGCCTCACATTGTGCCCGGTGCATGGCAACAGGCTCGCCACCAGTTAATGGGGACTTAACATATCTGGCGAAGTGTGTTTAACACTTCTGCCTACCCCTTCGGGGAAAGAGGCGTGATGATGTGTTATGTTACCCGTAACGGAGACGGACTTTTCCCCCAACTTATTATTTGTATTCGAGACTTTCCTATACTGGGTGGTCTAAAAGTCATGGTGTTAGAAATCTCGTCAGCACAAATACTCTTTTCTCTTGAAATGATGTGTGTCAGGTTTTTTCGGTGTTTTTTAAAATAGCTGTCTGATTTGACGTGTTCTTTTTTTATAGCTTATTTTCTCAGAGTAAACAGAACTGGAGAAGCCTTTGTCTAACATTCCCCTCTGCCAAATGCACAAGCATCGGATGCTTGCACGTTAAATAAAACTAGTTGAGCCGCCATTTTGACAGCCATAACATTGTAAACGTTGCGGCGAACAGAGCTCCCGCAAAAATGCCTGCCTGTGCTGTTTTTTGTTGTAAAAATAAATAGAAAACATCGAGTATGCTAAAAGATGGTGTCACCTTTTATTTGTAATTATAATTTTTAAGATTTCATGATTATTTACTTCATTATTTCATGTTTTAGAATTCTACGATTTCAAATTTCGAACGCTAGTCTCGTGGGGAGTGCGGCTGTGACGTTGTCAAAACGCACACCCCACGTGACTATTTTAAGCGTGTGTGTGTGAAATTTAAATTTGGGTGTTGAATTATGCATGTGTGCGTTTGTAAAAACGGTAAAAGTTATTGTTTATGTGTGCTGGCTTTGAGTGTAGTGGTAACCTCACCCCCCGCAAGAAATGGCAGAAAAAAATGTTGGAGAAATTGACTAATGGCTACTCCAGTTCTGTTTACTCTGAGCTTATTTTAGTAAATACCGTATATCTTTCTCTACTAGTTTTATTGACAAGTGTTGACGCCATTAGCAGGCTAGGATTCCCAACACATGGATCAAACGAAATGAATAGATAGACAAATCATTGATTTGCATCACATAATCCCAAGAATGTAGGGTCCAGACTTCATTTCTTAAAAAGTTATGACCGTATTAAGAGGCAAAAGCTATACCTCGCTGGAATCACCATAAAACAGGCAAGTTCTAATTCAGGTTCACTTTTCCCTGGTACATATTTTTTCTAGTGGATTTTTTTAAGGTCCAGCTATTACTTGTACACCTTGATTACTAGCTTTTTAAAAATAATAAATAAATTTACCATTTTTTATGCATTTTATTGTTTATTTATTTCTTTTAAGACAAAAATTTCGGAATTTTTAAAGACAGTACATAAGTGGGCATTACTTTTTAAGAAATGAAGCCAGCTCCATAGTTTCCTATGTACCCATTTAGTTTGATCCACGATTTTGCTGTAGTTTTTAAAAGAGTGATTCAATAGGACGGATTACATGTGTTCATAAGTTCTCAATGACAGGATTCGAACCTCGGAACCTCTTGTCACCAGGTCGTTGACCTACACCAAGAAGACTAAATTCCTCATCTCTTACTGTACAACGACATATCAGTTACTTGGAAGCTGTGGCTTTTACCGTAAGACGCAAAAATAGCGAATAGATATAGCGTCACAAACGTACAGACAGCGTCACCATTATAATATGACCACGGCGGAATAGTATTTTGATACGTTGGTATTGGGAAGTAATTAATTGGGCAGCAATTTTATTATTTGGTCAGCAACTAAATGGGCTGCCGAAAAATCATTTGGGCAGCAAACAAATATTTTGTCAGCAATATATTTATTTGGTCAGCAGGGAAATTAATTGGGCAGCGAGATAATTATTTAGGCAGGACACTAATTAGTTGAGCTGCAAAATAATGGTTTGGGTAGCAATATATTGTTACCGGAAATGTAAAATCTAGGAAAAAGATCAAGAATCAATTGCTAGGAAATGTGTTATTTTTTTATGACACTTCAAAACAATATTTGTGTCATCAGAACATATGTCCCATGTTAGTCCGGGACACAAAAATAATGTACCAACTGCCTTTCTTGCCTAGCATGTCGTAAAAGGCGACTAAGGGCGTATTGGGTACTGCGTCTGTGATTGTGTAGGCGATGAACTTGCTACTACTCTTTCACGTATTTTCATCTGACCTAACCCAGTTTTTTATGGCTAATTGTGGTCTTAAGGAACTGTGTTCCTTAGACTCTGCCTACCCCTACGGGGATTGCAGGCGTGATTGTATGTAGAACATATATTAAACAATTGGGCAGCAGAGAAAACCAAATTAGTTATATTTTTGACAAATTAGAAATATCTGCTGCACATAAGTTGTAGAAATAATTGCTCACCATAAGTTGCTGACCAATTACTTATTTTAGCAGACTAATTGTATTTTTTGCAGACCAAAATTAATAATACTTGTAGTTAAATTAAGAAATACTTGTAGTGTTTCTAAACAATATGATTTATAGAGTAAATCCTTAAATATCTTGCATGTGGATGACATAATTATAGCTTTAGTAATTACAGCAAGGCAACTAATGAACGCAAATATAGCGATAAAACTTGGTACACTCTTAAGAGCGCACTGCTTAAAAAGAGGAGGAGATCTCGTTTGTCCCTTTGTTTTTATAAAAAAAAATCTCACAACATCTGCCCAGAACCCAGAACCTCAGGGAATAGTTAATAGGAATGAGTCTTTTTGGGGTTCTTCTTTCATCACAGCTCAGTTCCTCACATGAGGAGTGTGGCCGTTACAATCACACGTTGCCCAATGCGGTTAATGGATAAACGGCTGCAATGGCGTCCGAGCCTTCCGAACATGTGACCACGGCGAAATCTGCTTCTTTTCAATATCCAAAGACAAAGCATTCAAATCACTACACCAAATCAAATCAATCAAATAATAATAATAATAAATATCTTCAAACATTCACACCTATCAACTAGCCCCATTTTAAGCAACTAATGCTACTTGTGTTACGGACACTAGGTGACGGATAAATATATTTAATAGATAAATACATATATAATAGGTTGGGGAAAAAGTTTCTTCGCATTTTTTAAGAAAATTCAAAACATTTTTTAATATAGTTTTTTTACATTTAACTAAAGTATGTAGGTACCATTTTGTTCGATAACTTTTTGCCATCTTGTAGGTAAGGATATGATCCCATTGCTATAGAAATTTTGGGACTTCTGGTCAAAATACCGCGACAAGTGGTTTTGGCAGTCCTCTCGTGATGTTAACCTGACACTGCCTAAAGAATTCTGAAGAGACCGAAACAGGTGGAAATCTGAAGGTGCAAGGTCAGGACTATACGGCGGATGCATTAACACCTCCCAGCCAAACTCTCTTAATTTTTGCTGAGTGGCTAAAGATGTGTGAGGTCTAGCGTTATCATGATGAAAAACCACACCGCTTCTGTTGATTAATTCCGGCCGCTTTCTCTCAACTTCTTGCTTTAATCTCATCAGTTGTTTGCAGTAGAGTTCAGAATCGATGGTCCTGCCTGGTGGTAACAGCTCATAATGAATAATGCCCTTCCAATCCCACCACACACACAGCATCACCTTGTTGCGAGTTAACCCGGGTTTCGCCACAGTCTGTGAAGCCTGACCGGCCTTTGACCACGACCTTTTTCGCACGTTCTTGTCGTACGTGATCCACTTTTCATCACCAGTTATCAGCTTCTTCAAAAATGGTTCGGTTTCATTACGTCGTAATAAAGAATCACAAATGAGTACACGGTTCATTAGGTTTCTTTCAGTGAGCTCGTGAGGTACCCAAATGTCGAGCTTTTTTGTGTACCCAGTTTTTTTCAAATGCGCCAAAACTGTTTTGTGGTCAATTCCCAGTTCTTCAGCTACGTCGTAACTACTGACATGCCGATCTTGCTCCACTTTTTCAAAAATTGCATCCATTTTATCTGTAATAGGGCGACCAGAGCGACGTGCATCTTTGACATCAAAATTTCCGGACTGAAAACGCTAAAACCAAATTTGTGCTACTCTCACAGACACTGCACTAGGTCCATAAACATCGCAAATTTTTTTCGCGGCTTGCGTTGCATTTTTACCTTTTTTGTAGTAAAATTTTAAAATGTATCGAATTTCTTCATTAGATTCACTCATCTTGGCGGTACGAAAAACAAATGAAAATCACACATTTTCCTAATTTGAATTTGGAATTATGTTCTTTAAAATTTAAATTTTCAATGATACCAAAACCAGCCAGATACAAATAGTATAGCCAAAGAGATTTTATTACAAGTTTATACATACTATAATGCGAAAAGACTTTTTCCCCAACCTAATATATCCTGAATATATACAAATTATATAAATATATATAAAAATCCAAGATTGGAGAACAAATACTTGAAAATTCATCATCCAAACATTTGCACCACCGGGGATCACACCCAGAATCTCTCGAGATGGCGACGCCTTGGGACCGGCATACAGACCACTCGACCACGGAGGTCGTCAAATCAAAAATAACTTTATTTCATAGGCCAAACTTGGTTCTTAAAATCGTCAACATTTTACATTTTAAATAATTCGTCAAAGACTTATTTAAAATAATTCTTCGTCATCATGTCCACTCCTGTCCACTGCTGGTCATAGGTGTCCTAAGGGTCCGTTCACACCGGCTCGGAGAGCATCGGCTCGCATTTTTCTTTTCACACAGACAGGATCGTATACGCTCGGATGTGGCCGGAGCGGAGCCGCCAACTATTAGGTCCTTACCTATGTAATTGGTGTTTTGTATGGAGATTTTGGAGAACTCTGCATTTTCCATTCTCACAATTTTTTTTAGTTTTCTTCACAACAACACATCCAAAGTTAATAATATTTGGCATGTATCATTAGACAAGCTTTAGTAATATGTGTAATATCACACTTCATAAAAATTATTTATCGTTTTTAAGTGAATGCAAATAAAATGATCTATTCGGGAGGCATTTAAAAAGAGTTGTCTCCGTGTCCAATTTTAACACAATTAAACTTACAACAAATTATCAAAACAAATCAAAAGAGCTCAAAAATATAGTCTATTTTTAGACGAGGTAATTATTTTTTTGGAATACTCTGAAACTTAAAAGTTACAGACAAAATACTAAGAGAGAAAAAAAACGGCAATTTCATAGGTAAGGACCCAATATTTAACCGATCGGCTGCGAGCGAGAAAGAACTCGCAATCGGAGCCGGTCGGCTCCTCTTTATACGTCACATGAAGCGCGTTCAAGCATTCTTAGCGACAAAAAAGTGCACATGCAAAAATAAACTTTACTACAATTACGCAAAACTCTGTTTTCAACGTTATAAAATTCGGCTCTCCTCTCTAAGTCGCTCTGTGTGAACGGACCCTTATGCACGCCACAATCAGCCCACTCCAGCCAACCTACGAATCGTGAACCCATCTTGTCACAGGGGGTCCCACACTACCTTTACCGAGTCACGGTCTCCACTCGAGAACGTTACCCAACGACCGTCAGAAAGACTTCCTCAACAAAATAAATAAAAAATAAACACGCAGTCAGTACATTTAAAAGCTTTGTGTAAATTATATCAATTTAACTGTTCGACAAGCACAGTTACGACAGCGTAACATATAATTTTATCAGAATATTTGCGGCTAGAAACTATAAAGTCGTGGTTAACTTGACTAGAACATCCGGTTAGAAGAACGACAACATTGTAATGTGTTTGATGAGGAATTTTAAACAAAGTAGTATTGTAATCTGAATATGTTAATTATGATATCTAAGATCTTCCGACTAGTTAGCGATATAAAGAGTGCCAATTATGCTTTACTTTGTTTTTACAATGATAATATTTTTTCATGATTTATTGTAAGCAAAGGATATGATCATTACAGTATAATTATTAATAATTTATAAAAGGCTATGAGCACTTATTCAACAATCGCACCATTAAAGTAGATTAGACATTTTGGGAATTGGACTTTCGGGAAATGGACATTATGAAACCGTTGGACCTTTTGGGAATTGGAAATTGTGAACTTTAAGGACATGATGAAATGTGGTTAACACCTCTGCCTACCCCTTCGGGGAAAGGGGCGTGATGATATTTTATGTTATGTTAACGTAAAAAATTTTGTATTAAACCCATGGCCTCAAATATTTTCTCTTAATGTTAATTGTAAATTAAAAATCCGGTTAAGACCAAGCTCGCGAGATCCACCGCTTTCTCCGCATCTGGTTTTAAACAGGTTAGTTTACGTGTGTTTGTTAAATTTAACTGCTAGCTATTGTCGAGTTTAACTAATACTTCTCTGCGAAAGTTTTATAGGAGGACAGTTGCAATGGTCAAAATTAAAAAAAAAAAATTCAGAAGCATTTATTCAGTTTAGATGCGTCTTAGTCTCAGAGTAAACAGAACTGGAGTAGCCTTTGTCTAACATTCCCCTCTGCCAAATGCACAAGCATCGGATGCTTGCACGTTTAATAAAACTAGTTGAGCCGCCATTTTGACAGCCATAACATTGTAAACGTTGCGGCGAACAGAGCTCCCGCAAAAATGCCTGCCTGTGCTGTTTTTTGTTGTAAAAATAAATAGAAAACATCGAGTATGCTAAATGATGGTGTCACTTTTTATTTGTAATTATAATTTTTAAGATTTCATGATTATTTACTTCATTTTTTCATGTTTTAGAATTCTACGATTTCAAATTTCGAGCGCTAGTCTCGTGGGGAGTGCGGCTGTGACGTTGTCAAAACGCACACCCCACGTGATTATTTTAAGCGTGTGTGCGTGAAATTTAAATTTGTGTGTCGAATTATGCATGTGTGCATTTGTAAAAACGTTGTGCTGGCTTTGAGTGTAGTGGTAACCTCACCCCCCGCAAGAAATGGCAGAATAAAATGTTTGAGAAATTGACTAATGGCTACTCCAGTTCTGTTTACTCTGAGGTCTTAGTGCGTGCTTACGAATGCCATGAACATTTAAGAATATTTCGTGAAAGAGAAAAACTACGCTATCCGTTCACTGACCAGGAGGTCATTGGTTTAGTGTTTATTTAAGTCATAATAATACTAGTAATTATTATTTTGCTTGCAACAAGCCCGTAGTAAGATCTGTAAGGCACAAGAACTATAGGACATTAACATAGATGACGCAAATGCATGTACCGCGCGTGTCCGAAAACCCCGACCAAGCGTCGGGGTTGGCCGCTGATAACTAGTCTGCGTGAGACCGAATGGCTGCAAAAACTAAAATAAAACCTCGTTGTGTGATAATTGGATGCATCAGACGAGGAGGAGATCGGTATCTTTCAATCAGTTCGGATCTCCCGTCTCTATTACGGCTGTGACGTCACAGTACACGTTAAATTTGACACGCTTGGTTTCAATACAAATCTTTAAACTTACGTTATTGAACGTTTATGTGTGGAGTACGAGCTATACCCACCGTTAGCTTCATCTGATTGGTCTATTTTTCCGCAAGGTAGGTAATGTGATAGAAAGAAAGAAATAAACTTTACATCTCTCATGTTCGGTAAGTAGGTCCTTAATACCCCCAGATGCGGGTTGTAAGTGATCAATTACCGCCCTAGGTTAATAATGTAGCTAGAAACGCCCTAGGGCGGTAAGTAATTAAAAAAAAAACTCTTTCAAAAAGTTCGCGTACATCTAACCATCTTACTGGCACTAGACATCATGCATTCAGCCCAATGACAAAAGAGGTCGCTTCGCTATTTTCATCAATTTTGAATATCGAACGGCGAAGCTAAATTTAGTTCTTAAAAATAAATTTATTTATTCTTGTGACAAAAGAGGTCGCTTCGCTATTTTCATCAATTTTGAATATCGAACGGCGAAGCTAAATTTAGTTCTTGAAAATAAATTTATTTATTCTTGTAATGCCTTTTTTTCCACTTACCTCACAATCGAGATGTAAAGCAGAGTAGTTAGCTCGGGTGTAAGCATCAATTGCACCCTCGAACTATAAGCGCCCTCGCTGCGCTCGTGCGCCTAAATATCTCGGGCTGCAATTGATGCCTTACAGCCCTTGGCTACTAATCTACTATTATTAAGAACCATGATACACTTATGAATCTAATAACAGATACGACATGTTGTACACATCACGATGCTTAATAGGCATCTACTCAGCATAGTCGATGCATCTGAATAATGCTGCGCCAAAAACAGAGAGAAAACAATATGTACCTCAATTCTAGATAGTGCCTCCTACTCTTATACGAGTACACCATAATAGAAAAACATACCTTAAGCATCAATTTATATACCTACACGCAATAAATAATCTAAATAATATTTAAAGTTATTCAATGAACGTATTGTGTATAATAATAAGTGGCAACACACATACAAGGGATTATATGTATGTATGTACACATATAAACATACAATCACGACTATCATCCCTTTAGGGTTAGTCAGAGACTAGGCAAAATCACCGCAAAAGCAGCCCACTGCCATAGTCCGCGCTTCACCAAGCAGTGACTGCACTCAGCGTGACAGGTGGTGAGTCCGTCGCCGCTATAAGCTATTGGACGCTGTGCAGTTCTATAGTACGTCTGAATCCAAGTTGCCAATAAAGCCGACTTACCGAATTTGTTATTTAATAATCACACTTTTTACATGGACATTGGCACGTAAATATAATTAACGGTAACAATTGTTGTTTCAATTGATTTCAATTACCCAGTCATCACAAAACATTTTAGAGATGAAACATTACCTTTGTTTTGTTTACCTTTTTGGCAACTTTGATTGAACGAACTATTTTTTATTTATGATGGGTTTGCTCTTGACTTCAATCTAGCCGAAGGCAAAGATGATGTCGGCGATGGATCGAGCTTACCCAGAAGAAGCCTATTCACTCGCGACTTGAATAGATTCGGGTTATACGAGCTCGGGAAAACAGACGCTGGCAGTGAATTCCATTCCTTGGCAGTGCGCATAATAAATGATGACGCAAAGCGCTTCTTCTTCTTCTTGCCCTTTTCCCACTCTAGGAGGGGTCGGCACAACAAGTCTTCTTCTTCCATTCTCCTCTGTCACTCGCCAGCTCAGCATCCACTTCTTTTATCCTCATATCATTCTTCACGCATTCAATCCATCGCTTCTTTGGTCTTTCCTTAACTTTAGGTCCGTCCGCATCCATGCTCAGCATCCTTCTTGTAATGTGACATTCATCCCTCCTCATCACATGTCCACACCATGCTAACCTATTGCTCCTAATCTTTTCTGTCACTGGCGCTACTTTCAAACTTCCTCTAATATATTCATTCCTGATCTTGTCCATTCTTGTAACTCCACACATCCATCGCAACATTCGCATCTCTGCTGAGTGCAGCTTTCTTTCATCCATCGCTTTTGTTGCCCAACATTCAGATCCATACATTACAACTGGTCTGGTCAGATCCATACATTACGACGGATTTGCAGATCTTCCCCTTAAGCTTAAGGGGTAATCTAGGGTCACACGTTGCTCCTGAGACGCAAAGCGCTTAGTACGTATAAAAGGAATATCAACCAAGTACGGGCTACACATAGCGGTACGTCTGAATTGCCGATGGAAGAAAGGAGATGGTGGGACCAGCTCGTGGAGCTCTTGAGCACACTCTCCGAAGTACAACCTGTAAAAGATTGACAAGCATGCGACTTTGCGGTGTGAGTAAGACTGTGAAGTTTGGTCTCCACCAACCGGTCGTCGCCAATGAGCTTCTTAGCTCTGCGTTCATTAGTGTCGAGTGCGGCAACTATAAATCTATTAGGTCCTTACCTATGAAATTGGTGTTTTGTATGGAGATTTTGGGAAATTCTGCATTTTCCATACTAACATTTTATCAGTGTTCTTCACAACGACAAATCCAGAGATAATAATATTTGGCATGTATCATTAGACAAGCTTTAGTAATATGTGTAATATCACACTTCATAAAAATTATTTATCGTTTTTAAGTGAATGCAAATAAAATGATGTATTCGGGAGGCACTTAAAAAGAGTTGTCTCCGTGTCCAATTTTAACACAATTAAACTTACAACAAATTATCAAAACAAATCAAAAGAGTTCAAAAATATAATCTATTTTTAGACGAGGTAATTATTTTTTAGGAATACTCTGAATCTTAATAGTTACAGACAAAATACTAAGACAGAATAAAAACACCAATTTCATAGGTAAGGACCCAATATTAGTCGCCTTTTACGACACCCAAGGGAAGAGATGGATTGGTAGCATTCTTTGATACAGAGTTAAATCTTTGTGATTTCGAACTCCTTCGTGCGGAAGGTGCGTTAAGCCGTTGGTGCCGGGCGCCATTGCAACCGTTTCTACCCACCAACCAGTATTGCGCCAGTGTGGTGGTGTGCCCATACTCCTCATGTTTCTCATAAGACTTGTGCCCAGCAGTGGGCGAGTAGCTGGGGACGATACAAAACCCCAAAAAAATAAAACTTCGCAATCCGGCTTTCGCGTAAAGTAAGGCGCAAATAACTCCTCCTATTTGAGTTTTCTCTCAGTGACTTAACAAACTTAATTGTTGTCAAAGCACCTCATTTGATATGTGGGTTAATTAAGTTATGTAGATTTCACTTAACCGGTTCTTGTAGACACTAATATGGACCAGAAATGATCACTTAGGTGCGAGCCTGGTGTATGCCTGTTTGACGACCTCCGTGGTCTTATTCTATCCATTTTGATCTGAGACAAAAGGTAAATAACCCATAAAAAGGGTTCTTTAAGATGTCATTACTTCATTGTCAAAAATATACGACTATTCTATACACATTCTATATTTTATTATTACAAACTTTTTAAATTAAGATAATCAAATAATTACTTGTCACTTTTAATAATTTTCGGTATTTTTACATCAATATTTTTAAGAAGGGTTTAGATTACTAAATCATTATATGCTATTAAAGAAGGCCCAAAACGAATGGTATTCTTAAACTTTTAAGCATTTAAAATACCTTACCTATGAAATTGGTGTTTTTATTCTGTCTTAGCAATTTGTCCGTAACTATTAAGTTTCAGAACATTCTTATAAAATTATTGCCTCTTCTAAAAATAGACCATATATTTGAGCTCGTATTATTTAAATTGATAATTTTTTGTAAGTTTAATTGTGTTAAAATTAGATACAAAGACAATTATTTTTAACTGCCTCCCGAATACATCATTTGGTTTGCATTAACATAAAAACATAGGTAAGGACCTATTAATATTTAGTGCGCGTGCGTTGCAAAATACAAAATAGGCGTTAAATAGTCACCTATCCAATGTTGAATAACAGTAAAAGTTGTTTTGTTTGTAATATCAAAAGCGTAACAGAAATTTAAGCCCAATTTGAAATCAAATGATTAATATACCAAATAGTATGATAGATAGGATGTTATTTGACTTGACGACCTCCCTGGCCGAGTGGTCTGTATGCCGGTCTCAAGGCGTCCCCATCTCGAGAGGTTCAGGTTCGATCCCCGGTGGGGGCAAATGTTTGGGTGATAAATTTTCAGGCATTTTTTCTTCAATCTTGGATGTTTATATATTATATTCAGGATATTATAAGTATTTATTTACCTATTAAATATTTTTATATTTATCTGTCATGTAGTATCCTCGACACAAAGGTGTGAATGTTTTATGATATTTATTATTTATTAACATTTATTTATTTAAGAATAAAAAGGTAAGGCCCACTAATACGTAAAATCTAATCCTAGTAAAAAAATTAAGAAGAAAACTATCTATCCATCATTGAAACATCTAATTAATCCCCATCCAAAGACAAAAGTAAAAGTTGATCATAAACAATACTGCTCTATGATAAACCTCGACTCTATAGAGAGTCCATGGGAATCTATCTCACTTTCACTCTCGCATGAAAGTCATGACTTTGATCATAAACAAAAACCGTATTAAGTATATTATACCATGGATTAACGAAGATAAAAGATTTCTACTCATAACATATACAATTAACGCTGTAATTTGCTTTAGGCTGCGTAGCATGACCAATAAACATGATATGAAATGATAAATGAGGAGCTCGGTGGCGTACTGGTTAGTATCACGGGTTAGTACGCTTTGGCTTTCGATTGAAAACAAAACTACCTTAGCCATGGTCAGGCCGTGGATGGGTGAACATTGTGATCTCGAGCTCCTCCGTACTTCGGAAGGCACGTGTAGCCGTTGGTCCTGGTTGCTATTGCAACTGTTTCTACCCACCAACCTGATTTGGCCAGCGTGGTGGTGTTACGGCCCATACTCCTCATGTGTCTCCATAAGGTAAGCCTGTGCCCAGCAGTGGGACGTATATAAGCTGAGGATACATATTACCAACGCCTATATCCCCAAATGGGTAGAAGTGTGCATTTTACACCCATACTTTTCCACCACCCACGTAATAGTCCCACAAACATTTAAGAGACTAAAGACTACCTTCTAATAATAATATAATATAATATCTTCAAACATTCACACCTATCAACTAGCCCTATTTAAGCAACTAATTGTGTTACGAACACTAGATGACGGATACAATTTTTTAATAGATAAATACATATAAATATCCTGAACATATATAAGTATATACAAACATCCAAGACTGGAGAACAAATGTCTGAAACCTTCGTTTGATTACCTTTGTACAACTTTGATTGCATTTAGTTGCTTAAATTTTTTTTTATATATTTTTTATAAAGTAGCGCCAGTGACAGAAAAGATTAGGAGCAATAGGTTAGCGTGGTGTGGACATGTGATGAGGAGGGATGAATTTCATATTACAAGAAGGATGCTGAGCATGGATGTGGACGGACCTAGAGTGAGAGGAAGACCAAAGAAGCGATGGATTGAATGCGTGAAGAATGATATGAGGATAAAAGTAGTGGATGCTGAGCTGACGAGTGACAGAGGAGAATGGAAGAAGAAGACATGTTGTGCCGACCCCACCTAGAGTGGGAAAAGGGCAAGAAGAAGAAGAAGATTTTTTATACTATAGAACCATCTTTGTCCATGTCCGCCTAAAGTAACATTTTCCTCTTTTTATCTCACAGCGGCGGCGGATGCGGAAGTGAGAGCGTCAGGGAGGTCCCTGGAGGAGATGCCGTCGAAGATCGGGAGACAGGTGGAAGACTCCATCAACTCCTTGGCTGAGATTGTCAACCATGGAGTGGCGAGGTTAGTCAAAATCAGAAAGCCTCAATTATTAGGGAATAAAAGAGCACATACATACATACAATAGGCTAGTTGACTCATATCAAAAATAATGAAAATAATGTGTCATTCCGATAGTATTTAGTACAAAAGTCCGAAATATACCAAGTTCGATAAATATAAACAAGGGATTGCTGTAGAAATTCAATTTAAATATGTTGTATTTTTTCATCTGCCAAAAACGATATCCACCATGTTTGTGAAATTAGCTGAGTAACGCTTCATGTAAACAATTACAACGCATAGTAAAAATCCGTCAAACGTCAGTCGCGACCAATCAAGCATAACTGTCTGGATATCACGCATGCGTATTGAATTGTTTAAAATAATCGTGACGCTACGGCACAGATAATTCATAGACCATCAGGACCGAAGTCGTTTTTGACATTTAAGCAAAAACGTAATTTAAAATTTATTGTGTTATAGGCTTCAGAAAAAAAATGCATTATTTTTTCTGGTGATGGCTATCAGTTATTAATCATTTGGGGCCCAATAAAAAGGGTCAACTAGCCTATTACGCCTGTAATCCCCGAAGGGGTAGGCGCATTTAGCATTTATAAAAGAAGAATAGGCAAGAAACTCAGCTAGGTTCAAAGAATGATTCGAAAAATGATTTTTCGGAAGAAATAAATCTTAAAAGGAGGAAGTCGGTGACGTAGTGGTTATAACGCTTTGGCTCTCGATCGAATGCAAAGCCCACTTCGCCATGGTCAGGCCGTGGATAGGTGACCAAAAATTTTTAAGATCTTGAACTCTTCCGCGCTTCGGAAGTCACGTTAAGCCATTGGTCCCAGTCGCTATTACAACCGTTTCTACTCGCCAACCCGCATTAGGCCAGCGTGGTGGTTACGGCCCACACTCCTCACGAGTTCCTCATATGCTGAGGATGCTATCTGTTGTCAAAATCCAAAAACATCCCATTGCTGGGCTCACGCCTTCTTACATGGAAAAACACGTGACTGGTAAGGGCTGTTACATCACCTCGCTGACCTTTGGATTCTTGGGTACCAATAGCGACCGGGATCAACGGCATAACTTACATTTGGTATTTTTTTTTGGCCGGGTCCTAATTAACCGTTATAGTGTAGTCTTTTAAAATTATTCACTGTACTCTGTGTTTGTCTGTTCTTTCTTTGTTTTTTATTCTTATTGTGTGTTTGTAGGTTAATAAATGTTTTTCTTTCTTTCTTTCTTTTATGTATCTGTTAAAAAAAATATGTTCAAATATTTATAAACTTATAAATACATGCGATTATATTTCGTAAATTTTTCGACGTTTTCGGACATATTTTCCGCTTATTTGTTTCATATTAAAAACGCAATTAATCATTATGTAATTTTAACAGAAACATAGAAAAATACTTTCTTTATCCGAATAACAGCTATGATTTGTCCAGATATTCTCAAATTGAAAATGATTTTGGTATAACGTTTGTATGAAAAATTCACTGTTCGCCGGACCCTTAAAAACTTACTATGGTTACGCCATAGTAAGTAAATGAGTGTGAGTCACGTGTGAATATAAAAAGTGTGAAGTACTTTTTACCATTAGCAACTTTTTCTTTTGAAATGTTCATAAGCACAACACCTGGTCCAACATGTGAGTTACATTGGCAGATAATTATTTAGTTTAGCTACGTATGTTAGTGACTGGGTAACAATAGAAGAAACTAGGAACACTTGTCTAGTTACTTTGAGATAGTGTGACGGTATGTAGCCAATAGCCTTCCTCAATAAATAGGCTATTCAACACTGAAAGATTTTTTCAAATTGGAACAATAGTCTCAATTGGTGGAATTGAAAATTTACTCCTACTCTATTATTAGAAGCAAAGTTCATAGTGGCGTGGCGTAAATTTGTTCTTCATGTTACTGGGCGTTATTTAAATTTTTAAAATTCACCCGCATGGCACCCGTTCCCATGGAAATATCGGGATAAAAGGTAGCCCATGTCCTTTCTCAGCCTCTAGACTATCACCCAGTTGCAGAAACGAACTTTAAAATTTAATGTCGGCATTATCCCTAATGCTCCATTAAATTTATTTATTGAAGTGTCAAAAGAACACCTTAGCGTAGTTTTTACGTTGCACAAAACGACATTAGCACCCTGTCAATGCTCTAGAGATATTAGCTAGAACTATTTTGTGTTCCAATTTTAAATTTAATGAACTTTAAAGTTTTAATGTCTCATTACTAAATGTCGTCTTTAAAAAATCTTTGTGCAACTGAGCGTATGTGTACCAAATTTCGGTTATATTAGTCCAGTAGTTTTGACGTCAAAGCGAGACAGACAGAAAGAACTGTCAAAAATGTTTTCTCTAATAATCGTTATATTACTATTATTTTCGAAAATAAAATCGAAACGATTAATTAGTTGCGGAATGATACTTCTTGAAATGAGTACAATTTGCGATCATATTCATAAACAATAAAATAAAAAATTAAATATTTAATTATATCGAGTCGTTGTCAAATTCAATACGAATATCTCTTATCTAGTAGTTATGTATAATTATAACATTTTTTACAATACATTTTTAACATTCTGGGGGTGTAAATGTGGGTGTTTAACACCTCTGCCTTCCCTTCCCTCCCAGCCGATGCTGTTTCTAGGTAGCCGAGTTGGGACGGACGGGGCACTCGCTCGAGAGGCCGCGAGACTCGCGGGTTCGATCCCACTGCCTGTATCACTCAGTTTTAATAAAAACTATGTACAGTTGAATAAAATATCGCTTGTCTCACATTGTGGGCGCAATATTTCAAAGAAACATATCTCTAGGGCTAAAAATTTTTTGTTTTGTGGTTTACGTATACTACTTAATATAGATAGATAGATAAAATTCTACTTAATAATTACATTATTTTAATATCTCCGTTAAATAAATAGAAACAAAATAATGAACTCTAAACTTACACTAGCAATTATTCGCTAGCAATCCGTATTTCTATTCATTTTCCTAAATGCCTTATCTAGTAATGGTATGTTATTCGTTCATCCGTGTAAATATGACGCGCGACGAGTGATCATACTTTTATTTGCAAATCGGGCGGTATCCGAAAAATTTTTCGTCGTCTTGTTTTGTATACAAAATTAAATATGTTTTAATAGCTTTAATAAGTAATATTGTGTTTCAAGTGATGTGTAATTATCTGGATGTACCTACATATGTACTCGAATGCTGATTTTTAAAAAATGAAAGAAAGAAAGAAAGAAAAATAATTTATTCTGTGACATCTTAAATGATAAGTATTTGTTTCTCAGTAAGTGAATTCCATTTATATAGCAAGAAAGTTCTTTAACCATTATGTTTTAACTGCCTCTCTGGTCTAGTGGTTCACACCACCGGGTGTTGATCGGGAGGTCCGGGTTCGATTCCCCATGGGGGCAGAAGTTTTTATGCTCGTTATGGTTAGTGGTAGGGCTTCTAGGCCAGCCTGGCTGGCTACCACCGTCTTACATAAATTTGTTGCCATAATAACAATGTTATAAGCATTTTTGTGTTTCGGCAATCACAGGTAAGATAGCCAGTTCCTCAGGTGTTGAGGATTACAGGTGAAGCTCGCTTCCACCTTCGGCCTTATCGTCACTTACCATCAGGTGAGATGAAGGACAAGAGCTTACCTGTCATATGTAAAAAATGTTTATGCAAAAGAAGGTCTTGGCATTTATGTGTACAAGCGTATGTTCTGTTTCGCTCGTGCAATTCTAAAAACCAGGCTATTAATACTTACTTAAGCGATTCACGACCCAAGATATAAAATAAACTGTCCCCACACGCTTTCATATAATTTAAATAAAAAATTCGGTTTCAATTCGCTTGCGCGGCGCGCGCTTTCGTTTTCACTGACACACTAATCAAATCCTTATTTCTCGTTTCCTTGTATTGAAAAGTGGGTAGGTGGAGCGAGACGGGTATAGAGGGGCTAGTTTGGTAAATTCCTTGAATGAAAGTGGTGAGGTCAGATTTTCTCCGTGATTCAGTGGCTGTTTAAAGCAGATAGTCATTTTCGAGTGTGAGGTCACTCTGAAATACCGAATTAAACCCAAAAATGTCGGAATTTTATTTTAGAGAGTAAAAATTAGAGATGCGCCGAATAGTGGTTTTGCCAAATAACCGAATACCGAACATTATTCGGTTTAACTTTTACCGAACCGGATATTCGGCCGAATTATTCGGTTTACAATTACTTTGCTTAGCCACGGAAACAACTTAGACAACATGTACGTTTCGTGTCGCTTCAGGCGATGTTAAAATAAAAGTTGGCTATACTGAACTACCAATAGCCTGTGAAATCATAAATAAAATAAAAACTTACAGAAGAAGTAATGTCTTCTGGTTCTATACCCAAGAATGCTGATTGGCTAGATCACCAAGAAAATACAACCGAATATATTCGGCACAAAAAATATAAATGTATTTTTTTTTTTCATTTTACATTATCGACTTTTTGTTCTCATCTGTATTAATTTCTCAGTTTAGGCGTAGTATTATATATTTATTTATATTTTATTGAGTTTATATATTGTTTAATTATATAAACATTTTATTTGTTTAGTAATGTATATGTTTGCATAGATTTCTGTTTTGTCTTGTGCACTGGTGTCGCTTCTCTTACATCCTGAGATCTCACACACCTGTGATGGGTTGACTGGAAAATATCCCTATTAGAGATAACTCCTCCCTTCTGCTTTTTACACTGTATTTTTTTGTTTATGTGCAATAAAGAGTTAATAATTCGGCCGAATACAAATAGTGGAAATGATTCCAAATACGCCAAATACCGAATACAAAAGGAATATTCAGCGCATCTCTAGTAAAAATGATATTGGGTCCTTACCTATGAAATTGGTGTTTTTTTCTCTCTTAGTATTTTGTCTGTAACTATTAAGATTCAGAGTATTTCTAAAAAATAATTACCTCGTCTAAAAATAGACTATATTTTTGAGCTCTTTTGATTTGTTTTGATAATTTGTTGTAAGTTTAATTGTGTTAAAATTGGACACGGAGACAACTCTTTTTAAGTGCCTTCCGAATACATCATTTTATTTGCATTCACTAAAAAACGATAAATAATTTTTATGAAGTGTGATATTACACATATTACTAAAGCTTGTCTAATGATAGATGCCAAATATTATTATCTTTAGATTTGTCGTTGTGAAGAAAACTGAAAAAAATTTAGTATGGAAAATGCAGAATTCCCCAAAATCTCCATACAAAACACCAATTTCATAGGTAGGGAGTTTGTATTTGTTTTTAAAAATAACAATAGTAACATAACATATTATTATCATTGTGTTGTCGTCGAGGGGTTTTAAAAGAAATAAAAGAATATTTAAATGAAAACCCGTGTTTGTTCTAGATGTCGTCTGTCACTGTCTTGATGTCAAAGGTAAAAGTCCGTCATTCAGTGATGTCGTCGTCAATCATAGAGTCAACCATGCAGGTTGGACGCAACAATCATTAAGCCTCTATCATCATCGTTAAGTCTCCATGTAACTGGTGGCAAGACTGTTGCCAAGCACCAGTACAATGCGAGGCATGCGATACGCTTTACAGTCATTGATACCTAATAAACTGTTTAGTTAACTGACGCCAATTAGCACTAACTATTATATTAATTAACTTTTCCATCACGGTTTAAGTAACATCTGAGATGTTAACAGCTAGTTACACTCTAATAATCATTTAGTTCGTAAATATTTGCTTTATAGGTATAGGTATGTTATATATTGGGTCCTTACCTATGAAATTGGTGTTTTTTTTCTCTCTTAATATTTTGTCTGTAACTATTAGATTCAGACTTTTCCTAAAAAATAATTACCTCGTCTAAAAATAGACTATATTTTTGAGCTCTTTTGATTTGTTTTGATAATTTGTTGTAAGTTTTATTGTGTAAAAGTTGGACACGGAGACAACTCTTTTTAAGTGCCTCCCAAATACATCATTTTATTTGCATTCACTTAAAAACGATAAATAATTTTTATGAAGTGTGATATTACACATATTACTAAAGCTTGTCTAATGATAGATGCCAAATATTATTATCTTTGGATTTGTCGTTGTGAAGAAAACTGAAAAAAATTTAGTATGGAAAATGCAGAATTCCCCAAAATCTCCATACAAAACACCAATTTCATAGGTAAGGACCTAATAGTATCTTTCAATCAAAGTTGCCCGAAAGGTAAACAGCTTTTTTTTATAATCAGATTTTTACACGGACATTAAACACATAATTAACTGCTACGATTGCTGTCCGTTTTAATTGATTTTACTTACCTACTGTTGTCCTCAGCCTATATAAATCCCACTGCTGGGCACAGGGCTTCTTAATGGAGAAACACATGAGGAGTATGGGTCGTAACACCACCACCCTGGCTCAATACCGGTCGGTGGGTAGAAACAGTCACAATAGCGACCGGGACCAACGGCTTAACGTGCCTCCCGAAGCACGGAGGAGCTCGAGATCAAAAAGTTTTGGTCACCCATCCACGGCCTGACCATGGCGAAGGTAGCTTTGTTTTCAACACTACGCCACCGAGCTCTCCACCAACTGTTGCCACAAAACATTTATGAGATTCAACACTATCTTAAACGTTTTGTATAGATATTTGAATACCTAACAATAAATTTAAGAGAAAATTAATAAACGGATGTGTTTTGAACAAGTTTTTGCTAATTTATTCATATGAATGACCTTAATAAGGTCGAAGCGTACCGGTGCGTGGTAACTCGTCTTGTCTGAACCGGTAATCGAACCTTTAGCCTACTGACATGCTTCACGTGGCTCAGTTACCGGAACGAGAGTATTGACTCCATTATTGTACAAATATGGATTTTAATCTCTTCAATCAGAGACTGTGATGCTTAAATTTTTTATCTACACTCATATTATAATTTTCGAATTATGAATCAAAATCAAATCAAAAATAAAGTTATTTCATAGCACTTATAATCGTCAACATTCATACATAGTCACATTTATTATACTTAAAGTAAATTTTAATATTAAAATTGACAAAAAAGACTTAAAATTCACTGCCGCGAGCGCTTGTAGCAAGTCCACATAGCGCTTTGACTGTGGTTGTAATCGATACAAGCGACCGGATTCCGAGAGTGAGGCATTTCATGAGAAGAACCCGGTAAGAAACTCATGCCGCTTTTTTTAAATAGCCAATCATACAATCTATTAGTCACAGTGTTACATTTTTTACACAATTAGAAATTAAATGTCAGTATATAATGAAAATTAGATTTAACATTGTTATCTCTTATTACATTTACTTGTATGAATGATAACCCACAAAATTTAACTGAACTGCCTCTACACAAATTCAAACTATGTGTCAAACAAAAATTTAATAAAAAAGGGTTACTATACAGTTCAGGAATATTTGGACGATAAAAATGCGTGGACAGATTGACACGTCTTTATGTTACATATTGTGCTGACTCGTAATGTGGGATGTTGCCAGTCGCTTTTTAATTAATTAGTTTTTATCTTAATTGCATAGCGAATTTCAACATCGTTCATTGTTTCAAGTGCTCATATAATGATTATAATGCTAAAAATCTATGTTCATAATATCTATGTTCACCCACTTGATTGTACTAGCCTAACATTTATAAAAAACAAGAATTGTAAAAAATGTGAAAAAAAAGAGCAACCCTCGAGTTTCTGGCTCGCTCTTCTCGGGGATGTCTGCGTTCCGAGCGAGTGGTAGATTCACTTATTTATAAATTGACGTTTTTAAGTGTTTGTATATCAAGCCTATAAAATAAAGATATTTTTGATTTGATTTGATTTGATTTGATACATGTATTAACGTCTGAACTCAGACTCGAACTCATAATGACATACTTTTTAACACAGATGATAAAGACGAAAATTTAAAAATGGAAACTGTAATATAATGACCATTATGCAACAGGTTGGACTCATTATGCAACACTTATTTTTCTTAAAAACGCACAAAACTATGACCAATGTTTTCCAGACAGCCAACAATAAATAAAATTCATTAAATTGTTTGTGTTATTTCTTTGAATAATGAGTGTAGATTAAATAGTGTATGTAACTGCGCATACGAGTATGTAGGACTTATATTATGTTGCTAAACTTATGTAAGGTTGATTGTGAATGTCGCTGGCCACCTGTTACAAGGGTGTTGTATTGATTTATTAGAATAAGTAAAAAGTCTTTTGTACGTCTAGGCAGATAGAAAAATAAATATGTCAACTCACTTGTCATGGAGATATGAAAAAGGTTGTTTGATTACTTGTTATAAAATTATTTAAATTATAGGCACTTTTAGAGTTTGCGTGTTCCACCTTAGACCACTTCAGCGCTTTCCATCAGGCGAGATTGTGGACAAACTCACTCAAATTTTTCATAAAAAAAAAATATTTTATTAACTAACACAACATGGCGCAGTCGGTAAAAAATAGTTAAAAATCTAAACAGTGTAACAGACTTAACATATCTTGCTGAAATATGGAAGCTAACACCTCTGCCTACCCCTTTGGGGAAAGAGGCGTGATGATGTATGTATATAGCATATTATCTATTTATCTATTGAATAAATTTGTCCGTCATCTAGTATCCGTAACACAAGCAGCATTTAGTTGCTTAAAATGGGACTAGTTGATAGGTGTGAATGTCTGAGGATATTTATTATTATTTATTATTTATTATTTATTATAGCATTTTCTTTGGTTAAACGTTATTTACGTCGGCTCGTACGTTGGCTCATACGTTATTACGTCGTAGATAGGGCGCTGCACTGGTAGTAAACATATACCTAGTTTCCTGATGGCAAGAGACCCGATGGAATGACTCTGGTTCCCTGGAAGATGGGTCGTGCTTTGGTGTGGGATGCAACTTGTGTCGACACCTTAGCAGCCTCCCATGTTCCTTCGGTGAGGTCTGGTTCGGCTGCCACTTCTGCGGAATCCCTCAAACGGCGCAAGTATAGTAGCCTCTGTGAAGACTACATATATTGAGCCTTTTGGGGTATAACCCTGGGACCCTGGGGACTATCTGCTCATGAGCTCTACAAAGAGATTTCGAAGCGGCTCTGCGACAAATCTGACGACAAGAAGTATTAGGTCCTTACCTATAAAATTGGTGTTTTGTATGGATATTTTGGGGATGTCTGCATTTTCCATACTAACATTTTTTCACAACGACAAATCCAATCCAATCCAATTTGGCGTGTATCATAAGACAACCTTAAGCGATATGTGTGATATCAAACTTCATAAAAATTATTTATCGTTTTTAAGTGAATGCAAATCAAATGATGTCTTCGGGAGGCACATAAAAAGAGTTGTCTCCGTGTCCAATTTTAACACAATTAAACTTACAAAAATTTATCAAAATAAATCAAAAGAGCTCAAACGTATGGTCTATTTTAAAAGGAGGTCATTATTTTTTAAGAATACTCTGAAACTTGATAGATACAGACAAAATACTAAGAGAGAAAAAAACACCAATTTCATAGGTAAGGAGCCAATATTTTGCTCAAAGAATAAGCGTTGCTATTCAGAGAGGTAATTCAGCCAGCCTTTTTGGTACATTTCCAGCGATGATAGGTGCAGACGATTTTTTCATATAATATCTTTATTTCTGTATATTTAAATTTGCTTTTAGATTTAGGTTTATTTTTTGTTTTCGCAAGGAGATAAGCTGTGTTTTGTTGATTAGTATTCTATTATTTAAAGTGTATTGGATTTTAAAGTTTACTATTAAATTTACGACTTACTATTGAAATTTACTATTTGATGACTTCCGTGGTCGAGTGGTCTGTAGGCCAGTCTCAAGGCGTCGCCATTTCGAGAGGTTCTGGGTTCAATCCCCGGTGGATCTAATGTTTTTGTGATGAATACAGGCATTTGTTCTCCAGTCTTGGATGTTTATATATGTACTAGCTGTTGACCACGACTTCGTCCGCGGTTACTATAATTTTTTAACTATCCCACGGAACTCTTTAATTTTCTCTCAAAGTCTCAGCCTGATCGGTTTAAAATTGACAAAGTTTCATACAAACTTTCATCCCTTATTTTATCCCCTTGGGGGTAGAATTAGTCAAAATCCTTTCTTAGCGGATGCCTACGTCATAACATCTACCTGCATGCCAAATTTCAGCCCGATCCGTCCAGTGGTTTGGGCTGTGCGCTGATATATCACTATGTCAGTCAGTCACCTTAGAGTTATATATCCGCTTGTGTGACAGGACGCCTCCTGGTGGTTCTGTCATTTTTTTCCCCTGTGTGTCAAAAGCCTTCTTGTGGCCTCGGTTCTCATTCAGTTTCATAATCGAAATTTGGCCCTTTAAGCTATTTCTATCTCTTTTATATTAGGTCCTTACCTATGAAATTGGTGTTTTGTATGGAGATTTTGGGGATGTCTGCATTTTACATACTAACATTTTATCAGTTTTCTTCACAACGACAAATCCAGAGATAATAATATTTGGCATGTATCATTAGACAAGCTTTAGCAATATGTGTGTGAACACGCTTGATAAAAATTATTCATCGTTTTTATATTAATGCAAATCAAATGATGTATTCGGGAGGCAGTTAAAAATAATTGTCTTTGTGTCTAATTTTAACACAATTAAACTTACAAAAAATCATCAAATTAAATAATACGAGCCCAAATATGGTCTATTTTTGAGAATGCAATTATTTTATAAGAATGTTGCTAAGACAGAAATTGCTAAGACAGAATAAAAACACCAATTTCATAGGTAAGGACCCAATACTTTGCCTTATTATTAAAGTGGGACAAAGACGCAACTATAACGCTACAAAAGTGTCAAAACACAAATAATCAACGAAGCATTTAGTTTTAAAATCGTGTTTATATTTATTTATCTATTTAATATATTTATCCGTAATTTAGTGCCGGTAACACAAGCAACATTAGTGGCTTTAAATGGGGCTAGTTGAATGTCTGAAGATATTTATTTTTATTTTATAAATCTCATACTACCAACCCGCATTGGGCCAGCGTGGTGGTGTTACGTTCCATATTCCTCATGTTCTACATGAGAAAGGCCTGGGTCCAGTGAGACGTATATAGGCTGAGGACGGACTTACGAAATCTCTAGAGATACAGTTAGCAACCAGCTTGTTCGAGAAACGCGTTAAAAAGTTAACCTGCAACATATATGAGAAGGTGATAATATGACAGCTATGCTCTAAGTCCTACTTTACTTTGAAGTGTGTGAAATATTTTTCATTTGATGTTTTACACTTAGCAGTTATTCACTAAAATGAAAGTATTAGTCACCGGCAACATTCCACTCCTATCATCTTAGTACATATTTATACTAATTTCTAAATGTGGAGAGTCAATCTACAATTTCGCTTTGTTGTCGATTGTCGCTATAATAACAATGTTCTAAGAAAGAAAGAAAAAGCATTTATTCTGTGACATCCTCACTTATTATCTACTCGTAGTACACATAATACAATAAAAATCTGCCACAGAGCATTGCAAGCATTGTTGTGTTCCGGCAATCAGAGGTAATATAGCTAGTTCCTCAGTTGTTGAGGATTACAGGTGAAGCTCGCTTCCGCCTTCGGCCTTATTGTCACTTACCATCAGATGAAGGCCAAGAGCTAGCCTGTCATATTAAAAAAAACTCAGGCATTTGTTCACCTAATATATTTATCCTTCATATAGAATCCGCAACAAAAGCAGCATTAGTTGCTTAAAATAGGGCTAGTTATTAGATGTAAATGTCTAAATATATTTATTTATTTATATATCCATATCTTTTGTCGCCAGGGCTCTCTCAAGGAAGAAGCACCACGACGGCGACAGCATCACTATTATTACCGGAGACAAGAAAATGAAGAAGAAGAAAGGTAGACCCCAGAAGATCCATCTGGCTTATTCACCTCATCACGGAGAGAAACATCATAAGGAAAAAGGTCCCATTCAGTCATGGAGCATTGGGTCTGACGGGAAAGGGGAGAGGAGAGAGGAGTCGAGAGGAATCCTGGGTGATTTGTGGTCGATGGGGGAGGATGCTTTGGACATGGCTGCAGAGCATGCAGTGAAGAGTGATGAGAAAGTCGATGGTATAGCGGACAAAAGTTCGTTGGCAGGTTGGTGGCGGTCATTGATGGTTATATTAGGGACGTTTTATAGGTACGCTGGCCGACGACGAGATTTCCATACATTTTGACATATAAACGCGCGCGTGTGGCTGTAAAACGATAATATATTAGTAGCTCTGTGTAATTGTAAAGCGCGCGTGTGGCTCACGCTGACGGCCAACGTATGAAACTACCCTTAACGTATGAGTTTGACAAATTCAAGTGAACCTTAAAATATCTTCAGACGTTCACAAGTAAAGAAGTTTAAAATAATACTACTTACCAACTAAACATTTTAAAATCTACTAAAATATATTTTTTTAAAGCATGTGCCTTAAGTTCTCCTGTGACGTGGTGGGTACAGATGTAGAACTAATTCTCGAAGATGTTGTCACTTATCGTATTATATTTATAAAAACTAAGGCACACTGAAACAATTTATTAAAAGGTATTTCACAAATCACTGAATATAAAACTTATAGATATTATCAAAGGTAGGACTAACAATAGTGCCTTGGTAATGTTATTTGAAACTTTTGAACACTTATCGATATAGTTTATTAACTGTAATATATATTACATTTTTATTATTAACAGTTAATTTTTGAAATTAATTGGCGTCGAACCGCTCCAGACGCTGACTCTAATAGGAATAAAATTGGAAGACCAGAGGAAGACCAGAACAATGAAAAAAGAGACAGATGGTTAGCTTAAAAACAGAAACAAAGAGAAAATAGCGTAATAACAGCAAAGAGTCGCTGATACTGATATAGCATCTCGTTACACTCCTTCGTGTGGTCTAGAAAGTTGACGTTCCCTATTTGTCAAACTCATACTCCAGTAGAAGAGTGGTGTACTAAATTCGAGACCTTGGACATCATTTTCTTAGGCCTTGTGGTGATTTTCTTAGATCTCGTAACAGCTTTGCGATTCTGTAAATCAAAACATTATGAGTTTCGTTAAGAAATGTCAAAAATTTCAATTTCTATGAGGTTGGTGAAGAAATAACTGGATGGCTTGTCAGTATTCTTTTATTGGTAAAATTTAAAGGCGCAATTGGAACAATTTATAAAAAGGTAAATAACACAAATCACTGGACACAAACCTTAAAGAATATTATAGAAGGTTGGGCTACTTACAATAGTACCTTCGTTAAGTTATTTAATTTATATATATTGGCGTCGAGACAACCGCTCTAGACGCTGACTGTGATAGGAATGAAAATTCAAGACCAAAAACATTGAAAATGAGAGTTTCTTAATTTAAAAACAGAAACAAAGAGAAAATGGCCAGAGAGCGCAATAACAGCAGAGTCGCTAATACTGATATAGCGCCTCGTTACAAATTAGTTTCCGCTGGAACATACAACATCATTCTTGACCTTTCATAACGCAACTCAAAGTGAGAAATATTTTTACAATGAAAACTTGCACTAGGGATACCTACTGATCCCACAATTCATTTCGATCTCACATTAACTACAGACTGAATAATTTAATAAGTGCATTTTGACTGAGCTTTCTGGATGATTTACATTAGTATGGGAATCGATTAATCTCACCACAAACAACTGTCAAAATGCACCTATTAAATTATTCAAACTGTTTTCGTAAATTGGTTTAAAAAATTAAAAGTGAGATTGTCACTACAGAAAGCACTGAATGTCTACAGTCGAAACATGTCCTTTGAGGTCAAAAGAAGGTTAAACATCTGAGGTCTCGACATTATAAAATGAATGCGGATTGTTAGTATTTGTTAGATACGAAGAAAAGAACAGTTACTTAAGTGTAGTCAGTTTGTTAAATCTTTTTCATGTTGCATTTTGAAGTAGAAGATGCACTGATCATTCTAGTGTATTGCATAAATTTGCATCGTTCTAGCATGTTACAGATTGTTCTGTCGTAGCAAACCCCAAGCATGACCATGAAAACACGATACCTAAGTTAAAACAATGAGAGGTTATTTCAACATTATAATATGGGTTGCAGACCAAGCTAAAGCTAAGTTAGTTTTGCTCTTAGCTGACGCAGTTTTCTGTACTGGTGTCCAGACCGCAAACTTAGCTAACTATATTTGACGACCTCCGTGGTCGAGTGGTCTGTACGCCGGTCTCAAGGCGTCGCCATCGTCGTCGCCAGGCGTCGTTTGAGTCATGAATTTTCAGACATTTGTTCTCCAGTCTTGGATGTTTATATATAATTGGTCTTTACCTATGAAATTGCCGTTTCGTATGGAGATTTTGGGGAAGTCTGCATATTTTTCAGATTTCTCCACGACGACAAATCCAGTGATAATATTTTTTGGCTTGTATCATATATAACTCTTTATTGCACATAAACAAAAAGAAACAATGTCAATGTGTGTTGTCATTAGACAAGCTTTAGCAATATGTGTGATATCACTCTTCATAAAAATTATTCATCGTTTTTTAGTAAATGCATATCAAATGATGTATTAGATGCACTTAAAAAGAGTTGTCTTTATTTCTAATTTTAACACAATTAAACATACAACAAATTATGAAAACAAATCAAAGGAGCTCAAAAATATGATCTATTTTTAGAGGAGGTAATTATTCTATAAGAATATTCTGAAACTTAATAGTTACAGACAAAATACTAAGAGAGAAAAAAACGGCAATTTCATAGGTAAAGACCTTTTATTTCTATTATATTCAGGATATTAGTATTTATCTTTAAAATATATTTATCTGTCGTCTAGTGTCCGTAACACAAGCACCATGAGTTGCTTAAAATGGGGCTCGTTGATAGGTGTGAATGTTTGAAGATATGTATTTATTTTTTATTTGCTTTGCGAGCTATGCTAAACTAACGTAGCTTACCTCTTGGTCTGCAATCCGCCTAGGTGCAAATAACTATTTTCACAGACTAAAAAGTCTATAACGGATAGTCTATTGTGTGTGCTGCACCTACAATCGACCATTTGGCGCCAAACTCGCGCAGGACGCATTGAAATGTATTACATTTGCATTTCAATGCAAATGAAGACTTAATACTACTAAAGACTAGACTACACACAGTGTATACGACTGAAGGACTCTATATCCATGGTCATGAACAATAAAAAGGCAGACAGTTTTAGTTTTAGTTTAGTGACTATTAGGATCTTGAAATCTTTGAAATAAGAATGTAGTTTCATTTATAGTAAATACTTACTTTATTTGAGTTCTATTAGGTTTATGATATTCGAAATTTTACTATAATTTGTGTTTTTATGGCCCATAAAAACCTTTAACCTTCGTCTATTGCATTCGTTAATTTGAAATATTTATTTCATAATTTTATGGCAAATTAATCATAAAGACCATGACATTATATTACTTGTCAAATATGGATGTTACCGTTAACTCCTCTGCCTACCCCATTGGGGGTGTACGTTTTATGTTGCTAAGAAAGTAGAACTTTAGTTATTACCTTTTGCATGATTGATATGATAATAATAAACATGCATGTTATTAATTAAATCTTAAATTTCTACCATTCCATTCGAAGTACTTAATACTACTTGCATTTTCAAATACATAATCGTATCATTTAATAACATGATAGGTTCTCATACGACAAATGTCATAACGCCATAAATCATAAAAATAAACAGACACATCAAAATTATCATTTCGTCGTAATAAATGGATGTATAGTTCACATTTATATCACATTTGCGTATTGCATATTTCTTTTTATTAGTATTTTATATTTAGAAATCGAAAAAAGTAAGTAAAAAAACCATCCACGAAGCTATTTATCTAAAAGTAACAATTTATATACAAAATACACTCTTTCAGGACATTTCAGTATCTTTCACAATAATATTAATCGTTTTTGTGTAAACCCATAATCTTCTAGAACAAAGAGGTAAAAAGAAGAAGAAGAAGAAGGCCATTCTGAAGCTCTTGATTCTGGGAGCGGTCTTGAAGGCTAAGATCGGGACACTGTTGCAGATTCTGTCATTTAAGTTACAGGTAATATTTTTTAATAAAACACCGGCCAAGAGCGAATCGGGACCACGCTCAATGTAGGGTTCCGTGGTCTCCTGTCCATCACATTAGATGGTTTGTTAGATGGATGGATGTTAGATGGTATGTTGGGTTTTCGGTGGTAATTTTGGATTGCGTATTTGCGATTTAAAATCATTCTTTTTCTATTTGAATAAAAAGATACGTTCCGTATAGTAAATTTGTAAAATTTTTCAAAAACTATTGAACCCATCAAGTTCAAAATAATTTTTCTAGAAAGTCTTTATAAAGTTCTATTGTTGAGATTTCTTCCTTATTTTTGAAACTTATGGCTCACAAGTTAGAGGGGGGGACACATATTTTTTTACTTTTGCAGCGATTATTTCTTAAAATATTAACTTATTCAAAAATGATTTTAGTCAACCTCTATTTATTTTTAAATACCTATCCAAAAACTTATCACACGTTAGATTTGAAATGAAAAATAAAACTCTCCGCATTACGTGTAGGAGACCCTAACAAAACATTTTTAACTTTGTCGGCGTGATTGATACACATATTGGTACCAAATTTCAGCTTTAGTGCTAAATGTCACTAAGATTATCCGCAGATGGACAGACAGACAGACTTGGCGAAACTGTAAGGGTTCCTAGTTGACTATGGAACCCTAAAAAGGGTCCATAAAGCGGGTCGTAGTGGAGATCATTGGGGGAGGCCTAAGTCCAGCAGTGGACGTCTGGAGGGATGGGTTAAAGGACACAGTCATCCTTTTCTCTTCACAGTTTCTTTATAGTCACATAGAAAAACTGTGTTATTCTGATATCACTAGTGTCATAGATATATTTTTATTAAGTAGTATAGATCGCTATTAGCGCTATTTCGCGTTATTGTTCGCTTTTTATGCGTATGTTAAGATGGATGTGTGGAGTGACGAGGATTGAAGTGAAGAATGAGTATATCAGGGGATGCCTGAATGTTGCTCCAGTGATAGAGAAGTCGAGAGAAAAGCTGTCGTGGTGTGGACATGTTTTGAGGAGAGAGAATGAGCATGTAACGAGAAGAGTTATGAATATGAGAGTGGAGTGGAGAGGAAGACCGAAGAAAAGATGGATAGATTGTGTGAATGAGGACATGGCTAGAATGGGAGTGAATGTTGATATGGCGTGTGATTGGGGAGAGTGGAGGAGAAAGACTCGTTGCGCCGACCACAAATGAAATTGCGAAAAGGGCAGGATAATGATGAGTAAAGATCGCTATTCCCATACATGGGTTTTTAGTTCGTCTAAAACTTATTATTGTTGATTACGTTAGGTGGCGCTATTATACTAGCGGAATTACTTATTTTATCTACGATTTGCTTTTATAGTAGCGCCACAATAGTTGCAGCAACAATAATAATATGTTTTAGACGAACTAAGAACCCATGTATGGGAATAGCGATTTATACTAATTTACACAGACTAGTGTTACTTTAGTGTGTGTTTTGTGTTTACTTTAGTGTTTAGCGCTGCAACAGCTAACATTCTACTAAAACTTCAGAATGATAAAAAAGGTATTAAAACACCTTTTCACTTGTGAGTTTTATCTTTTGTAAAAGTATTTTCAAGACATCTAATCATTGAATTTATCACTCGAAAATTGCTTTTAATCCTCAGATCGTCTTCGATTAAATCGTAGATTATTCACCTTCACGGTCCCATACCATTAAAATGTACACAACTCACATTTCACATATTTTCGTTCCTCAGGTGAAATTCTTCCTCATCGCCCTGATCGGCTTGGGTATCAACCTGGCGCGTCTCTGGGTGGACTTGAAGAACAAGCATAACCATCAGCCTCAGAAGGTATGAATTACGTTATTAATAAAACTTCAGCAAAACTCAGATATTATGAACTAGCTGCGACGTCGTTCGCGTGGCTATTTATTTAACGTCGATAAAAGTTTACAAAAAGTTTTTGTGTGTTTGTTAACACTGCATCGTATTTTTACAAAGTGCTCAACATTACATTCGTACCTCTGTTGTAAAATTCTCCCATGTAGGGAAGGCAAAGGGAACGAAGCCCATACAGCCAAGTCTTCAGTATATATTTCTTCAGTATTTGCATTGAAATGCAAGAAGAGATGAATAGATGAATAGAGAAGGGGAAGCACAAAAGATCCCATAGGGTCGAAGTGCCCTGAGTTATGTCCGCCCCATCACAAGAATATAATAGAAATATATGTCAGGAAGGTGGAGGTGACTATATCCGTAAGTGATGTTGAGTCATTAGCTGTTTTTAAAAAAAAAAAAAGTTAATCAATGGATTTCTCGAGGAGTTCGGTGATGTTACGCCTTGAACTTCCTATGGGCTTTTCCACGTAAGAAGGCCATGCCAGGCCTCAGCATTGCGACGTTTATAGATTGGTGTCCGAAACATATTTCTTTATTTTATTGTCTTGTTTTTTTTAATTATCAGGAAAGGCAAAGGGAACAAAGCCCATACAGCCAAGTTTTCGGTATATATTTCTTCAGTATTTGCATTTAAATGCAAGTGTAATACATTTCAATGCGTCTTGGGAGAGGCGTCAAACGATCGATGGCAGACACTGTGGTGTTACTTCGATGAAGTGGATTACAACGATAAAAATCTCATCGTTTTTCACACCAGTTGATAGTTATTTCAATGATCCTTTACATTGTTCATCATTATTGACTTTTTACACAAAACTACACTGATTTCACGCAACAAGATCCACTCCGAAACAATATTACAATCACTGAAATAAAAATCACGTCCGCCATAGTTGGATGCCGCCAAAACTCCCATTCGTACCTCTTATTAGCAAAATGTTGATTGTTAATTGTTGAACTAAAACCTCTAATTTATAAAATAATAACATTTCTTGTCAGTGTCATCTGATTAATTGTTTTCATGGTGATAAATATCTGTTTTCACGTAAAAACAAGACAGAGTTACTAAAATCATATATGCGAAATATGATTTTAGTATGGATTAGTTAATTAGTGGTAGTATGGATTAGTGGATTAGTAATTTTGACGACCTCCATGGTCGAGTGGTCTGAATGCCGGTCTCAAGGCGTCACCATCTCGAGGGGTTCCGGGTTCGATCCCCGGTGGGGGCAAATGTTTGGGTGATGAATTTTCAAGCATTTGTTCTCCAGTCTTGGATGTTTATATATATTTATATATATTCAGGATATTTATATGTATATCTATTAAATATATTTATCCGTCATCTAGTGTCCGTAACACAAGCAGCATAAGTTGCTTAAAACGGGGCTAGTTGATAGGTGTGAATGTTTGAAGATATTTATATTTATATTTATTTATTTATTTATTAGTATGGATAATAGGTACTCGTAGGCCGAGCAATGCCGATAAATATTGTTTTGTTTAAAGAGGCTTACTGCCCAGTTGTTTTGAGATTTTGTATAGCTGGCACATACAGGGTACCAGCTTGTCGCCCAGTCAGAACTCCCGGTGCTCTGACTTAGTCGAACATTGATAAAAATAACCGGTCAGGCAAATTAAAGAAAGAAAGAAAGAATACGTTTATTGGCTTACATATAAATACACATACATGTACTAAAAAAAATAGGATAACAGGCCAACTAGGTCTGCCTCAGCATAATGCCACAGCAACCAACGACACTGTGGCGCTGGTATTCTGGCAGGACCTACAGTTAATAAAATAATTTAATGTAGGCCTTAATATAATAACACGAGAAAAAAAAAATAATAACAAACCAGATAATGGGCTTAGTTCCCTTTTCCTGCCAAAATGGAAGAATTAAAAAAAACAAGTGAAAAATATAATCTGTGACCAAATGCAAACAAAAAAAACTGCAATTTCAGTTTTGCTTTTCATACCGTCAGTATTATATTGCAATTACAGTGATTCACAACAACTGCAATTGCAACCTTATAACCCTGGTCAACATTTTTATTATAGTTAAAACACCATAGTTATCGCGGATGAAGTGGACGTGGGCAATGGCTAGTAATCTAATAATAGGTATCCCATTTAAAATCAAAGTTATAAAATTTCATTGAAAACTATAAAATTTTAATAACTCAATTTAAATAAAATTTTATTACCTACAGAAATTTTAAATTTTAAGGTATCACACACTATCGAATGCATAAAAGGGACGATCAATCATTGTGACATAATACATTTTCACCTATAAAACTAATCACAGGTCACGTTGAGAAATCTAGAACACACCTGGTTGAGATCAAATTGATGCCTCTCATCACTTTCACTCTCTACCACGAAGAAAGGGAAAGATAAATGATTGGCAGTTAACATTTAATGAGCCACCGTTATTATACGAATGATAAAGAAAAGTTGTTTTTATATCATCGCCTACAGATGTTATGGTGTATCACAATGGGAACTATTGGTTTAAGAGCTTCTTAAGAACCGGTTTTGATAACTATAACTCTTTATGAAGCACTCTAATTATTAAGTTAAATATTAGGTCCTTACCTATGAAATTGGTGTTTTGTATGGAGATTTTGGGGAATTCTGCATTTTCCATACTATTTTTTTCAGTTTTCTTCACAATGACAATTTCAAAGATAATAATATTTGGTATCTATCATTAGACAAGCTTTAGTAATATGTGTAATATCACACTTCATAAAAATTATTTATCGTTTTAAGTGAATGCAAACAAAATGATGTATTCGGGAGGCACTTAAAAAGAGTTGTCTCCGTGTCCAATTTTAATACAATTAAACATACAACAAATTATCAAAATAAATCAAAAGAAAAATATAGTGTATTTTTAGACGAGGTAATTATTTTTTAGGAATACTCTGAATCTTCATAGTTACAGACAAAATACTAAGAGACAAAAAAAACACCTATTTCATAGGTAAGGGGCCAATATTACTTACTTATGTACTACAGATACAATCCGTTTTAAGGTAGAACACGGTTTCCCTAGTTACAACCAGTTGTAAATTCCATAAAACAGGTTCTTGTTTGTAGTAATAGATGCATTAAGTAGCTTACTACAAGGTCTAGGTACGACGAAACGATGAGGAGTGTTAGATAGAATTGCGACCAGAACGCACAAGCCGAGCCAGCGAAGCGAGCAAGCCTCGGCAGAAGCACACATTTTTTACTGGCAAGCTTCGGAAAAAGCTCTTATCTAGTATTAGATTTAACTGATACCGTTGTGACGGGGTGAAACCGGGAATAAAATGAAAGACGCTGGGTCGTCACTTAGGTATTGTATATATTGATAATGAAGAATTAAGGCACAACTGAAACAATTATATAAAAAAGGTAAATTACACTGCACACAAAACAATTTCACATTTAACACTTAAATATATTATAGAAAGGGTAGGGCTACTTACAATAGTGCCTTAAAGAAACTTATAGTCTTTGTTATTTATTAGGAACTGATCATGTGGTTTGTTGTAACTTTTTGTCTCAGCTTATAAAAATTGATCATTACTTTATAAATATATTACAATTATTGTTAGGAGGGAGTCAATCGCTCTACGCGCTGACTCTCGTAAGAATGAACTTCGAGAACAAAACAAATAAAAGGAGACAGACAGCAAATTTAAAAACGGAAACCAAGAGAAAAATGGCCAGAGAAGAGCGCAATGACAGCAACGAGGCGCTAATATAGCTATGGCGCCTCGTTACACCGTTTACCTTTTGAGTTAAGTTTAGAGCATTCTATAATTCTAGTTTTAACACAGGCACTTAGTAAAATCTTGTTCTAACTAGAAAAAACGCGTTTTAACTAAAACGGTATGTAAGTGTAACATACAGTCATTTTGTTTTTTTATATAATGTATTTGTATTTATCTGTTGGCCAATAAACGCATTCTTTCTTTCTTTATTATGACGACCTCCGTGGTCGAGTGGTCTGTATGCCGGTCTCAAGGCGTCGCTATCTCAAGAGGTTATGGATTCGATCCCCGATGGGGGCAAATGTTTGGGTGATGAATTTTCTGGCATTTGTTCTCCAATCTTGAATGTTTATATATATTCAGGATATTTATAGTGTATTTATCTATGAAATATATTTATCCGTCATCTAGTGTTCGTAACACAAGCAGCATTAGTGGCTTAAAATGGGGCTAGTTGATAGGTGTGAATGTCTAAAGATATTTATTTATTTACTACGGCATAGCATAGCAAACATACTGCTGTTACCGGTCAATAGAAAATCCATAGCCACTCTGTAAATCAAACCAAAATTCCCGTTAAATATTTATAGTCTTAAAGATAGCGGGAATTTTCTCGTCGTCTTTATACGTACGTCCCTCTGCTGGGCACAAGCCTTCCTCATGGAGAAGCACATGAGGAGGAGGATGGCCCAATGCGGGTTTGTTCAAATATTATTATAAACTTATACATTTGTCTTGTTCAGGAATCGAACCCGTGATGTCTGCCACAGAAGGCAGTTATCCTTACCCTTGCGCCAAATCGGTCGTTTCGATTATACAGAGTAGAAATATTGTGCATGTGATTGAGTGACGATTGAATAAAATTAATAGGAACTTTAATTTGTTATTTTCTATATATTTTTTTTATTTCTAAGAATTGGCTAACCGTTAGTAAAATAGGCCCGATCGTTATAGAAATCCTTGGGCCTATGTCCAACGGTGGGCAACTTTCTACTTACTTTTTGATGATTTTCAAAATGCATTTATAATTAGACTCCAAATTAATAAATTCAACTCACATCTCACTTCGTGCCTCGAAGCGCGTAAAGAAAGTAGATCATCAAACATATACATATTAATATGTTACATTTTTGCGCCACCTGCATTACTAATATAGATAGTTGGCACTACTCGTTCCAGCGGTCGTTGATTCAATTCCATCTTAAGTACAGTTTCATAAGAATACTTATCGTTTGCCATACTGGTGCATGACTATCTCTCCCTTGTTACATGGGGACTTCGGCCTCAGCCTATATACATCCCACTGCTGGGCACAGGAGAAACATGAGGAGTATGGGCCGTAACATCACCACACTGGCCCGCATTGTGATCTCGAACTCTATGAGCTTAGAAAGGCACGTTAAACTATTGGTCCCGGTCGCAATTGCAACCGTTTCTTCCCACCAACCCGCATTGGGCCAGCGTAGTGGTGTAACGGCCTATACTGCTCATGTGTTTCTCAATGAAGGCCTGTACCCATCAGTAGGTCGTATATACGCTAAGGACGAATAGATAACCTAACCGTAACACAACTATCAGTTTAAATTAACCATGTTGCGAATACAACCTCTTTTTAGGTTTTATAATAAATTTATATATTTTTCTTAATAATTTGATGTTTTTGATTTCCGTGAATACATATTTTTGTGCAAATATTAGTTTATTTTAATTTCTAGCCATACAGTCCACTTGTATCTTACAAACCACTTTAATTACGGTTAAATAATTATGCTTCACTCATTGATGTATATAATGGCTTCACTGGTCAACAAACCGGTTCAATTGACTCTGTCTTACCGATGATCGTATGTGATTGACCTTCTTCTATAAAATAACTGTATTCCGAAGTAAACCAGTCAACTTTAACTGAGAAGTTAAATAATGGTTTATGTCATATTATTCAATGAGGAGCTCCGTGGCGTAATTTCTACGCTTTGGCTTTCTATATCGAAAACAAAGGTACTTTCGCGATGGTCTGTCCTGGGGTGGATGAAATAAAGGAGTTTTTGCCATTCAACTATGGCGGACGTGATTTTTATTTCAGTGATTGTAATATTGTTTCGGAGTGGATCTTGTTGGGTAAAATCAGTGTAGTTTTGTGTAATAATTGTCAATAATGATGAGCAATGTGGAGGATCGTTGAAATCAAGTGGTGTGAAAAACGATGACATCTTTATCGTGGTAATCCACCTAACACCACAGTGTCTTCCATCGATTGTTTGACGCCAAACTTTCCCAAGATGCATTGAAATGCATTACACTAGCACTTCAAGTAAATTACTGACGACAATTACAAAAGACATGGCTGTTATGGGCTTAGTACCCTTTGCCGTCCTTTTGAGGGAGAATTTTACAAAAAAAACACTCGCCATGGTCTGTGCTTCAGAAGGCTTTGACCCATTGATCTAGGGCCCCGATCGCAATAAATAAAAACGTATTTACCACAACCAAATTACAGCCGAAAATGTTAAAGCCCATCCATACTAAGGCCCGTATTACAGAACCAAACTCAAGCGTAGATCTCTGCTTGAGCGCAGTTAAAAAGGGATGGCGCTATGTGGGATCAATTGCGCCATCCCTCTCTTACAGTGCTCAAGCAGAGATCTACGCTTGAGTTTAGTTCCGTAATACGGGCCTCAGACTTCATACTAAGTCTTGTTTACGCGATCGGGGCCCAGCTTGTAGCATGAGCGCGCGATATGATGCTTATCATGTTTTATCACGCGAATTTGTCAAATTCCAAAGTATTTTTACAGTTGAACATGATAAAACATTTTTTATTTCATAATAGAAAAAAAAAAAAAAAAAAAAACAGCGATATAAACACATAATGCTGTGGGCTAAGGGCTGGTCGCTATTGCTTTTCAGCGGCATTGTGGAAAGCTATTATTTATGGATTGCTTTGTGATGTAATACATATCAGGGATTAAAATAAAAGTACTCGTAAATTATTGGCAATTAGTTCTGTTTGTTAGTGCTGTGTTTTTTGTGTATAACAAACTTTTTACAGTTCGAATGAAGAAGCAATTCTTTCTCACATTGTGTTTTCTCGGTTTAGAACTAGTTTTCACTAAATGCATACGTTACAACTTAAATTAGCAAAGTGCGTAATAAAAATTACTAAAAATAAAAATTACTTATTTAATTACAATGAAAAAACTTTAAATCAGATAGAAAAGGCATTTTTAATTCGACTTAAAATTATGTAGAAAACACTAAAACAAAACCCTTTATACGAGTATAATACAAATAATGGCATACCCTCAACTTTAGATTTTAGATACATACTATTTTTCTATATACCTGTATTTTATATTTTTGATTATAATTATATACTTGTTACTACTTGTCTAATAATTAAGCAAGCTGTGGTAAACCTATAACTGTAAGTGCAGTAAGCAGTAAGCATACTTGTTCAGTGTAAGTATTTAGGTTTGCGGCACAATAGATGATGTGCAGCACATTCTAACAGAATGCCGTAAATACAACTTAGACACGGTTATGCGAAGATTTAAAATTAATAGAATGAATTTAGGGCTCAGAGTAAACAGAACTGGAGTAGCCTTTGTCTAACATTCCCCTCTGCCAAATGCACAAGCATCGGATGCTTGCACGTTTAATAAAACTAGTTGAGCCGCCATTTTGACAGTCATAACATTGTAAACGTTGCGGCGAACAGAGCTCCCGCAAAAATGTCTGCCTGTGCTGTTTTTTGTTGTAATAATAAATAGAAAACATAGAGTATGTTAAAAGATGGTGTCACCTTTTATTTGTAATTATAATTTTTAAGATTTCATGATTATTTACTTCATTATTTCATGTTTTAGAATTCTACGATTTCAAATTGCGAACGCTAGTCTCGTGGGTAGTGCGGCTGTGACGTTGTCAAAACGCACACCCCACGTGGCTATTTTAAGCGTGTGTGTGCGTGAAATTTAAATTTGGGTGTCGAATTATGCATGTGTGCATTTGTAAGAACGGCTGGCTTTGAGTGTAGTGGTAACCTCACCCCCCGCAAGAAATGGCAAAAAAAAATGTTTGAGAAATTGACTAATGGCTACTCCAGTTCTGTTTACTCTGAGCACAGAACACATAAATTAAATAGAAAGCACAGAGGGTGTGGCTTTTCCAGAAGAAATTTAGCTACCAACCCACCAGCGATAGAAGATAATATACCATGAAACTTAGTCGTCGCGTGAACACTATAAATACGTGTAAATACTATATATACTTAACATATTATTTTAATACATATTATATATACAAGGGACATTTCTCATAATAATTTTAGTAAGTATGACAATTCGATGAATTTTATTATAACTAGGTATGACCCGAATGTTGTTTGAACCAAATACGAACTTTGGCCGAACATTCGGTAAAAGTGAAAAATTCGGCCGAAGTTCGGCAGAACTTCGGTTCAATTTTGCCGCAGTTTTTTGTTGTTTTGTTTAATTGAGTAAGTAAAATTTTATAAGACTGGTAGTTAAAAGGCCAATTTATTGTCGCATTTATCGCGTATAATTACTATTTAAATTCTAGTAAACGATTATGAGCACGGATCGGAATAGGAAGAGCTATTTAGGTTCATTGACAGATTTTTCAGATACAAATATGAATGAAAATGTTATATTTTCTACAGAATGTTCTTCTTTAAAAACGTTGCGGCGAACAGAGCTCCCGCAAAAATGTCTGCCTGTGCTGTTTTTTGTTGTAAAAATAAAAAGAAAAACATCGAGTATGCTAAAAGATGGTGTCACCTTTTATTTGTAATTATAATTTTTAAGATTTCATGATTATTTGCTTCATTATTTCATGTTTTAGAATTCTACGATTTCAAATTTCGAACGCTAGTCTCGTGGGGAGTGCGGCTGTGACGTTGTCAAAACGCACACCCCACGTGACTATTTTAAGCGTGTGTGTGCGTGAAATTTAAATTTGTGTGTCGAATTATGCATGTGTGAATTTGTAAAAACGGCTGGCTTTGAGTGTAGTGGTAACCTCACCCCCCGCAAGAAATGGCAGAAAAAAATGTTTGAGAAATTGACTAATGGCTACTCCAGTTCTGCTTACTCTAAGATTTAGGGGCATTCATGAGTGTTTTATCTGAACCTCTATCTGAGGGTGCAAGTTGTATAGAGGATTCAATCAGGCAATACCAAGTCTCTGCGCCGTCTGTGCAACATAACAATAATTGAATTGTTCTAGGTTAGTATTTAGGATTCGATGGGGCTGTCATGTCACATTAGATAAAAAGCCCCTTAAAAATATAAGAATAAAAAAAAAGTATTTAGGTTTAATGTGCTGTAACTTACGTCGTTAACCTATTTTAAAAAAACCGAAGCAAGTAAAACCCAGTAATATGCAAGTTATGTGCCTATGCTTCGGAGGCGACGTATAGCCCATTCTACGCCCTTAATAATAATGAAGCCAAACTCGTGATCAATGCTTTCAACGATCCAGGATGCGCAAAATGACTTTCTCTAGTAAACGTGACCTCTGAGCTACTAGCTATGTTTATACAACATTGACTTGCTAGACGCACGAGAGGTATTAAGGAAAACCGTGTTCATTATTTTTAATTTTTCCAATATAAACATTTAAACATAAACATATTAATGAGGAGCTCAGTGGTGTTGTGATTATCACGCTTTAGCTTTCGATATCAAAAACAAACACCTTCGCGATGGTCAGGCCTTGGATGGGTGACCAAAACTTTGTGATTTCGAACTCTGACCTTCGGAAGGCACGTTAAGTTAGTTCCGGTCGCTATTGCAACCGTTTCTATCCACCAACTCGCATTGGTCAGCGTGGTGGTGTTACGGCCCAATACTCCTCATATGTTTCTCCATGAGGAAGGCCTGTGACGTATATAGGCTGAGGACATATTATCATCACGCTTAGTTCACGAGGTAGGCAAAGATGTTACACGCCTCTTTTCGCCTAAAATATTAAATGCCATATAACAGGCCGTGAACCTGATGCCATGCACCGGGCACAGAGCGAGGCAAAGGTATAGTCCACCATAAAGTTTATTTAACACTTTTGACAAAAACTTCCATCCAAATCAAATTTCACTAAGACCATAGATAAATTAAGTAGTATAGATCGCTATTCCCATACATGGGTTTTTAGTTCTTCTAAAACTTATTGATTCCGCTAGCATAAAAGCGCCACCTAACGTAATAAGTCGAACGAAGGGGTACGAGCAACATTAATAAGTTTTACACCCAGTTGCAGAAACGAACTTTAAAATTTAATGTCGGCATTATCCCTAATGCTCCATTAAATTTATTGATTGAAGTGTCAAAAGAACACCTTAGCGTAGTTTTTACGTTGCACAAAACGACATTAGCACCCTATCAATGCTAAAGAGACATTAGCTAAAACTATTTTGTGTTCCAATTTTAAATTTAATGAACTTTAAAGTTTTATATCTCATTACTAAATGTCGTCTTTAAAAAATCTTTGTGCAACTGAGCGTTAGACGAATTAAAACCCATGTATGGGAATAACGATCTATACTACTTAATTTATCTATGGTCCGACTCATCATTATTAATATTGATATTGATATTGACATGATTGGTGAACCGTAATCCAATCAGTGCATAAGAACTCTTCGTTCAAAGCAATGACTAATGATTACTACTAAGATAATGCAAAGGTGTTTTATAAAGGGTTTGCAAAATATTCTAATTTTGGTCAGCAACTAATAAGTAATTGGGCAGCAACTCAAATATTTTCTCTGCTACAAAACTGTTTAAAATATGTTTCTAAGACACATATATTGTTTTTTAGGGTCATAAAAAATAACCTTAACCTAATATCTATCAGAATACATTTCCTAGATATTGATCCTTGATCCTTCATTGATCCTTTTTCTAGATTTTATACATTTCTGGTAAAATGTGTAATGCTGCCCAAATAATTATATTGCAGCTCAACTAATTATTTTACTGTCCAAATAATGATCTTGCCACCCAATTAATTATTCTGCTGACCAAACAATTACTGTGCCGCCTAAATATATATATACCTGACAAAATATTTGTTTGCTGCCAAAGATTAATTAAATGGCTGCCCAATTAATTACTTCCCTAATACAAATGTCTACGTTGAAAACCACAAAGGACTAACATCTGATTTTAAGCAAAAATAGACCTTGTTGTTGGATGACATGCCAACGACATCACTCTTACACCCAGTTGCAGAAACGAACATTAAAATTTAATGTCAGCATAATCTCTAATGCTCCATTAAATTTATTTATTGAAGTGTCAAAAGAACACCTTAGTGTAGTTTTACGTTGCACAAAACGACATTAGCACCCTGCCAATGCTAAAGAGACATTAGCTAGAACTGTTTTGTGTGACAACCTTAACTTTAATGAACTTTAATGTTTTAATGTCTCATTAACAAATGTCGTCTTTAAAAAATCTTTGTGCAACTGAGTGTTAACGTGGTATGGTAATTTTACTATACAAACAGAAGCTCATCACCTAATGATCTTAAGGGAATGCAGGCGCGTCGAAAGTCAAAGGGCGCTTTCTAAGATCTAGGCAACTTTCTTGGCCACAGAACAGGCCACGATTAAGTATACCTACTTGTGTCATCAGTAACTGGTTACACATTAAAGCGAGCTCCTTGGGAGAAAATTCACCTCAACATACAAGGAAACTCAATTTCGCAGTTAAGAATCATCTATAAATAAATAAACATCCTCAGACATTCACACCTATCAACTAGTCCCATTTTAAGCAACCCAACGCTGCTTGTGTTACGGATACTAGATGACGGACAAATATATTCATAATTTAATAATATATATAAACATCTAAGACTGGAGAACAAATGTCTGAAAATTCATCACACAAACACTTGCCTCCACTGGGGATCGAGATCAAGATGGCGACGCCTTGAGACCGGCGTACAGACCACTCGACCATGGAGGTAACCACGGGATAACTACATATAATGTATACTCGTATAACCAAGTGAGGGGCTCGGTGACGTAATAGTGGTGACGTCATGCCAAAACGTTGCGATGTCGAGCTCCTCCGTGCTTCGGAAGGCAACCGTTTCTGCCCACCAACCCGCATTGGGCCAGCGTGGTGGTAGACGGAAGCGAGCTGCACCTGTAATCCGCAACAGCTGAGGAACTTTTTCTTTCGGCTCAAATGTGTTATTTGAATTTGTGTTATTGAATGTGTTAGTTGAACTTTTTTTTCGGCTCAAATGTGTTATTACTAGTTAATTGAATGAATGCTTTTTTAACATGTCTATTGAACACGCTGTGTACGCTAAATTAGGATTATTGTCTAGTAAGTTCTTTTATCTCAATTGTTATTTTAGTCAAGATATGAATCTGTAAGTGTACCTAAATATAATTATAATAATAATAACTGGTTATCTTACCTCTGATTGCCGGAACACAGCAATGCTTTAAACATTGTTATTATGGCGACAGATTTAGGTAAGACGGTGGTAGCAAGCCAGGCGGGCTTAGAAGCCCTACCACCAACCAAACCGACCAAAAAAACGCCCTAAATGGCCCTGATATGATTTCTGACATTAAAATTGGTTACCTCACTTAAGTTATTGCATATTGAGTTACAGTATTTGCAATTCGTGCTAACAGAGAAAGTTTAACCGAAGCTGTATTTTCTATGTTAACTTGAAAATTACAGGTTAAAGGTCGTTGAACTTAAATTACAGAGTAATGGAGAATGGTTGTATTTCAAATTGCTCGTGGCGAAATGAAAGGTCACAGTCTAAGAAACATACAGAAGGAGTACATTAGTGTAATGCAAGGTAGTCTAGACAACCGCCTCCCTGGGCCCTGAGTCTGCTAATATAAAAATGGCGCGATATGATGGCAATAGGATTTCAATGGAAAAAATTTAAACATTTCATAGTCTAATAATCAATTTTCTTCAGCTTCTAAAACAATATAATGGAAATAGTGTCTCAATGGTACAGCTTTTAGCATTTCGTAGTCTGAAAATAAATTTCATTTATGTAACAATTTATTGTGCGCAGAACAATTACACAGAACACATAAATTAAATAGAAAGCACAGAGGGTGTGGCTTTTCCAGAAGAAATTTAGCTACCAACCCACCAGCGATAGAAGATAATATACCATGAAACTTAGTCGTCGCGTGAACACTATAAATACGTGTAAATACTATATATACTTAACATATTATTTTAATACATATTATATATACAAGGGACATTTCTCATAATAATTTTAGTAAGTATGACAATTCGATGAATTTTATTATAACTAGGTATGGCCCGAATGTTGTTTGAACCAAATACGAACTTTGGCCGAACATTCCGTAAAAGTGAAAAATTCGGCCGAAGTTCGGCAGAACTTCGGTTCAATTTTGCCGCAGTTTTTTGTTGTTTTGTTTAATTGAGTAAGTAAAATTTTATAAGACTGGTAGTTAAAAGGCCAATTTATTGTCGCATTTATCGCGTATAATTACTATTTAAATTCTAGTAAACGATTATGAGCACGGATCGGAATAGGTAGAGCTATTTAGGTTCATTGACAGATTTTTCAGATACAAATATGAATGAAAATGTTATATTTTCTACAGAATGTTCTTCTTTAAATCCGAATTTCGGCCGAATGACGAAGTTCGGCTCGAGCTGCCGAAATTCGGTTGAACCGAATGTGTAACGAATTTCGGCCCATCCCTAATTATAACATATTTGACATAATATAAATTATTATCAATCTTATTATATCAATTATTAACAATAATTAATTAATTATTAATTGTTACATTAGACAATCATTTTCTTTAATATTGCATTTTAAATTATTTATCATGTAATTATGTGAAAATGAGATAAATAAATCCAAATCTATAACAAATACGATATATAATCTACTAGTATATAAATACAATATATCAATATATACATACGATTATTAACGATAAATTTATTAATTTTGTTTACATTTAGACTACGAAATGTCAAAATTTTTACCATTGAAATACATACTATTGCTATGATTAGTATATAAGCAAAATCAGGGACCTGGTCTGGTGGTTCGGGAGGTCCGAATTCGATTCCCCACGGGGACAGGCATTTTTCTGCTCAGTTTGGTTGGTGGTACGGCTTCTAAGCCCTCCTATCGCCATAATAACAATGTATAAAGAATTATATTCTGACAATTAGAGGTAAGATAGCCAGTTCCTAAGTCGTTGAGGAATACAGGTGAAGCTCGCTTCCACCTTCGGCCTTATCGTCACATATCATCAGGCGAGAAAAAGCCAAGCTTGCCTGTCTAATGTAAACAAAGTCCCTTTGTAAAGTTAGCCTAATACTCTCCAGGCTCAGGGCAAGCGATACTGAAATAGACAAACACCAGATTTACTTGTCAATTAGTTAAACACACAAGACACCGTTAGCTCGAAGCGAAATCGATGACTTTGCAAATGTTATGCGACTCTCACTACCGGTGACCTACCAGCATAGAACTCTAAATAAACACGATTATCGACAAAAAAATTGCTCTGCACCCACAAAATATAATGTACTAAATCTAAATTACGTTCTCTTTGAGGATGGAATGTAAATGAATAAATGTTCCGCAGCCCGATTCAGAACATTCGAATCTAACCGAGCCAATTGGCGCTACGAGCAGAGAACTTTCGGATTATTTCGGATTATTTTGTTGCTTTTCATTTAAAGTTACCTATATGTTATGCTATGTATGTGTTAGTGATAAGTTGTATGTTACGTATGATGTATATGCTATTCGATGTATAATTAATTAATAAATTTGGTAAAAGGTTATGGCAGAATAACAGAGGTTGTGGACTTTCTGCAACCGCTGAGCTGTAAGCCGTTTTGTCTCTTTAGTTAAATTGTAATAAGAACAAGTGATAATATGAAATTAAGACTAAGTGTATTTTTACTTGGGGACAAATAAAACATTATTATTATTATTCCCGGTCATCCCCACTCTGTCGTCCCAACTGGGTACGAGTGGCAAAAAAAAGTTTCGTTCGAAACTCTGCCTCAAAATTACAAAAAATACAAATAAAAGCGTTGAACAAGTAAAAGTGCCACCTGATGACCAAGATTTTCTTTTGGCGGATTATAGGTACACAAGATAATACAAGAATTATTGTGTTATTTAAAAATCCAATCGTCACCACTGGGGACGAACGTAACTTTTTTCTCCCACTCGTACCCAGTGGGGACGACAGAGTGGGGACAACCGGAAATAATCCGAATTTTCGATAAGCCAAATTTGAAGTCGAAGATTTGTCGAAAAATTCGATAAATTTGACAGATAACCCTAAGGAGCGAAAAGCACAGATGCTTTTGTCGATCAAATATGGCGACTGTCGAAGTTCTATGCTCGAACTGCGGGTTCGATGCTTCTTTCCGAAGCCGATCCGTTCGGCCAATCAGAAACCTCGGAAACGCCCCTTCCGTTCGAATTTGAAACACGAGCAATTTTGTTACACTTCCCACACTGCAATCCTGGAGACTTTTTACTGACCAATTTTAAACATTTTGCACACTTCACCATGCTTACTTTTATAATGTAGGTAGACTGTTTGTTGAGTGCGTACGTAAGTGTATAGCGTCCGTCTCGGAGCTCGGTGAATGAGTGAATGAGGCATCGATCACACCGACCATCATTGCCCATGACCATCACTGTCTGCACATGCCAGTTGATAACTGTGCATGCCCAGCTATGGAAATTGTGGAAACTCACATGTATATCGGCCTCACAATCGATAGCAGATTCAGCTGGGGACCACATAAAGATAATGTATGTGCTAAACTAAGATCTATTCTAAGCAAATTATCCATACTTAAACATAAACTACCATATAAGGTACTGAGACTCATGTATATGGCCTTGGCTGACTCTGTTATTGGATACGGGCTAAGTAGTTATGGCACGACATATAAAACATATTTGGCAGATATTTATTATTTACAATTAAGAATTCTAAAGACAATTGTTCCTAAATATATAAATAAGAAGTACAAAGATAATAATGAAGGATTATTTAAGCACTGTAAAATTATGAATGTATACGATAAGATCAAATTTACCTTTTTAACAGAATTTAATTATGTAACAAATCTAACAGAATATAACAGACCGCAAAACTTGCGACCCATGGAAAATAAAAAATTTTTACTCCCTAAAGCTAATAATGTATATGGTACTAGAAAACTTAATTATGTTATACCAAACCTTCTGAATAAGCTACCAATAAGTGTACAAAGTGCTTATATAAAGGGAAGTTGTAAAAAAAAACTTAAAAATATGTATTAGAGTGAATCGATGTGGACGTATAAACCATTATCGGTTTTTGAGCCGCATCTATGTATTTCTTTATAATGTATAAATGTGTGTTTTAAATAAATAAAAAAAAAAAAAAAAAAAAAAGAACTGTCTGATCAAAAGACTTTGACATTCGAGTTAACATTTATCATCGAATATTCCGCCGACAATTTGCTGTCGAAATCTTATCCGAATCACAAGTTTTGACAACAATTTATTTTTATTATATTTGTCTGCAGGTGATATACTACGAGCATGCGCAACACCAGCACCACTACGACCACGAGGAAGAACACGGCTGGGGGCCCTGGTCCAGGAGTAGCGTGCCCGAGGTAATTGACAGACATGAAACTGATTAAGACATAATCATCTCTATTTGTATAAATGACCCAGGCTCGCCCGTGTTAAGTGGGGACGTCAACATCTTACCCAATGCCTGTACGTTAAGGAGAGATGTTAATGATTCCGTCCGTCTTCAGCCTATTTCGTCTCCCTGTCTAACACATGAGGACAAGCATCACCACGCTAGCGCAACGCGGGTTGGTGAGAGAAACGGATGCAATAGCAGCGGCTTAATGTGCGTTGATGATTGTCCTCAAGCTTGTAGTGGTAGTCACCACTGTAGCATTTCTCTATTTCTTACCCTAGACAGTCACACTATGGAGTCTCCAGGGCCCCCTATAACCCCGTATCCCTTATCTCCGCACCTCGGGCTAAATAACAACAACAACAACCTGTACATGGATGATTACATTAGAAGTATGGACCGTTACCCACAGGCCTTCATCATGGCACAAGTCTCATGAAACACATGAGGAGATTGGGCCATAACACCACCATGCCCAATGCGGGTTAGTAGGTAGACGGTCGCAACAGCGACCGGGACCAACGGCTTAACGTGCCTTCCGAAGCACGGTGTAGCTCGAGATCACAAATATTTCACTCATCCTCGGCCGGACCATGGCGAAAATAGCTTTATTTTCGATCGTAAGCCAAACCGAGCTAAGGATACACAGAGAAATAAATTCTCCAGTGGTGGCTGGGGTCAGCACCGCAGCCTTGTCCTAAAAAAGTTCTCGCCTGCCCTAAAAATCCGGTAAATCTTCAATGGAACTGTCTAAGCAAACAGAAACTTCCAAAATTTTTGATTTTGGTTAAATCAAATATTTTAAATTCTTCCAGGAAGCCAGCGATGTAGAAGACTTGCCAAACTCGCCATACCACGCGCAAGAACGACAAGACTTCGCATACCGACCACTTCTTACTAAAGACTAATTAATTAATATTATTAATATTTTGAAACAGTCAAGTACTTCAATGTGTGTCTATTAAAAGTTACAAAATGTATGCTGCCTTTAGGCGTCCTACTTCTGCATAAGCATGTCTTCCATGAGAACACACAACAGAACTAAAAAACACATGAGAAGAGGAATGATTGTTTAAGTTAATATAAACAAATTTATCGAAATTCAAGCTAAAAGCTATTCAACACCACATTCAAACTGTTCCGTGCTCAATTTCTCTGTGTGTGTAACTTAAAGTACTTTTTAAAGTATTTGACTGTACAAAAAAAAACTTTGTACACCAGTTAGTACAGAGTCACATTTATTTAACACTATGCGATGTACCATACAAATTAATATGACAACGCAAAATATGAAGAGTTAATTTTTCTACATAATTCTGAATCACGCTAACCTGTTACTTCATCAAATTATTTTATATGCATAAGAAACGATCTAAGCCAGCAAAGCCTCCGATTTTACCAAAGCTAAAGAATTGGAAATTTATATCAATGTATTGTTTTTAGACGCAGCTCTGTTACTAAATCACAAAATAACACACAAATAGGCTATTTATTATTTTTATATTTGTTACTTCGTTTGTTATTTGCTTATTTGTTAGTTATTTTGTGTTATAATAACAGGAACTGATGTTAAAAACAATGCCAACGGATATGTTATCGTTTTTTTATTGTAATTAGTGCGAGCACAACTTTATCAGTAGCAATAGTAAGATCCAAACTATATTGTCAAGTGATACGCTTTAGAATACAACATCCCATTGAAGAAATGCCTTCTTATAAACTGATTATGGAATATATAAAATGGAAAAAAATCATATGAGGCTATAATAAACTTGAAAAGTTTTTAAATTAAATTTAACAAAACAAGCTTCAATATTCAACTATCATTCTCTATATAAAAATTGGGGAAAATATTACAATTAAAAATGACGACTTGTAGTGTACTCACACACATTTAGTATTTATTACATTTATTTAATATATATTTATTTATCGCATATTAATATTTACACTATTCAATAATAACACGCAATACAAATACACTACACAATATATTGTTATTCATTTAAAACATTTATATTATTTATTTACGTTATTTTATTACATGACATTACTTATCGATTGTTTACTCCTCATCGACAAGTAACATCGACACGACCGTGTCTCTAGCGCACCGGCCGGCGAGATGCGCGCGCAGGTTTGAGCTGCCGCGGCGCCGCCGACCAGTCGAGACCTTATCATGACGCGGAGCGCACGTCGCTTGTAGCGAAAATCCGCTAACGCTTTCGACTCATTTCCCGTTGATTTCCGTGTTTATTTTTCTCTGTGCTTACTTCAAGTATTTGTGTTCCTATTTCCCGTCCTGACTTTGCCTTCTTTACCGCTTTTAATATATTGACTTTTATGTGTGTTTTTGTTTATGTGTGTTTTTCGTGTCCATGGATTTTATTATATATTTTTACAATTAAAAATAGTGAGTAGAGCTGAACTTCATTATTTCTACATTACCTACCGCTCTCACCCACCAAATTGGTGACCCCGGTATCTAAATTTTAATCCAAGATGGACTCAAGGTGCAATTCACGCGTCATAGCGGCAGATTTTAGTGTTGGGACACGGTCGATAAAAAATATCGATACTCTTAAAGTTAACAAGAGAGTACATTTTTTCGTCGGAACAACCTACTACAACACATTTGTATGACATGGCGAATCAGGAGAATCCGATTTACGAGCTGACGATTCCGTCACCATCGGTGTCCATCATCGGTGAGTCCGGACCAGAAACCGAAATAATCGAGCTCATGAAGGAGATTGCTGAACTCCGGAAACAGATTGAGGTGTTAGCAGCGGAGAGAAGCAGCGGACCACAATATCAACGTGTATGTCGTAAAAGAAGCCAATCTTCGTTCAGACAGCGGTCGAGCTTAAACTACCGCAAGTTCCCGCTATGCTGGTATCACGACAAGTATGCGGACAAGGCCAGAAAATGCGTGCTCCCGTGCAACTTTAAAGCGGGAAACGCCATGGGCGGTTGGTAGTGGCGACCGCCGATTGCCCACCTTCATCATCTGGTCGCCTGTTCGTGACGGACCGCTCTTCGAAGGCGCAATTTCTGGTCGATACTGGAAGCGACCTCTGCGTCTTCCCTCGGTCGTCTCTTCGTGATCGTCGTGCCAAGACCAGCTTCGAGTTGTGTGCTGCCAACGGTTCGCCCATCGCTACGTATGGCTACGTGCATCTGGACTTAGATTTAAGTTTACGTAGAACTTTTCCCTGGCGTTTCATTGTAGCTGATGTGACCAAACCCATTATAGGTGTAGATTTTTTAAAATTTTATGACCTTGTTGTAGACTGTCGTAATAAGCGTTTAATAGACAACACTACATCTATTGCTTCTGTTGCTACTTTTGCCAACTGTAAAAATGTGTTTTCAGTGAAGGTCTTGACTGGCGGAACCCGCTATCATAAAATCTTGGATGAGTTCCCCGATATTACCAGACCAGCAGGTACACATCGCACTACTCCACACAACACACTACACTTCATACGCACGACACCAGGCCCTCCAGTTTCTTCCTCTCCTCGCCGTCTAGCTCCAGACAAATTGAAGATAGCTCGTCAGGAGTTCCAGGCTATGCTGAACTGTGGAACAGCTCGACCGTCGGAGAGCTCATGGTCATCGCCCCTTCATCTCGCTCCAAAGAAAGACAACGGCTGGAGACCTTGCGGGGACTACAGGATGCTGAATGCTCGCACCGTGCCTGACAGGTACCCTATAAGGCATATACATGACTTTGCCCACAGCATATCTGGTTGTAAGATCTTCAGTACTTTAGATCTTGTGAAGGCTTACAACCAGATCCCGGTCAACCCTGAGGACATCCCCAAGACCGCAATCACAACTCCCTTCGGATTGTTCGAGTTTCCGTTCATGACCTTTGGTTTGCGGAACGCAGGGCAAACTTTTCAAAGGTTCGTGGACGAAATGACTCGTGGGCTGGAGTTTGTGTATTGCTACTTGGACGACTTTCTTATCTTCTCAAGGTCAGAGGAAGAGCACGAGGAGCACCTGCGCCAGATTTTCACCAGACTGCAGCAGTATGGCATGCTTGTCAACACGTCTAAGTGTGTTTTCGGTGTCCAAGAGGTAACATTCCTAGGTTACCACATCTCGGAAAAAGGCACCAAACCACTTGACTCTAAGGTAGAGGCCATCAGGAACTTTCCCGTCCCCACAGATGTGCGCCAACTCAGGCGATTTTTGGGCATGCTCAATTTTTATAGGAGATTTCTTCCGCAAGCTGCCCAAATCCAAGCACCATTGAACGCCCTATTGATTGGGGCAGTGAAGGGATCACATCCCATCACCCTTCAGGGAGCTTCACTATCTGCATTTGAGGCCTGTAAGGATGCCCTTAGCCATGCGGCACTTTTGGCCCATCCACATTGCTCCGCCAAACTTGCGTTAGTCACCGACGCATCGGACCAGGCGATAGGTGCAGTACTCCAGCAACTCCACCAGGGCGCATGGGAGCCACTTGCTTTCTTCTCCCGGAAACTCAGTCCCTCGCAGGTAAAGTACTCACCCTATGACCGAGAGTTGCTGGCCATTTACGAGGCCATCAAGTATTTTAGGCACATGCTTGAGGCGAGACACTTCGTAGTCTATACTGACCATAAGCCGATCAGTTTCGCTTTCCACGAAAGGAAAAGAAACTGTTCGCCAAGGCAGTATAGACACCTGGATTACATCGCTCAATTCACGACTGACATACGGCACATATCCGGTAAGGATAACGTCGTTGCCGATACTCTGTCACGCGTGTGTGAATTGAGCACACCAGTCTCCCTCGAGTCATTAGCCCAAGCCCAAGCCTCAGACCCCGAACTCTTGGCACTTTTGGAGGGTGAAACATCACTCCGGCTGGAGAAGCGACAAGTACCTGGGAGTCATATTGCATTGTACTGCGACGTCAGTTCAGCAACTCCCAGGCCTTTTGTCACAAAGTTCTTCCGCAAGCAGGTATTTGATAGCCTGCATTCTCTTAGCCACCCTGGGGTTAGCGCATCCGCCAAATTAGTTGCCGAACGTTTTGTTTGGCCTGGCGTCCGCAAGGACAGCAGGGATTGGGCTCGCACCTGCATCTCGTGCCAGCGTGCAAAGGTTAGTAGGCACACGAATGCACCGGTAGGAGTTTACCATCTCCCACGAGCCCGCTTTAAACAGATCCACATCGATCTAGTGGGACCACTCCCACTGTCCGATGGTTATCGGTATTGCTTGACTGCCATTGATCGCTTTACGCGATGGCCAGAAGCAATACCGATAGAAGACATCACAGCGGAGACCGTGGCAAAGGCTTTACTGTCGACGTGGATAGCTAGGTTCGGTTGTCCAACACATATCACAACAGACAGGGGCCGTCAGTTCGAGTCAGCACTATTTCAGTCTTTATCGAAATTGGCTGGCTTCGAACACAAACGTACCACGGCTTATCACCCCGCTTGCAACGGTCTGGTGGAGCGGTTCCACAGGCAACTCAAAGCGGCAATAGTCTGCCATGCAGATGGAAGGTGGACCGAGTCTTTGCCGTGGGTACTATTAGGCGTGAGGACAGCCTTTAAAGAAGACCTGCAGTCTTCTTCGGCTGAGCTCGTCTACGGAGAGCCACTTCGTCTCCCTGGTGAATTTTTCGAGCCCTGCGTGCCCGGCACTACGGACTTATCCGAATTCTCTGCCCGTATAAAGAGTTTTGCTGGGAAATTACGACCAGTACCAGCCTCGCGTCACGGCGAGCAGAAAATATTTTTACACAAGGAGTTATCCACCGCTGATCACGTTTTCCTGCGCGATGACACATCACGTGGTTCACTTACTCCTGCATATAGTGGTCCTCATAAGGTCATCACTAGAGGGGATAAAGCATTTAAGATCATCCTCAACGGTAAAGAATCAACTGTCACTATCAACAGACTCAAACCAGCCTTCATCTTATCGGACCTAGACACCCAACTCCCATCTCCACAGGTACCTATGCCTACAAGCGTTACCCGTTCTGGGCGGCGCGTTCGATTTCCAGACTTTTATCGCCCTTGACGGTCTCTGGAGGGGGGTGGTGTAGTGTACTCACACACATTTAGTATTTATTACATTTATTTAATATATATTTATTTATCGCATATTAATATTTACACTATTCAATAATAACACGCAATACAAATACACTACACAATATATTGTTATTCATTTAAAACATTTATATTATTTATTTACGTTATTTTATTACATGACATTACTTATCGATTGTTTACTCCTCATCGACAAGTAACATCGACACGACCGTGTCTCTAGCGCACCGGCCGGCGAGATGCGCGCGCAGGTTTGAGCTGCCGCGGCGCCGCCGACCAGTCGAGACCTTATCATGACGCGGAGCGCACGTCGCTTGTAGCGAAAATCCGCTAACGCTTTCGACTCATTTCCCGTTGATTTCCGTGTTTATTTTTCTCTGTGCTTACTTCAAGTATTTGTGTTCCTATTTCCCGTCCTGACTTTGCCTTCTTTACCGCTTTTAATATATTGACTTTTATGTGTGTTTTTGTTTATGTGTGTTTTTCGTGTCCATGGATTTTATTATATATTTTTACAATTAAAAATAGTGAGTAGAGCTGAACTTCATTATTTCTACATTACCTACCGCTCACACCCGCTAAAGACTCAACGCATGTAAGTACAAAGCTTGTGAAAGATCGGTATTTTATAATACTTATCTTAAAATAGCATAATATTTTCCACAATTTTCAAAGAAGAAACAGTAACCTCTGTCATCTTTACGAATAGTTTTAAAAATTAATAAGGTAATTTGGGTAACAACAATTGGTTTAATATCGAATGCAATCACATTAACGACAATTTCAATATTCCCTTTAATGTGATCAACATTCGATGCTCAACATTATAAAGGTTATTATTACAAATTAATTTTAAGTTTAACTTATTTAACTGTAACGGCTATTAAAACTTATGTGCCTAAATTTTGACCAGTCAATTAGATTTTAAGTTAATTTATTTATTTATTCACGTAGATTGAGGTTATTTATTTTTGTAAAAGTAAGACCAATAAATTGTAAGAATAAATCATTTGTTTAATTTCTGGCGTGCCACAAGGGTCTATTCTGGGACAGGTCCTATAGCAAACAAATAACTATACAGTACTTACCCTTTATATTCTCAATATTTTCAAAAAAGAAAATCAAAAGTTGAATATGTTTATCTAATATGCTTAGTACTTAGTAATACGAATTTTTTAATTTGACTTCAATTCATTAGACATACAGTGTATTGATGTATGATGAATTGTAACTCTTTGTGACTATGATAATTATTTCAAAACCCATAGCCAAAATGTTTTAATACAAAATACTTACCAATTTGAATCCATTCAATTTCGACTTCAGGAATCCTCAACTCGTTGTGGAAAATACTTCGATGATTTTTTGATTCGATTATTTTCTTGTTTCCGTTTGAACTCCTACGTCCCTCCACGAGGTTCAGTTGGAAACCCAAGCGAATTTATTACACTCTCATATTGTGTAAAGTAAATCCTACAAAAAACATTCTGTAAAAAACTAGCCATGTCTCGATGGAGCTGCTTATTTATCTCTAAAAAGTAATGAAATCTAGACAAAGTCGTGCCAAGTCTAAGGTTCCTTACTGCGATTTCTTTATTATTATAGTTGATGTTGTGTGACTTGGCCGTTGAACATTCTTTATAAAATACGTTAATGGCTTTGTCAAGCCTACAATTGAATGGTTATTGAATCAACGTTTTCCAAATGGCAATTTTCAATCGTCAATGGGTAGCGGTTCTGGCGACAGATTGGTGCAATGATGTCATGGAGCACTTGGTTTTGTACCCTTGTGTACCCTTAAACGGCCAAGTCACACAACATTAACTATAATAATAAAGAAATCGCAGTAAGGAACCTTAGACTTGGCACGACTTTGTCTAGATTTCATTACTTTTTAGAGATAAATAAGCAGCTCCATCGCGACATGGCTAGTTTTTTACAAAATGTTTTTTGTGGGATTTCACTTCTTTTTGTAGAAACGTGGGCATATTTTTTTTTCGATTGATTTTTTTATGATCCAATAGTACATACATGCATACATACATATAATCACGCCTGCTTTTCCCAAAGGGCTAGGCAGAGTCCAAGGAGCACTGTGTTCCTTGCACATTTAGCCATTCAAAAATCGGGCTTGGTCAGATGAAAAATCGTGAAAAAGTAGTAACAAGTGGCTAGCTCATCGCCTATACAATCACAGACTCAGTATCCAAGACATGCTAGGCAAGAAAAACAGTTGGTAATTTCTTTTTGTGTCCCAGACCAACAAGGGACCAATAGTAGAAGGGAGTATTACCATATCTCTAATTCAGCTGAGACGAGCTGAGTGTTCTTCATCAGATACCTTCAGACCTTCAATTTTTGACATCAAATGAAGCGGCCCACCAAGTTGAATATTTTTTGTAAAGGCGGTATAGGTCGATCTCTAATAGTTTGGTTGGGCTCTTGTGTTTTCATCAGGGTCACCAGGTACTCCAGATCTTCGTTTATCCTTGTTTTTATAGTTTTCCCTTTATGTGGCCATTAAACCCTAACTCTGTACCAAATTTCAGCTCTCTGAGTTTGCGTTGAGTTCAACTTTGCTTTCGCTTAGCTTCGGAACTAAAAGACCTACAGACTTCAAATTTGGGTTTTAAAGTACGTAATTATAGCTTACTAGATGACGAAAATTTCTGCGTTCTGGTCTTATCCAGAGGGTCTCAAATAGGGGCCTGAAAATGTGGCGAAATGGTTCCAGTAAAGGATGGTACGGCAGTGTTTGCTTCGCGCTCGACCTGGAGGGGGCACTCCCGTGCCTCCCGATATTTCAAGAAGTTCAGTTCAAGAGTTCAGGTGGCAGCTATATTAGGTCCTTACCTATGAAATTGGTATTTTGTATGGAGATTTTGTATACAACCATGCTTATAGCGATTCAGTTTCAAAAGGTATGAGGATTCGATGACTTGTTAAATGATTCAATTAGAAAACTGACGACAATTTTTTTTACTCCGACTGTACAATAATATACATTATAGCTGCCGTCTGTGAAGTCCTTTATCAAATCCTATTTCATTGGTAGGCTAGCCTAAATAACATTCAATTTTTTTCAAAATAAAACCAAACTGTATATAAAACCAAAAATATATTTTCTCATTGACACATACATTAACATAGGGACTTATCGAGGCGAATATTTAGGGTTCTCTGGCGCGTAAGTGAAACTCCTCAGTTCATACGAGACGTCGTTTTGGTTTTCATAGCCTATTTCTCTTATCGGACTCTGCATCTCCGAGTCGAACTCACTCGACCCTCCAAATACTCGATTGGGTCGAGATTTCTCTGTTGGTTTGTCGTTTTTCTCGTCGGCTGCACCGCCGTTCGTCGGAATCGGTCGGAATAAGGAATGCGCAGTCGCAGTGTCTAAGTCGGCTTTCCTCGAGACTATGATGCGAATGTCCGTGTGCAAATATAGTTTGCCGGACTTCGATGTCATGAATCTGTAATAGAGGAGTGTAGGTTAGAAAATAGTTACAGAAATAGTGCAATATGACATTAGTGTACTAAGTTGGTCATTACATACGGGGTGGTAATATCACAAGCCGAGCGAGCGATACAAGAAAACCGAGTATGTAATGATCAAGTCACACGCGATTCATACGACTTTTTTTAATATACTAATATTATAAATGCGGAAGTAACTCTGTCTGTCTGTCTTACTTTCACGTCAAGACTACTGTACCGATTCAATTGAAATTTGGTACACAGATAGTCCAGAGCCTGAGAAAGGACACAGGCTACTTTTTATCCCGATATTCCCATGGGAACGGGTACCGCGCGGGTGTAACCGTGGTTATCAATATCTGCTAGACAGAGAATTATGTGACATATTCCGTCAAAATGTAATTTCATTTCGAATCTTAAAATTTTTCGGTATTGTACAATAATGACACGACAACAGATATTTATCACCATGACAACATTTAATCAGATGACACTGACAAGGAATGTTATTTTCATTACTTTAATAATTAGAGGTTTAGTTCAACTATTAACAATCAACAATTTGCTAAAAAGAGGCAGGAATGTAATGTTGAGCACTTAATTAAAAAAAAAACAATGCAGTGCTAACTGATACACGAAAACTGTTTGTAAGCTTTTATCGGCGTTAAATCAATAGCCACGCGAACGACGTCACGGGCACGCTAGTTTTTTATAAACATAAAAATACGAAAATGTTCTGTGCTATATGTTGAGGTATAATGTCGAAACAGCAACCATTAAATTAAAAAATCTAATTTCAAGGGCCATTTGGAGTCGCGGTTGAAAGTTATTAGTATTCTGAAGAGACAAAATACTTATAATAATATATAGGTGTTAAATTATGAATGATTTATATACACACATTATAATTAGCAATCACAGATGTACATATTGATAACGATTTGTATTCAAACCAAGCGTAATAAAATTGGATCTACGACTTTTACCACAACTCAATACATGAATTTAAGATGATTCTGTTAGTTTATATATGTGTATACTGTCGTGACATTAGTAAGTCTATGTTCCGTTGTCTATGATACGAAGAACGACGCGCGACGCTCGCGCGTTGCGCACAGAGCTAAGAACATTCAGAGATTGATATTTATTTTTGGGAAGTAATGAATTGGGCAGTTATTTTATTTTTTGGTCAGCAACAAAAAGGTCAGCCGAAAAATCATTTTGACAGCAAACACATATTTGATTTGTTTTGATAATTCGTTGTAAGTTTTATTGTGCTAAAATTGGACACGGAGACAACTCCTTTTCAGTGCCTTCCGAATACATAATTTGATTTGAATTCACATAAAAAAGATAAATAATTTTTAAGAAGTGTGATATCACACATATAGCTAAAGCTTGTCTAATGATACATGCAAAATATTTTATTGTCTAATGATACATGCCAAAAAATTATCTTTGGATTTGTCGTTGTGAAGAAAAGTGAGTATTAGTATGGAAAATGCAGAGTTCCCCAAAATCTCCATACAAAACGCCAATTTCATATGTAAGAACCTAATATTAAACTATTTGAGTTGCCGCCCAATTAGCTATTCTGCTGACCAATTTAGAAATATGTGCTGCTCATAACTTGCTGACCAATTAGTTAATTTTAGTTGATCAATTGTATTCTTTTTTCTGACCAAAATTCGAATATTTTTCTGAACGTTTAAACAACACCCTTTATTTTTGTATGAAAGTTAAATGTGTCAAATTATCAAAAGTCGTAGAACAAATGTTGTTATTTATGACGATAGCTACCGGGTCTTGTAAGGTTGTTGATTATTTACAAATAACCTTGTATAAATAAAATACCCTCCACGACCACACTTACCTCAAGTGGATAAGATACCGCAACCACTTATGTAAGTTATTCTTCGGCGGGTCGGCCCCGGCCGGCATGTACAGCGTCCTTTGCCTTAAAAAGGTCTTCGCCATAGGAGGCATGCAAGTCAAGTCGTACAGGACCACGAACATCTTGACTAAGGTCCCGTGGGGGTTGAAGAGGGACACCTGGATGGTCCCGGAGAGGGGGACGCGGTAGCCCGAGGTGCCCAGGTTTATGTGGCCCTGGGGAAGAAAAATATTTTTTACATATACCATACATATAATCCCCAACCAAGCAGTGACTGCACTCAGCGTGACAGGTGGTGAGCCCATCGCCGCTTTTGGATCTATGTCCATTAGAGGAGCTCGGTGGCGTAGTGGTTAGTACGCTTTGGCTTTCGATTGAAAACAAACCGCCTCTCTGGTCTAGTGGTTCACACCACCGGGTGTTGATCGGGAAGTCCGGGTTCGATGCCCCATGGGGGCAGAAGTTTTTTTGCTCGGTTTGGTTGGTGGTAGGGCTTCTAAGCCCGCCTGGCTAGCTTCCACCGTCTTACCTTAATTTGACGCCATAATAACGATATTTTAAGCATTGTTGTGTTCCGGCAATCAGAGGTAAGACAGCCAGTTCCTCGGTTGATGAGGATTACAGGTGAAGCTCGCTTCCACCTTCGGCCTTATCGTTACTTACCATCAGGTGAGTTGAAGGCCAAGAGCTTACCTGTCAAATGTAAAAAAAAAGCTACCTTCGCCATGGTCAGGTCGCGGATGGGTGAGACTTTGAGATCTCGAGCTCCTCCGTGCTTCGGAAGGGACGTTAAGCCGTCGGTCCCTTCGGTATTGCGACTGTTTCTACCCCCCAACTTGCATTGAGCAAGCGTGGTGTCGTTACAGCCCATACTCCTCATGTGTTTCACCATGAGGAAGGCCTGTGCCCAGCATGGGGACATATAAAGGCTTAGACACCCAAAGGAAGAGATGGGTCGGTAATATTACAGTATGGTGACCAGATATAATGCTGGGTGCTCACGCAGCCGGCGGTGCGGCGGGCAGAAGCATATGACAGAGCTCACCATGTAGGGCGCGTGCGCGCCGCCCGCCGCGTAGAAGAACACGGTGACGGGCAGCCGGCGGTGCGGCGGGCAGAAGGCGCCGGACGCGCCCAGCTCCGCGCTGAAGCCCGCCACCGTCGCCACCGGCTCCAGCCGCCCCTTCAGCGCTGACTCCTCGAAGCTGCCTGTAGACGCCCATACCAATACGAGTTATGAACATACAGAGATGGTACTATACAGGGTGACAGGAAATTAGTGGCGAAGCCGTTAAGGGGTGATAGTATGGGACAATATCAGCCGATTTTACTACTAGACCCACCGTCCTAAAGTTAATCCTTTCCAAGATATTAGTACTTAAAGAATTTTTCAAAAAAAACCTATTTCAAACCTAAAATGGCTATAATTCTTAAAAATTTGACTTTTTGAGCCATTTTTTTTTAATTTTGCAGCAAGGATATACTGAATAATGACTATTTATATGCGGATAAGAAGACACGTTAGAGAAACATTAATGAAAGAAAGCATTTACAAATTTGTGACCTTTAATTGTAATAATATCAAGAGATCGATTGAAGCTATACGAGACGTGATAGCATTACAAGAAACATAGTTGTTACCAGAAGACTTATCGTTCCTTAATGCCGTTAGTGACGAGTACAGCTGCACCGGAGTATCAGCAGTAGATAATACAGCTGGTATACTACGAGGGAGACCGCACGGGAGTGTAGCCCTGTTGTAGAGGCGTAGTGTTTTCCAAAATGTGGTCGTTGTGCAGTATGATAACCCGCGAGTTTGTGCCATTAAAATAGTGTTAAAGGATAAATGCTTGTTAGTGATTAGTGTGTATATGCCAACGGCAACAGCGGTAAACTTGACGGAATTCACAGATGTACTAAGCTCGGTGAGTGCAATTATTGACACTAGTAGTGTAGACTGCGTGTATATGTTGGGAGATTATAATGCGCACCCGACAGAACTGTTTTATAATGAGTTGTTGCAATTTTGCAGTGACAAAGACTGGTGTTGTATAGACATAGTTATTAGGTGTGTCGTCTGAAACATTCACTTATATAAATGAGGCTCAGTGTTCCAAAAGAAGGCTCGACCGCTGTGTAACAACCAAAGTAGCCGGCCGCTCAATCGGTATTATCAGCATATGTCATGCACGATCTATTGTGGTCGCATCATTTTCCGTTGATAATAAAATGTGTTTTTAATTGAAGAATCTAAGAAATTGCAACAACAAAATTTTAATTACAATCGCGCAATATGGGGCGGTCGAAACCACCAAGAGATCAGCATTTATAACATGGAATGTAATAGAAGATTAAGGTTAATTGACTTTCCGGCAGAAGTGCACAAATATTGTGATGATATTATTATGTGCACTGATCCCAAACATCAAAAGGTTATTGATAAATTGTATGACAACATAGTTTGTGCTTTATGCGAGGCAGCAACAATCGGTCGTAAAATTAAAAGCCCTCCAAAAAATACTGTAGCCGGCTGGAATAACCATGTGTAGGGAGCACACAGAGAGGCTCGGCAGAAGTACTATCTGTGGGAATGGTATGGCAAACCTGCTACGGGTAGAGTATATGATGAAATGTGTGAGGCGAGGCGAATTATCAAATTAAGACTGAAGTGGTGTCAAAACCACGAAAAGCAAATACAATTGGATATACTTGCGTCACATCATTCGAAAAATGATTTTAGCTCTTTTTGGAAGCACACACAGAAGTTACAAAGTAGGCCGACCCTCCCTGTGAGCGTTGCTGGTGAAAGCGATCCTGATAAGATCGCCAATATTTTTAAGGATCACTTTTTTGTGAAATCTCAGTAAGGGTCATTTGATGATGTTTATGATGCTGAGGTTGTCGTGAAAAGGAAAACTAAAATTGCTTTTAAATTTATTACAGAGAAAATTCAATGTATGTCTAGAGGTAAGACCCCTGGCCACGACGGACTCAGTATAGAACATTTGAAATTTGCGGGTCGGCATCTGCCTAGGGTACTTTATATGTTATACAATTTTTCTCTGTGTCATAGCTACTTGCCAGTTAAAATGATTCAAACTATAATGGTACCAATTGTTAAAAGAAAACCGGTGATCTCCCAGACAAATGTAACTATAGGCCCCCTTTTCGTAGCCACTGTAATATCTAAAGTTTTTAATAGCGTGCTTAATACACAACTGAACAATCACATATCACATCAAGGTCTCACATCTCATCAATGTCTTTGCGAGGTAGCAAAGACATTGTCATTTTTAACGAAAATTTCGAGGTTTGTAACTGACCTTTTTTCTCATTCCTAAATTAATTCGTATTTTTTTGTTAGTATATATGTATATTTTTGATATATTATCATAATCATGTTGTGTACACTTTCAGTGGATTATTGTCTCGCCTACTTAGATATCTTGTATATTAAAATTTGTATTGATAATAATCTGTCTGTGTGCCTATAAATAAATAAATCACGAGAACCAATTTGGATTTAGACCTTGAACAAAAACAGCTGTACTGTGTGTTAAGCATGCTATCTCATACTACAGAGAGCGTTAAACACCGATTGTTGCTTGCTTTTTAGATTTATCTAAGGCCTTTGACCTGGTGTCGTACAAGTTGTTATGGCAAAAGCTTGAAAAGACTGGAACACCTAGCGAAGTCACAGACATGTTTAAGTATTGGTACCGAAATCAGATTAATAATGTGCTATGGGACGGCTCGTTATCTGAACCATGTAGGTTAGGGTGCGGGGTGAGGCACGGAAGGTTAAGTTCGCCAACGCTCTTCAACCTGTATGTTCATGAACTCATAGAAGAGCTTAGCAGCGCCAGATACGGCTGTCACATAGACGGTGTCTGTGTTAACAACATCAGCTATGCCGATGACATGGTGTTGCTGAGCGCTTCTGTGTGTGGAATCAGAAAACTTGTGGCTATATGTGAGAAATATGCCAATTCACATGGATTAGTGTACAATGTGCAAAAGAGCCGGTCTTTGAGGTTTAAATGTTGTTCAAAAAAGGTAAAAATCACTCTTCTCAGAGCCTATTGCACGAATTTTTACACATGCAGCCTGTGGGCCAAATATAGTGGTGTATCGTACAATGCCCTGAGTGTTCAGTATAATAACGCTTTCAGGATGCTGCTAGGGTTGCCCCGTTTTTGTGGTGCATTTGTGGTGCATCCAGAACAATTCATTTTCAAAATGACTATTTCTAATGCAAGCTCGTGCCCTTCTGATCACACCCGTTTTCACAACCCTCGAATCTCGGAGCTCCCCTTGTATTTCCCGTGCTGCGATTATAATTGTATTGCGTAGTTCTTTAATATTTGATACAGGAACCCCATCAGCGTATACAAGACTTTTCATCCGACCCCACACAAAGAAGTCCATGGGTGGTAGGTCAGGACTACGAGCCGGCCATGGTATTGGACCGCCTCTACCGATCCATCGATTGGGGAATTGTTAGTCATCTTGGACATCCATCATGCATTGTTTGTAGCGGCACGTCTTCCAACAATTCATCTAAGCTATTTCTAAGAAAATTTTCATATGCTCATTAAGGTTCTTCGGTAGGAAATGTGCTCCATTTTGGCAAAATCTTGGAGAACCTTTAGGTCTTTTTAGGTGTGGATTACCCATGGCACGTTCGTTCCAGTAATGAGCATTATGATAGTTTGTTATACCTTCCTTACCAAACTTGGACTCGTCAGTCCATAAAATTGCCCTTAAATAGTCTCGGTTCGTAAGGAATCGCAGAAAACCGGATACAGTCCACGGTCGTCGGAAAAGAATCAATCACAAAAGGCCAGGAAAAGCCAGGTCGTTAGAAAAATCGAAGCGAACACAGGAAACCAGCGGACGGAGGCAGGGAGAGATGGACAAAACAAATGAAGTCGGTTAACATGGCGCAAGACGCAGGTAGCGTTCGAGCCTTTTTTTTGCAAGTCCTTTGTTCTTGGACTCTACCTGGGTATGTTCCATTGATCATATCGCTGTGGTTTCTCGATTTTGGATTTAAATACCTCATTTGAAAGGCAATGTAACGTAGATGTTTTTTTGTTATTATGTTCGTAGGGAGAGTTTTTTGAGTAAATCGATGTTTTAGAGACAGTCACTGCATTTATGTTTTTGTTAAACGATTTTCGCTTAAGATACCGACAACCACGAATTTGACTATAAATAGTAATTATTTAGTATATCCTTGCTGCAAAATAAAAAAAATGGCTCAAAAAGACCAATTTTTAAGAATAATAGCCATTTTAGTAGGTTATTTGTAGTAGGGTTTTTGTAAAATTCTTTAAGTACGACTATCTTGGAAAGGATAACTTTAGGACCGTAGGTCTCATAGTTAAATCGGCTGAAATTGTCCCATACTATCACCCCTTAGCGGCTCTTCAACTAATTTCCTGTCACCCTGTATAACTCAAAGCTGATTGACTGACATAGTGATCTATCAACGCACAGCCCCAACCACTGGACCGATCGGGCTGAATTTTGGCATGCAGGTAGATGTTATGACGTAGGCATCCGCATGAAACTTTGTCAATTTCAAACCGATCGGGCTGAGACTTTGAGAGAAAATTAAAGGGTTCCCGTGGGATAGTTAAAAAACCATAGTAACCGCGGACGAAGTCGTGGGGAACAGCTAGTTTATTATAAACACAATCAGATAGATATGAATACACACTTATATAGCTAAAGTAGACAACAATTTCATTTAAGATACTATCCTACATACATATCATCACGCCTCTTTCCCCGAAGGGGTAGGCAGAGGTGTTAAACACCCACATTTCGCCAGATATGTTAGGCCCCCATGTAACAGGTGGCGAGGCTGTTGCCATGCACCGGGCACAATGTGAGGCAAGCGATATTCACAATGAACTGTGCATAAGTACAAACTCAGTGGTGGCGGCGGGCGGCGGAATCGAACCCGCGTTTCCCGCGGCCTCGAACGAGTATAGTCTATCCATTTTGATCTGAGACAAAATGTACAGAAACCATAAAAAGGGTTCTTTAAGATGTCGTCACTCATTGTCGAAAAGTTTTATCAAAAACATAAAGGACTATTTAACATTTTATTATTACAAACTTTTTAAATGATGTAAATTAAGTAATTACTTGTCACCTTCAATAATTTTTGGTATTTTTACTTCAATGTTATATTTTTAACGTAATTTTAGATTACTAAATTAATCGTTGCTACTAAAAAGACCTAAAACGAATAGTATTCTCAAACTTTTATCATGAGTATAGAATACTTCCAAAAGAAGATGAACAATCATAACATGTTCATGACACCTTGAATCTACTTTGAATCAAATTGATATATTTAATATTTAGTATCATTTGGATGATAGCAATGATAGCTTGTTTTTTAAATACAATTAACATACATAATACTCATAAAACATGACTTCATTACCCAAATAAATAATGTTTATATTCAATGACGATATTGGTATATTAAGTATGGCTACTCCTTTTCTATTTTATTAAAAAAAAATAGAGTTCATATTATTTTGTCCCAGAATTGGATAAAAAGTTTGAGAACCACAAATTCTTTTTGTGGCTCCTTACCTATGAAATTGGTGTTTTTTTTCTCTCTTAGTATTTTGTCTGTAACTATTAAGATTCAGAGTATTCCTAAAAAATAATTACCTCGTCTAAAAATAGACTATATTTTTGAGCTCTTTTGATTTGTTTTGATAATTTTTTGTAAGTTTAATTGTGTTAAAATTGGACACGGAGACAACTCTTTTTAAGTGCCTCCCGAATACATCAGTTTATTTGCATTCACTTAAAAACGATAAATAATTTTTATGAAGTGTGATATTACACATATTACTAAAGCTTGTCTAATGATAGATGCCAAATATTTTATTATCTTTGGATTTGTCGTTGTGAAGAAAACTGATAAAATGTTAGTATGGAAAATGCAGAATTCCCCAAAATCTCCATATATAACACCAATTTCACAGGTAAGGACCTAATATTAAAATGTATATCTTAAATCAAAGATCAAAAATAAAATCAAAATTTAAACCACAGTTTCAATTAAAACCAAAATTTAATACAAAATCGTAATTGAAACCTTGTTGAGCGGTTATTTTCGCGATCGTTTTTGAGATGCTCACCCGAAATCTAATGTAACCTATTTAAGATCTATGGTAATGATAATCAATATATAAATAATGTAAATAAATATAAATAAACTTAGGATAAACTTACCCAATAATCCAGTGCTGGGCCCAACCTTGGGACCTCCTTTCATAGACCTCTTCGGCCGAGGCGCCGGCGGCGTGGGCGGCGCCGCAGACGGGGGAGAGGGACGGAATAATGCGCTGGAGAGAGACAAAGATATACTTACATACATGCGGATACCATTACATTCGTAAGTTCTTAAAAATCGCTTGATATGATGTATAATGTTGAAGAAAAATACTTTAATGTCATGATCATGAAGAAATCAATAAATTATCAGTTTATTTTGAAAAAAATCATTTAAAACTTTATAATGATTTGTAAATTGAAAATTATACCATAAACATAAAAATGGTTTTTTGTAAAATATTTGAAAACATTTCAGAAAATTCCGCAATTCTACGAATGTAATTTCTGAAATAAAAAGTAAAAAAGTTAAAAATTCAATAAACATAACACACAGTCAAGAGCCAAAACATTATTTAAATGAAAATTATTTACGGTCAAAAGTAAATACAATTTTATAAGCATAGAAAAAAATTTCCCTATCTAAAGCCGACTCCCATGGTGCTGATATTGCATGAAATTAATTCATGAAACAGATATTCATGAATGAAATTAATTCACGAATCTATCTGCAGTACCACAGACCCTGGGAAGCCAGCTTTACGTCAGAGTCATACCAGAACTCACCTCTTAATCCCAGAAATCCCGTTGATCGAGTCGTCAAAATCGAAGCAGTTATTCCCACGTCGTAACGGCGCTGGACTCGATGTCAACGGGAGACCAGTCTTAGTATGGAACACCATCGACGCTGCCGAGTCGAATCTCCACCGAAACCTATCCATCTCACTAGGAGAGGGTATCTGGTTGTCCATTCCCTTTTTACCATCAGGAAATTTGAACCCATTCTCATCATAGTCTTTAGGAGAGTCCACCTCATTTTCGCAACGATCAAAATTGCCATAGTCACAATTCTCGTATAAGACATAGTCTTCGCTTATCGAGAAGGTCTTCTGTCTCTTACTTTCTGGCTTAGGCACAGAGAACACCGAATCATCCTTCTCCAAGTTCAACATCTCCATGTCTTTCTGCATATAGCGATCAGACACGACCTTTTCGAGGCGTTCCGTCAGCGGAAACCTTTTCAGCTTCGGTCGAGATATAACCTCACTAACACTAGAACTATCTTCTATATCACACTGTCGATTATCTATAATATTATCACATTTGGGTTTCTTCAACGCTTTGCCTTCGTCCTCACACTTCCGACGAGCACCGTTCGAGTTTTCCAACGAAGCTAGATTGTAATTCGCTTCTGACCTTACTAGTCTGTTCTGACTGCAATCCTCGCATTTCAACTCCAAATAATTGCCACAAGGACACGCTAGATTCTCCGTTTGGGTCGCTATCGTATTCGTCTTCTTAAAGTCAGTCGGAGGTATGCTAACCGATTCAACAAAAGGCGACTTGCTTTCCATGCGACTAGCCGGGAGCGTCAAATACGTTTGGTTTCTATAGCATCCAATAGCTCTAAATCTGTCGAACCTAGCCGCTTGTAAAATTGGTATAGATGTGTGTGTTTCTTTAGCTTTCTGCTGAACATCGCCTTCTGAAGACGTGCTATCGCATAACTTTTTTAATTTGCTCTCTTTCCGCAACCTTCTTTTATATTTAGCTATTTCTTTTAACCGTCGCTCGTCTAACTTTTTCGGCTCTTGAGATTTCGGCTTATTATTGTCTTTCCCATCGGACTCGTCGTCGCAATTGCACTTATGTTTTCCATTTTCGCTGCAAGGAGTATGCATTCGGTCATCTAGCATTTTGTTTTTATCTTCAGTTGTGTACAAATATTCTGTCGCGGCTGTATTGCTGACTATGGACAATCTTCTAGCTGTGCTTCCAATGTTGGAATTGATAGCGTGTTCCTGGTATTTCGACCTAGCCCCTATAGTGAGATCATTGAGTTTCCCCATTAATTCCTCGTGTAAATTAGGGGGAATTTCTTTACTAGCTCTTCTTTTGCAGGTACATTTGACTGTTGGGATTTCGTCTATCCTAGGAAGGCTTTCTAAGACTACCTTGAGATAGAGATTGTTCCCGATATCCGTGATAGGGAATACGTGGTCTATTGGTGGTCTGACGAACTCGGCTGCTTTGTAGCTCTCCCCCGGGATCTTGATGAAGTACACGACGTTCAACTTCCGTTTCCCATCCGCCAACTCCTCCTGGTCGCAGTTCGCTTCTACCTTCTTGAAGTTGCACGATTCGCGGCTTAGCTTGCGTCTGGAAATAGAATTTTCATCCATATTTGCATACATAATAAATGTACAAAAGCAGGTTTACAATTGATTCTTAAAGCGCGCCTGGCTAGCTACCGTCGTCCTGCCTAAATCTGTCGCCATAATAACCATGTCATAAAGTCTGTTGTGTTCGGCAATTAGTGGTAAGATAGCCAGCTCCTCAGTTGCGGTGGAATACAGGTTAAGCTCACTTCCACCTGCGGCCTTATCGTTGTTTACCATCAGGTCACATGAAGGGCCAAGAGCTTGCCGGTAAAAAATGCTTGTAACTTGTGGTGTTGTGAGCTGCCGCTGTCGTCAAGCGTGGCGCGCTACACCGCCAGCTGCGAGAATTTCAGCTGCGAGCGATGATGTGTGTGTGTGTGCGTGTATGTGCGCGCGTGTGTATGCATGTCACCTGTTGTGCTGTGAGCCTCCGCTGTCGCCGAGCGTGGCGCGCCAGGCCGCCAGCTGCGAGAAGTGCAGCTGCGAGCGCACGGCGTTCAGCAGCCACGACGAGCTGATCAGCGATGGGTTCTCGTGCGGTCTGGTATTAAACAGGACTGGGCTTGACTTTGGTTCTTTAGTGGATTTTATGATTTTATGTTGATACTTGTTATTAGTGATAAGAAGCCATGACACGTTATTGCAATAAGAATTTCATTTCATTCGATGTTCGACATGTCCATCGCCGACGATGTCCTTGACATGCTCGCGACAGCATGTTTCGTGCAGGTCTGAACCTGTGTTCATAATTACTAAAATATTAAGATAAAGATACATGACACATAGATTGATGGCCACTCTCCGGGTGAAAAAGTGTCGGTCGTCCACCAGATAGATGTGTCGAAGATATTGAGCACCGAGTCACATTAGTATTAGTTAGGCTCAGGTTCGGAATGAATGGTGTACTGGGAGAGAGAGTTATGCTGAGCAAGGGGCGATGCTGAGAAGGTGATGATGAGGACTCACTTGCTAGGCAGCACCTGGATGGTCCAGCGCTCCAGCAGCATCGCGCGCGGCGGCAGCAGACGCTCGAAGCCGGCCTCCGCGGCCCGCGCCGCCGCCGCGCACTCCGCGCACGCCGGCGCCAGCAGCACCTGCCCACGACAAAATACTCCCGATATTGAAAATAACGCTACTTTCGTAACACGTTCGTAGCCGTGCCGGCGATAGCAGTCGTCGGCGAATGACTCAGGGTAACGCGCCGGCTGTAGTCTTATGTTTGTTACTCCTCCGATACTAGTGCCATAAACGAGATTGAGTTTTGCTAAAACCGCCTCTCTCGTCTCGGTATTTTGAGATATTGGATTGTGTTATTATTGAGTTTCAATTGAGATTGCTTCCAAGAGTAGGCTAGCAGGCGTGCGCTCGGAGACCGGACAGTTTTTGGTAGACTTTGTAAAAACCTTTTGACTTCTATCATAATATTCTTTCGTACTTTTCGCTGATCAACCATTTTTCGGTTACGTACGAGCTATGACGTCCGTCCTCAGCCTACTGCTGGGCACAGGCCTCATAGACCGTAACACCACCCCGCTGGCCCAATGCGGGTTGATGATAGAAACGGCTGCAATAGCGTCCGGGACCACCGGCTTAATGTGCCTTCCGAAGCACGGAGGAGTTCGAGATGACAAAGGTTGCGAAGCGCTGTGACGTTGCTAGCACCTATAATCCTCACCTCAATACAGATCGGGATCTGGTCCGTCCACAGCGCGTGCACGTGGCTGCTGAGCTGCGCCTCCACCGCCGGCCGCTGCTCCTCCGCCTCGAAACGGGGCTGGCTGTGGATCTGAAAAACAAAATACGAAACGATTTAAAAAAAAAGAAAGGTGTGGTTTGGCGCCATTCAACTATGGCGGACGTCATTTTTATTTCAGTGATTGTAATATTGTCTCGGAGTTGATCTTGTTGCGTAAAATCTGTGTAGATTTGTGTAGCAAGTGTCAATAATTATGAGCAATGTGGAGGATCATTGACCTCCACCTCATCGATAACACCACAGTGTCTGCCATCGATCGTTGGACGCCAAACTCTCCCAAGACGCATTGAAATGTATTACACTTGCATTTCAATGCAAGTACTGAAGAAATATGTGCCTATAAATTATTGTTATTGGGAACTCTCGGAAGGATATTCTAGTGAAATAATAGGAGTAAACAATCTGCTGCTCATTTGGTACTCTTCGGCGGTAAGGCGCCGCTCGCCTCCGAACGGTGTGAAAGGAAAAATGCGGTTCAAACCTCTCCGGGTCGGCCTGTGTGAACGGACACATAGGTGCTTTTACACGCTTGTCAAATAGGAGCCTATATTGGAAGGCGGAGGGGGAATACGTATGCCGGAAGTTGCGTGAACTAGCGCACAAAGGAGGGTTAGCTTGAAACTGAAAACTTCATGGTCTTCATGGATACATACACAGTTCTAGCTCCCTACTGACTTACAGCCAATATTCCCACCTGCTAACTTTACTTAACTGAGCTGTGTGGTAGCGGCTGATTAAAAGAATACTACCAACTCAGTTCTTCCCTTGGGTGTCGTAAAAGGCGCCTAATGGGCTTAGAACTGCACAACATCCAAAAGCTTATAGCGGCGACGGGCTCACCACCTGTCACGCTGAGTGCAGTCACTGCTTGGTGAAGCGCGGACTATGGCAATGGACTGCTTTTGCGGTGCTTTTGTCTAGTCTGTAACCTTTAGAGGATAATAGTTATGATAGAAAATATACTATACTTATATAACACACAAACATCTGTCCCCACCGGGGATCGAGCCCAGAACCTCTCGAGATGGCGACGCCTTGAGACCGGCGTACACACCACTCGACGACGGAGATCGTCAAAGGACATTACAAGAAGGATGCTGAGCATCAACATGGACGGACATAGAATGAGAGGAAGACCATAAGCGATGGATTGGATGTGTGAAGAATGATATGAGGATAAAGAAGTGGGTACTGAGCTGATGAGTAACAGAGGAGACTGGAAAAAGGCATGTTGTGCCGACCACACCTAGATGGTAAAATAAAAATAAATAAGAAAAAGACCTTTATTACCAGGAAAAATACATCATAACTATTAACTAGGTCCAGCCTGACCTGTGGGGGAAAATAAAGATTATCCAAAAAGCAATTACTAGCCAAACGAGAACACAGCATCGTTTTGTGTGTATGTGTGTGTTTGTTATTCTAAACAGTTCAGCAGGTAATCTTCATCAACTGTTCTGACTTAAAGGTCCGGCGAACAGTGAATTTTTCATACAAACGTAATACCAAAATCATTTTCAATTTGAGAATGTCCGGACATATCATTGCTGTTATTCGGATTAAGAAAGTATTTTTCTATGTTTCTGTTAAAAAAAAATTGTTCAAAATATTTATAAACTTATAAATATATGTGATTATATTTCGTAAATTTCTCGACGTTTTCGGACATATTTTCCGCTTATTTGTTTCATATTAAAACGCAATTAATCATTATGTAATTTTAACAGAAACATAGAAAAATACTTTCTTTATCCGAATAACAGCGATGATTTGTCCAGATATTGTCAAATTGAAAATGATTTTGGTATTACGTTTGTATGAAAAATGCACTGTTCGCCGGACCCTTAAAAGCCTGACTTAAAAGGGCAAGAAGAGTCACCTGCTGGCTGGTGGAGGCGCCGGCCTGCGTCAGCTTGGCGTGCAAGCGGTCGCGGCGGCGCGGGGAGCCGTCGCGGGACACGATGAGGCGGCCCAGCTGCAGCACCAGGCAGTCCGATGCCGGGCTTGGGGGCGGCTCGTTACTGTGCATCTGGAAGTTCAAATATTATATTACATTTAAAAGTGCACCAAGGTATTAGCGCTTTATTTGCGTTCATTGGCTCCATTTCTGTATCGTTATTACTAAAGCTACAATTATGTAATACATACATAAAATCACGCCTGTAATACCCGAAGGGGTAGGCAGAATCCAAGGAGCACTGTGTTCCTTAAGACCATATTTCGCCATACAACAATTGGGTTTGATCAGATGAAAAATCGTGAAAGAATAGTAACAAGTGGCTAGCTCATCGCCTACACAATCACAGATCCAGTACCCAATACGCCTTAGTCACCTTTTACGACGTGCTAGCTAGGCTAGGCTAGGCTAAAAAATATAAACCCTTAGTACGGCGTAAGTCATGGGGAGAAAATCAGCTTTTGCAAAATAACAAAACAAACATGTTATTCATACTACTTAATATTATAGGCAAAACTAGAATAGGACGGCTATAGGCAATATACCATCACACTATCGCAAAGTAACTATTCTATGCTGTCGAAGTCGCGGGCAAAAGCTAGTCTATTATATTGTGAAAAGTGTATTTATTTTTATAATACAAAATAAATACCTAAATTAGCGCACGACCCACATGGCTTTCTTTTTTCTTAACTCTGTATTTAATATCGAAAAAAGTGTACGAATCACTCATGAGCTCGTAAAGACGATAACAACGAGGGTCTTTAAAAATTAACCCTATCTCAAAACCCATTAGCCCGAAGCTATTAGTGATGTAATTTAAAAAATATAGACATTCTAAATTGTCTATGACGTGTCCCCAATAATGCGCTGTTGCCACCGCCCCAATTTAAAAATAGAACACGTTCAACAGATGCAGCGCTTTATGCGCTTTGTATGTTTTGTATCAAGCAACCACAGGACACAATATTACAATATTTACGATGAAGGCGTGCGCATAGTGAGAAAAAAATTTTATTAGCAAGCATTTCAACATGTAATACACCTGTGACGCGTCAGGTCGATATAAATAAAAAGGCAGTTGTCACTTATTGAGGTAGATATATAAAGATTAAAGGCACAACTGAAACAAATATATAAAAAGGAAAATTTCACAAAATACACAAAAACAATTTCATTTTAAAAACTAAAACAATATTATAAAAGGTAGGGCTACTTACAATAGTGCCTTAAATAAACTTATGGACTTTATAAATTAGCTGAAACTGATAACCGAGAATCTTGTGGTTTTGTAACTTTTTAAGGATAAGCTTATAATTTGATTAACACAATACTAAATACATTAAAGTAATATTTAAAATTATTGTCAGTGAGTCAACCGCTCTACACGCTGACTCTTGTAAGAATGATTTTCGAACAAAACAACTAATAAGAGACAGACAGTAAATTTCAAAACAGAAACCAAGAGAAATGGCCAGGAAAGTTACACACCTATGTATCCGCAGACATTTTTAGTAATTCGCCTATATACGTCCCACTGCTGGGGACAGGCCTTGGAGAGACGCTTGAAGAGTATGGGCCGTAACACCACCCTGGCCCGTTGCGGGTTGGTGGGTAGAAACGGTTGCAATACCGACCGCGAGCAACGGCTTCAAGTGCCTTTCGAAGCATGGAAGAGTTTGAGATCACAAAGGTTTAGTCACGCATCCAAAGCTTGATCATGGTGAAGGTAGCTTTGTTTTCGATCGAGCCAAAGCGAACTACTACGAGAACGAGCTCCTTATTTATGTAACATCATAATTACTTAAACCTCTATGTCCATATTGTCCATTACAATATGTTAAAATGGCGGCCTTATCATTTTAAACACGCTAGCTTCACTTGTAACTATGTAAGAAAATCTTGGAATCTTAATTTGACCCACTTCGCGGCTTTCGATTAGGATGAAATTTTGCACACGCTCTGAGTTCTGATGACAATACATGACTAGCTAAGAAACGTCATTACAAATCCAATATGACGGCCTCCCCAAGATGGCGGACTGGCTGTTTAAAATGCACCCCCAAGATATGGATATCAAATGAAAGGGTTTGCTGTCAGGAATACGAAAAATTGTCACGTGCCTTAAATCAAATATGGCGGACGTCCAAGATGGCGGACAGGCTATTTGAAATGCACCCCCATGATATGGATATCAAATCAAATAAAAGGGTATGCTGTCAGGAATTCGAAAAAAATAGTCACGTGACTTAAATCCAACATGGCGGCCGTCCCAAGTAGTACATTAAGTTTGAATAATAAGTTGACTAAAAAGTATAACATAAAAATAATAGTTTAAAAAACTAAAAAAAACACGCTTTGTGTGCGTGCTAGCACTAAAAATTACAAAAAAAGAGCGTGGAGCGTTTGTCCAAAAAGAGTAAAGATTACATAAACACTCCACGCTTTCTTTTTGCAATTTTTAGTGCGTGCTAAAAGCGCGTTTTTTTAAGTTTTTTAAACTCTTAGTTTTTTTACCTCTAGTTTTAATACATAATTTAAAATTGAAAGCTATGATTTTTAGTTATTCACCCCAAGATCGTCGAGCGGTGTTCGCAAACGAACTCATTAGTCTTCTAACCCTGAGAGGTTATAAGAAATACTATCTCTACTTCCAACTGTAGTTGTCTCCTTCTTATGCTTAAGGAGCATTTCGTAGTTCCGACCCATAAGCTGAGAAGGGCCCATGGCCTATTGACCCAGTTTAAGATGCAAGCCTCGGGTGACCTCTCGACCCAGTTTTGGAACCATCAAGCGCTTTACGCGATAGATATGCGCTTTACAGTATTCAAAAGATATGATGAGGTGTCTCAGTGACCAGTGTGTATTGCCTACTCAATATTACTCGAGTGGTAGGGTAATGTAATAACTTTTACGCACAAAATAAATAATATGCATACTATTATTTATTGGGTCTTACCTATGAAATTGGTGTTTTTATTCTGTCTTAGTATTTTGTCTGTAACTATTAAGATTCAGTATTCCTAAAAAGTAATTACCTCGTCTAAAAATATACTATATTTTTGAGCTCTTTTGATTTGTTTTGATAAATTGTTGTAAGTTTAATTGTGTTAAAATTGGACACGGAGACAACTCTTTTTAAGTGCCTCCTGAATACATCATTTTATTTGCATTCACTTAAAAACGATAAATAATTTTTATGAACTGTGATATTACACATATTACTAAAGCTTGTCTAATGATACATGCCAAATATTATTATCTCTGGATTTGTCATTGTGAAGAAAACTGATAAAATATTAGTATGGAAAATGCAGAATTCCCCAAAATCTCCATACAAAACACCAATTTCATAGGTAAGGACCCAATATATGATTAACTGTGATATTTGATTTAACTTACCTGGTCTATTGTCATCATTTCGTTTACCTTTTGGGCAACTTTGATTGAAATGCGAAAGTAACTGTCTGTCTGTCTCGCTTTCACGTCAAAACTACTGAACCAATTTAAGCGAAATTTGGTACACAGATAGTCTAAAGCCTGAGAAGGGGCATAGGCTACCTTTTATCCCGATATTCCCACGGGAACGGGTGCCATGCAGGTGAATGTTAAAAAAATTAAATAACGCCTCCCAGGAAAATGAAGGACAAATTGACGCCACTATGAACTTTGATTCTAATAATAGAGTAGGAGTAAATTTTCAATTCCACCAATTGAGGCTACTGTTCCAATTTGAAGAAATATTTCAGTGTTGAATAGCCTATGTATTGAGGAAGGCTATAGGCTACATACCATCACACTATCTCAAAATAACTATTCTACGCGGACGAAGTCGCGGGCAAAAGCTAGTTAATAGTTAATAATGTTATCTTATAATAATAATGATAGTAATATTATCATTCCTATATTCCCGAGGATGCAGGCAGAGGGTGCTTAAGACGCAAGCGATAATTTGCGTCATAATTATATTTAGATCAAAAACCCACTAAGATTATTAATTATTAATAGAATGAATCATGATGATGAAATAGACAACATGGGCTTTTTTGTACTACTATTGTTTCGTTACGATATAAAAAAATATTGGTCCTTACCTATGAAATTGGTGTTTTTATTCTGTCTTAGCAATTTGTCCGTAACCATTAAGTTCCAGAACATTCTTATAAAATAATTGCCTCTTCTAAAAAAACCATATATTTGAGCTCGTATTATTTAATTTGATAATTATTTGTAAGTTTAATTGTGTTAAAATTAGACACAAGGACAATTATTTTTAACTGCCTCCCGAATACATCATTTGATTTGCATTAACATAAAAACGATGAATAATTTTTATCAAGCGTGTTCACACACATATTGCTAAAGCTTGTCTAATGATAGATGCCAAATATTATTATCTTTGGATTTGTCGTTGTGAAGAAAACTGAAAAAATTTTAGTATGGAAAATGCAGAATTCCCCAAAATCTCCATACAAAACACCAATTTCATAGGTAAGGACCTAATAAATTGATAATGATGAGCGAGCCACTTGTTACTACTCTTTCATGATTTTTCATCTGACCAAACCCAATTTTTGTGTGGCTCAATGTGGTCTTAAGGAACACAGTGGTTCTTGGACTCTGTCTACTCCTTCGGGGATTAAGGCGTGATTTTATGTTTGTATGTAAATTGAGGAGCTCGGTGGCGTAGTGGTCAGTGCGCTTTGGCTTTGATCGAAAACAAAGCTACCTTCGCCATGGTCAGGCCGTGGATGGGAACCAAGACTTTGTGATCTCAAGCTCCTCCGTGCTTCGGAAGGCACATTAAGCCGTTGGTCCCGGTCGCTATTGCGACCGTTTCTACCCACCAACCCGCATTGGGCCAGCGTGGTGGTGTTACGGCACACTCCTCGTGTGTTTCTCCATGAGGAAGGCCTGTCCCAGCAGTGGGACGTATATAGGCTGATGATGAATGTATTTGATAATTGTTAGCGACTGACTGACATCAACGACCTCCGTGGTCGAGTGGTCTGTATGCCAGTCTCAAGGCGTCGCCATTTCGAGAGGTTCTGGGTTCGATCCCCAGTGGGGGCAAATGTTTGGGTGATGAATTTTCAGGCATTTGTTCTCCAGTCTTGGATGTTTATATATATTTCTATATATTCTGGTTATTTATATGTATTTATCTATTAAATATATTTATCCGTCATCTAGTGTCCGTAACACAAGCACCATTAGTTGCTTAAAATGGGGCTAGTTGATAGGTGTGAATGTCTGAGGATATTATTATTATTATTATTATTATTTAACCTCCTTTTATATACTTTATTTTTACATGACTTTGAAGGCCTTGATTTTGTATTGGCTTTCTGTGACTTACTGATCTGTTGAAGTTGCTATGTGGTTATATCCTTTAGCTTCTTTATATAATAGTATACCATTTTACAGCTCTACTGGTGTTTCCCTCATCGTAGCACTCAGTCCACCTCACTAGTTATCAATGATAAAGATTTTTTTTTTAAGTTTATTATATTATTATAAGGATTACAGGCGAAGCTCGCTTTCACCTTCGGCCCTATCGTCACTTACCATCATGTGAGATGAAGGTCAAGAGCTTACCTGTCGTATAAAAAAAAAAAGTTTCACACCAAAAGTAACTTTTTTAAGATCTTTATTTTAGATTAATTTTAGAGAACCATAGATTAATAGAAAAATAATCTTCCTTCCATTTATAAGACACTGATTCCCCAATTTGCTCCATATTCGGCACGGCAGGCGTGGCCTTTGCAACGGCCCTTGGCCTATTTTCGGAGTGCAACTCCCCTCCCCCTTTTCGTAACCTAGTTTCGAAGTGGCTTTTTGTTCAACAAGATGTAATATTCGTACACAATGTGAAATTGGTGTTTTTATTCCGTCTTAGTATTTTGTCTGTAACTCTTAAGATTCAGAGTATTCCTAAAAAATAATTACCTCGTCTAAAAATAGACTACATTTTTGAGCTCTTTTGATTTGTTTTGATAATTTGTTGTAAGTTTAATTGTGTTAAAATTGGACACGGAGACAACTCTTTTTAAGTGCCTCCCGAATACATCATTTTATTTGCATTCACTTAAAAACGATGAATAATTTTTATCAAGTGTGATATTACACATATTACTAAAGCTTGTCTAATGATAGATGCCAAATATTATTATCTTTGGATTTGTCGTTGTGAAGAAAACTGATAATATGTTATAGTGATTATAGTGATAAAATGCAGACATCCCCAAAATCTCCATACAAAACACCAGTTTCATAGGTAAGGACCTAATAATAGGGAAAAGCGGTAGTTTTTGTATCGTCTAGTTAGAAGAAAAGGACAAAAAGAATGTACCAAATGCTTTTCTTGCCTAGCATGAGTAGCATGTCTTAAAAGGCGACTAAGGGCGTATTGGGTACTGGCTCTGTGATTGTGTAGGCGATGAACTAGCCACTTGTTACTATTCTTTCACGATTTTCCATCTGACCAAACCCAATTTTGTACCCAACCCAACCCAAAGTAACTGTTCAACGCGGACGAAGTCGCGGGCAAAAGCTAGTATAGTATAATTTTTATTGATTGTGCTTCTTTTTGTATTAAAGGGATGTGTTGTTGTTGAATAATATAAAGAAACAAACATAACTTACAATAGTGAACTAATTATGAGCACTCTTAAAAATTAAAAACAAATGATTATTGAATACTACTCTTTCACGATTTTTCATGTGATCAAACCCAATTTTGTATGGCGAAATGTGGTCTTAATAAACACAGTGCTCCTTGGACTCAGCATACATACATACATATCTCCGAATCTACCCCCGATCCTCGAAGGGGATTACATGCGTGATTGTATGAATGTAACGGGTATCTCAGTAAGAGTGCACTTTTTCATTTTAAAATAAAAACACGTATTTTATGAGAATGGTGTGACATTTTTATTGAATTGTAAAGAAGACTTATTCCGAATTGTTTCTGGTTTATTAGCATAAACGCTAGATTTCACAAAACCCCAAAAGAAAAAAATACTGAATTGAAATCAGAGATCCAACGCGTCATTGGTGAGATACAGCCACATCTCTGTGTAAAAGTGATGTAAAATTTCATGAAAGTAATGGACTGCCAGCAGAGCCGTGGGGGCCATTTGCCGGAATATGTCTTCTTTACAATTCAATAAAAATATCACAACTTTCTCATAAAATACATGTTTTTATTTTAAAATGAAAAAGTGCACTCTTACTGAGACACCCGTTATGTAGTTAGATGAAAACGGTTCTATAAATAGGTTTGATTCTACCTATCCATCCTTTTTTAAGATAAATAAAATACAACGAAAGTAGTAATCTCTGCCTACCCCTATGGGAAAAAGGCATAACTAAAATTCTAAAGTACCAAAAACACAGGTTTTCTATTACATTGGGACATATTATCTATACATATAATACATCTGTAGAGGTCGAATTGTACATAGAAAAAAAATGCTTAAAACTAAGTCAGGATGTAAAAAGAGGGAAAATAGAAAAAAAAATGTTTTTTTGTTTCTTTGTCTGTTTGTACGGGCTAATCTCCGAAATGGCTGGACCGATTTCAATGAAATTTCGCATGGCGATACCTTATATCCCTGGTCAACATCTTAGATAATTTTTGTTCCGGAAAATCAAAGGGTTCCCGTAGGATAGTTAAAAAACCATAGTAACCGTGGTGGACGAAGTAGCAGTCAACAGCTAGTTATGTATATTTGAGGACCTCCATTGTCAAGTGGTCTGTACACCGGTCTCAAGGCGTCGCCATCATGAGAGGTCGAAAATTCGATCCCCGGGTGGGGGCAAATGTTTGTGTGATGAATACAGGCATTTTTTGTTCAGTCTTTGATGATTATATGTATTATAAATATTCTGGATTATATGTATATATCTATTAAATATATTTATCCGTCATCTTGTATCCGTAACACAACATTAGTTGCTTAAAATGGGGCTAGTTGATAGGTGTGAATGTCTGAAGATATTATTATTATATCAGGCGAATTGTGATCGTAAACACCTCTACCTACCTCTTTGGGGATATAGGCGTGACGAATATAATTCACCCACCAACCCACATTGGGCCAGCGTGGTGGTGTTACGGCCCATACTCCTCGTGTGTTTCTCCATTTGAAGGCCTGTGCCCAGCAGTGGGTCGCATATAGGCTGACCACGCTTCGTAATGCCCTATTATCAGTAGGTGTGTAGGTGTGCAAATATAACGATTTGTATTGAAACCAAGCGTGTCAACTTTTAACGTGTACTGTGACGTCACAGCCGTAATAGAGACGGGAGATCCGAACTGATTGAAGAACTGATATGAGACTAGTTAGAAGCGTCCAACCCCGACGTTTGGTCGGGGGTTTTGAACATGCGCAGTTCATGCATTTTGCGTCATCTATATAAGAGTCGCTCGGTAGCGTAGTGGTCAGTGCGCTTTGGCTTCGATCGAAAACAAAGCTACCTTCGCCATGGTCAGGCCATTGATGGTTGACCAAGACTTTGTGATCTCGAGCTCCTCCGTGCTTCGGAAGGCACGTTAAGCCGTTGGTCCTGGTCGCATTTGTGACCGTTTCTACCCACCAACCCGCATTGGGCCAGCGTGGTGGTGTTACGGCCCATACTCCTCATGTGTTTCTCCATGAGGAAGGCCCGTCCCAGCAGTGGGACGTATATAGGCTGATGACGATATAAGAGTCGTGTGGTAGCGGCTCATTAAAAGAATACTACCAACCTATCTCTTCCCTTGGGTATCGTAAAAGGCGACTAATGGACTTAGAACTGCAACACATCCAATAGCTTATAGCGGCGACGGGCTCACCACCGGTCACGCTGAGTGCAGTCACTGCTTGGTGAAGCACGAACTATGGCAATGGACTGCTTTCGGTGCTTTTGCCTAGTCTCTGACTAACCCTTAGGGGATAATAGTCGTGATTATTATGTATGTCTGTAATGTATATCTGTGGGTATAACACACTGTTGCTATCTATGACCTTGCCGCGTGATAACTTATCGTAATATTAGGTCAGCTGTTTACCATAACATAGTACACCTGTATAACTGAAATTAAATGTTTAAATAATACTGCGCACGCGTAAATAGAAAGATATGTCCTTGATCGAAATAATTATTATAACTCTGTTGCTTAGAGGTACGATATTGAAAACAAAGCAACCTTTGCGATGGTTTGCCCTTGGATGGGTGACCAAACTTTCTAATCTCGAATTGCTCTTTGTCATGGTTCCTAAATTCCATGCCAACTCGTGTACTTTAATGTCATCTGTCTTGGTTATTGAAATTTTGGTTTGGATTACAGAGTGGTAGTGGGTGTTCTACAGTGCCCGGTGGCGGCGATAGGCTTCCCTATTACATGGGATCAACGACATTACTGGCAAAGTGGGCGTGTAAGGGTTTCCCCAAACCTATCGACGCGGAATCGGCTTAAGCTGGTAAAAAAAAAAAACCTATATATGTATTCCTATATATCCTATATATGTCCACGAAATAAAGGTGACAATGCCATCATTCGCATAAGCATGAGAGCCGAGCCGATGCGAATGATGCCGAGCCGACGGCGAAACGAGCAGTTTGTTGATAAATAAATAAATATCTTCAAACATTCACACCAATCAACTAGCCCCATTTTAAGCAACTAATGCTGTTTGTGTTACGGACACTAGATGACGGATAAATATATTTAATAGATATACATATAAATATCCTACATATATATAAACATCCAAGACTGGAGAACAAATGCTTAAAAATTCATCACCCAAACATTGCCCCCACCGGGGATCGAACCCAGAACCTCTCGAGATGGCGACGCCTTGAGTCCGGCATTCAGACCACTCGACCACGGAGGTCGTCAAAGTCGTCGTCGGTCATCGTCAATAATACCAAGACGGTTAATATTAGGTCCTTACCTATGAAATTGGTGTTTTGTATGGAGATTTTGGGGATGTCTGCATTTTACATACTAACATTTTGTCAGTTTTCTTCCGAACGACAAATCCAGAGATAATAATATTTGGCATGTATCGTTAGACAAGCTTTAGCAATATGTGTGTGAACACGCTTGATAAAAATTATTCATCGTTTTTATGTTAATGCAAATCAAATGATGTATTCGGGAGGCAGTTAACAATAATTGTCTTTGTGTCTAATTTTAACACAATTAAACATACAAAAAATTATCAAATTAAAAAATACGAGTTCAAATATATGGTCTATTTTTAGAAGAGGCAATTATTTTATAAGAATGTTCTGAAACTTAATAGTTACGGACAAATTGCTAAGACAGAATAAAAACACCAATTTCATAGGTAAGGACCCAATATAATTTACCTATTCAGTGCCAACTTAAAGGACCCAACAAGGAATTTGAAATATCAAGTGAATCAGAACTAAAGAAGAACTAAAGATCTAGCGCATTAGTTCTTAAAGTGGTCCAGAAGGCCTAGCACGGGCCGGAGAGAAAAAAGTCCCCAGAGACAAAAATCGTCATTGCCTCTCGCTTCTTCGTTCGCGCGGAAGCCAGAGGCAATGAGTAATTTTGTCTCCGGGGACTTTTTCTCTCCGGCCCGTACCTCCTACAGGTGAACCCCTAGGGGTCCACGGGAGCTCGACGGGGACCTTGTCTTCACACCTTCGCATTTTTGTCGAGTTTTGGGTATATGGTAGAAATTACGCTGCAGGAGGTCCACCGGAACCAGATACATTTTGAAAGTGATCTTTTTTTATGTAAACGGGGCAAACGGGCAGACGGCTCACCTGATGGTAAGTGATTACCGCCGCCCATAGACATCTACAACACCGGAGGAGTTGCAGATGCGTTACCGACCCTTAGGGAGGTAATACACTAAAAAAAGACGTGTGGCACTCGGGGACTGCCGCGGTAAAGCTATTGCATAGCATTTTGTATCAACTTATGCAATTATAATTTTATTTATTTATTTTATTCATGCAGTATTTCTTTTTCTTTGAACTTGAATTGAAAAGTTTCACTGTTAAAGCACGCACACAACGCCGTGTCGAAGACTGCCGAACTGAAACGACGTTAGACGATGCACGGCCTTCAAGCCACACCTCCTTGCGCATCGGAGTGGGGAGCGAGAGGTTTTTTCGTTACGAAATTTCTGGATTCGGTCCCCGCGCTCAAGGCCCGCGATAGAAGCTATGCAATAGCTTAAAAAAGAGAAAAGGGTCTATGAGAAAAATAAGTCTGGCAACCTCTGTCTAGCGGAACGTTTCCGACAGCTGCCGACCGGCGGCGGAGACGGTCGAAAGGCGTTGGGCGGCAGTTGAATGATCTGCTCGCATGCTTTCATTGCCGACGGTAGCCGAACGACGCCGGAGACGGCCGAGTACATTGATACTAAAAATGAAACGCCAAAAGGTCCATCTCAGAGCGTACGTTAAATCTGCGACGAAAGAATTTCTGGATATTTTTGGGGTCACGACACTACTTGCCACTAAGCCCCTTGCGACGGCTTACCGGAAGAGTCGACTGCCGGACGTAAGCCGTCGTGACGGACGTTTGGAGGAATCAAAAGCCGATTGCATGTCAGCTGTTGCAACAGCTGATCTCCGTTAAGCCTGTAACGAGGCGCTATATCTGTATTAGCGACACTTTGCTGTTATTGCGCTCTTCTCTGGCCATTTTCTCTTTGTTTCTGTTTTTAAACTAACCTTCTGTCTTTTTTCTTCATTGTTGTTATAAAATTCACCCATATAGGGAAGGCAAAGGGAACTAAGCCCATACAGCCAGGTCTTCGGTATATATTTCTTCAGTAGTTTGCATTGAAATGCTAGTGTAATGCATTTCAATGCATCTTGGGAGAGTTTGGCGTCAAACGATCGATGGCAGACACTGTGGTGCTACTTCGATGAGGTGGATTACCACGATAAAAAACTCATCACTTTTCACACCACTTGACGTTTATTTCGATAATCCTCCACATTGCACATCATCACAGACTCTTATTACACAAAACTACACTGATTTTACGTAACAATATCCACTCCGTACAATATTGCAATCATCGAAATAAAAATCACGTCCGCCATAGTTGAATGCCGCCAAAAACTCCTCTTTGTTTCTTTTAAAACTAACCTTCTGCCTTTTTTTTCACTGCTATTGGTCTCCAATATTATTTCTATCAGAGTCAGCGTCTGGAGCGGTTGGCTGGACGCAAATTGTTATTGAGTGAGTTTATGTAACTGTCACATATATTAATATAGGTTATTTAAACACGAGCGTGGTTTTGAAAAACGAGCCTTGGAGAGCATTTTTAATAGTATCACGCGAGTGTTTTAATACCGAGTTATGTTCTGTTACATACACTACTTTATCTACACTCATTATCCAAAGAAATAAAAAAAAAATATTGTTGGCCGTCTAGAAAATATTTTCCATAATTTTGTGCGTTTTAAAGAAAAATAAGTATTGCATAATGAGTCCAACGTGTTGCATAATGGTCATTATATTACAGTTTCCATTTTAAAATTTTTGTATCATCTGTGTAAAAAAGTATGTCCTTATGAGTTCGAATCTGAGTTCATAATTCGAACATTATAACATGAGGGTAGATAAATATTATTAAAAAACAATAAGTGATACCAAATAAAAATATAATACGAGTAAATAATCTGTAACGATATTAATTGTTCAAGTTTCACAAGTTTACGAAGGCACTATTGTAAGAAGCCCTACCTCTGATATCTTTAAATTTATGTTCAGTGATTTGTGAAATTTACCTTTTTATGAATTGTTTCAGTGTTCCTTAGTTTTTTATCCAATAATATACAAAAATAAGTGACTTCAGAAGTCTTTTTTGTGTTGATTTCACGTCGACATGTTTGGGGAGACCCTTATTCACCTCGGCCTACCACTTCGGGGATATGGCGTGATATTATTCCCAATTCCAATCTGCCTAAGAACGAACCCGGTACCTTTTAAACCGAGTTCAGTAACCTCTCCACTACTTTCCTAACAACTTCATTAAACAGTCTCACACGAAAATAAACAACACGCATATCTAAAATTACGAAACAGCGGTTCGGTGCGTGAATTTATTTAGCTAAAGCTTAAATTAGGTCAACCATCTTTGCATATTATAGCGAGATATATTAGATATATTAAATACTAGCTTTTGCCCGCGAATTCGTCCGCGTAGAATAGTTAATTTGAGATAGTGTGATAGTATGTACCTAAAGCCTTCCTCAATAAATAGGCTATTCAACACTGAAAGATTTTTTCAAATTGGAACAGCAGCCTCAATTGGTGGAATTGAAAATTTACTCCTACTCTATTATTAGAAGCAAAGTTTCTACTTGCGTAAATTTGTCCAAAATTTTTCTGGGAGGAATTATTCAAATTTTTCAACATTCACCCGCATGGCACCCGTTCCCATGGGAATATAGGGATAAAAGGTAGCCTATGTCCTTTCTGTACCAAATTTCGGTTAAATTGGTTCAGTAGTTTTGACGTGAAAGCGTGACAGACAGACCGACAGATTTACTTTCGCATTTATAATTAACACATATTCACGCTTTTACATTGCGCCCGATGCGTGGCAACAGGCTCGCGACCTGGTACATGTCGTCCTCAGCCTATACTCGTAACACTGCTGGGCACAGGCCTCGCTCATGGAGAAATACATGAGGAGTATGGGCCGAAATACCACCACGCCGGCCCAATGCGGGCTGGTGGGTAGAAACGGTTGCAATAGCGACCGGGACCAACGGCTTAACGGGCCTTCCGAAGCACGGAAGAGTTCGTGATCACAGAGTTTTGGTCACCCAGCAAGCTCTGTGGCGTGGTAGTACGCTTTGGCTTTCGATATCAAAAACAAAGCTACCTTCGTTATGATCGCCTTTGATGGGTGACAATATTGTCTGAAACCTAAAATCCCTTTGCTTTAAAAACCAAAGTTCACTCCAACACCACGCGTTTGAAGAAACGCGGAAGCTTATTCTAAATTTAAACGAGTAATATTGACAAACAATAGGCCGTCTCGCTTACTCATACGAACACACGCTCAGCTCGCTCGGGCATTACAACATGGCGGACCATATTTTTGATTAGCATACCGAACACGAATCGCATTAATTAAGATTAATTCACTTCCTGATTCCATAATAAAAATTTTATGCTGATTATTAAAGATGTTATACAATATTAAAGACAGGTTGATTTATTAATTATAACTGTTATATATAGCCAAACGAGCAATTTCTTGAGTTGTAAGCCATTTCATTCATGTGAAATAATTCAATTGTCAATTAGTGATAAATAAATATTAAACCTCTCAAAGAGATTCCCTCGTGGAAAAATCAGCACTACACGTAGAAGCTCGCTGGTTTGATAAACGTCAGTTCTAATTTATCGTCATCAAAATGTTCGTCCACTGCTGGTCATAGGTTTCTCCGAAGGCACTTTACTTTCCAATTTTTATGTAATAATTTTTCCTAAAATCTCGACTAGTCGACCACGCCTCCTTCCCGGTTCTGTGTAAAGCGACCTTCGAATGACTGCGCATAGTACCAGACCAGCATGAATGTGATGTGGGTGACGTCACCCAAATTGACAATTAAAGGGCGTTAGCGTTTCATTTACTACGCAGTTTATAAATAAAGAGGTTAAGACTCCGCTAGAAAAAAAAAACTACAATTTTTTTAAAATTCGAGCGATGTATTCTTTTTCGCGGCATAATTTGGCATCTGAGAAAATAGTTTTTAGGATTTCTTTTGTTTGGTGGTTACACTTTTTCATTTTGAATGCCAATAGGCTAGTTGACTCATATACCAAAATTAATGAAAATAATGTGTCATTCACATAGTATTTAGTAAAAGGGTCCGAAATATACCAAGTTTGATAAATATGAGTAAGGGATTGCTGTAGAAATTCAATTTAAACATGTTTTATTTAAACTTTTTTTTTCATCTGCTAAAAACGGTATCCACCATATTCGTAAAATTTGTTGAGTAATGCTTCATGTAAACAATTACTACGCATGGTCAAAATCCGTCAAACGTCAGTCGCAACCAATCAAGCATAACTGTCGGCTATGTCACTCATGCGTATTGAATTGTTTACAATAATCGTGACGCCACGGCACAGATAATTTATAGACCATCAGGACCGAAGACGTTTTTGACATTTAAGCAAAAACGTTATTTATTATTTAAAATTTATTGTGTTATAGGCTTTAGAAAAAAATTGTATTATTTATTATGGTGATGGGTATCAGTAATTAATCATTTGGGGCCCTAAAAAAAAAGGGTCAACAAGCCTATTCCATTTTTAACTGAAGTTAGATAAAAAAAATAGAAAAAGCTCTTTAAATATAATAAATAAATAATTGACTTATGGAGATCAGATTTTTATATATCATACGGCCCTCCCCCCTTAATAGTAAGAAGTGAATACCGAGTTATTACGTGTATTTTAAATAAAAACACTTGTTGCATAATGAATCAAACCTGTGTCATTTATTATCATAATATAAATTATGTTACAAGATGAAAATAGATTGCATGTGGCCGAAATAAATAAAAAAAAAAGCATTAAGAAGCTCATAGGTTTATACATTACATTATTGTTAGTAGGTATCTTAGTAACAATTTTTACCTAAAATTATGTTAGTATAGTTAGTATCAAAATTCAAAAATTCAAAATTCAATATCGTTTATTCAATTTAGATGCGTCTTTGCACATGCTTATGAACGTCAAAAGCAGTTTACAAATTTTCGTGAAAGCGATAAACTACGCCATCAGTTCACAAAACTACCAGGAGGCCTTGTTCTGAGAAGAACGGGCAAGAAACTCAGCAAGTTTCTATCCTCCCTTTACATTGTTTTTCTTTTTTTTTTAAATGTCATTAAGCCGGCTTAACCATTATGGTGTAAGGCTTATTAAAGAGAAAAAAAAAAAAAAAAAAAATGTCATAAACTACAACGTCATTGAAGTTTTAGAAGAAAAAATAAATAAATATCTGTGTTATAAATTCTGCAGTTTACCACATTTTTCATTACAAATGCAAGTCTAAAACAGTATCTAGCCTAATAACAGTGTGATTTTTTTTATTTTATTTTGCTTACGAAATTCGTACGTTAAGATGGATGTGTGGCGTGACGAGGATTGATAGTGAAGAATGAGTATACCAGGGGATGCCTGAAAGTTGCTCCAGTGATAGAGAAGTTGAGAGAACTCGGCTAGCGTGGTATGGACATATTTTGAGAAGAGAGAATGAGCATGTAACGAGAAGAGTTATGAATATGAGAGTGGATGGTAATGCAGGGAGAGGAAGACCGAAGAAGAGATGGATAGGTTGTGCGAATGAGGACATGGCTAGAATGGGAGTGAATGTTGATATAGCGTGTAATAGGGGAGAGTGGAGGAAAAAGACTAATTGCGCCGACCCCAAATGAAATTGGGAAAAGGGGAGGCTAATAATGAAATTATGTTACAGGTCGTATTTAAAATCTTTTATCTGTTCAAGAATGTTCGTTATTATGTTTTGACTAGTGATCGTAATGCGAATATTATTACATGAATGTAGATAGAGACTAGTTAAACTTTATCTATATAGTACTTTAATATTTTTTATGAGTTTAGTGACATTAAAAAGTACGTATAGTTTTAGTGAGATGACGAATGATAGTAGAAAAATGGAAGAGGACCTTTTTTATTGATCAGCATCGTAGGTTACACGACATACAACCGCCTCTCTGGTCTAGTGGTTCACACCACCGGGTTTTGATCGGGAGGTCTGGGTTCGATTCCCCATGGGGGGCGAAGTTTTTCTGCTTGGTTTGGTTGGTGGTAGGGCTTCTGAGCCCGCCTGGCTAGCTACCACCGTCTTACTTAAATCTGTCGTCATAATAACAATGTTATAAGCATTGTTGTGTTCCGGCAATCAGAGGTAAGATAGCCAGTTCCTCAGTTGTTGAGGATTACAGGTGAAGCTCGCTTCCACCTTCGGCCTTATCGTCACTTACCATCAGGTGAGATGAAGGCCAAGAGCTTACCTGTCATATGTAAAAAAAAATACATGTGCCGGAGATTAAATAAGAAAACAATTTTGATTTTGATTAAACAGCAACTTATGGACTTTGCATACATACAAACAATCACGCCGGTAATCCCGAAGGGTAGGCAGAGTCCAAGGAGCACTGTGTTCCTTAAGGCCACATTTGCCAATACAAAAATTTGGGTTTGGTCAGATGAAAAATCGTGAAAGAGTAGTAACAAGTGGCTAGCTCATCGCCTACAAAATCACAGACCCAGTAGCTTAGTCGCCTTTTACGACATAAGAAAAGCAGTTGGTACATTCTTTAGGTGTCCTGGACCAACATGGACTGCGGCTATATGTAATTAAGCTGTAATACAAGCTAAACATTAAGTTATGAAATTGAACAATTAAAACTCTATCACAAAGCAGGCAAAGGGCACCAAGTTCCAAGTCTGTAGGCCCATAGACAAAAAAAAATAAACTGACCTCTATTACACGAAAGGCAAAGAGATCAAGGTCTCCACAGCCGTAGCGTGTTTTAAGTTTTTATCAACAATTAGCTTTACAATAGTAAATATTCATGGACTTATCAATCTGCAATTGAGTAATAATCATAGAACACTTCCTTCAAGTCTTCCTATTGTTTAACACGACAATGTTAGTCATAAATAGTATATCAACTGCGCGTTCCGACATTCTTGTACGTTTATTCAAATCTCTGAAGAGTCAGATGTTTGTATGATGAACACTGCGCAACACATGACTGTATATTGATTAGTGATTATGCGGTAATAATACTAGGATTAGCTTACGAGATTAAATTGCATCCAATCTTAAATAGATTTTAAAAGAATATTAAAAGCGATAATGGACATTTTTATCAAACGAAGTTTGGTACTGAGTCCGACCCCTCTCTTTTCCTCAGCTTATATAAGTCCCACTGCTGGGCACAGGCCTTTCTCATGGAAACAAACACATGAGAATATGGGCCGTAGCACCACCACGCTGGCCCAATGCGGGTTGTTGGGTAGAAACAGTCACAAATGCGACCGGGACCAACGGCTTAACGTGCCCTCCGAAGCACGGAGGAATTCAATATCACAAAGTTTTGGTCGCCCATCCAAAGTGGCTTTGGGCCAGCGTAGTGGTGTTACGGCCCAAACTAATCATGTGTTTCTCCATGAGGAAGGCCTGTGCCCAGCAGTGGGACGTATATAGGCTGAATTAGGCTGAGGACATTTCTTAATGTAAGTATCACAAATGTGTACGACTGTAGTTGTCAAATGCTCTGTTTATTTGCCAACAGGTTTAAAAAAAAGAATAAACCAGATGGCATGCCATATCTAAAATTAGTCCCTACTAGTATTCTTACACACACATGTTATTTTTAAAACCAAGGCTGAACGATTAGGATTTCTTTGCCTTAACCATAGACATTAAACTTTTTAATCACGATTTTGCGCAGGAATTACTTAAAAGTCCAATATTGCGTGTAACGACTAATTTTGTTAAATTTGGCCGCAGATAGCTAAAACGTGAGCGACAACGTTAAATGTGCCAAGGTTTGTTCTACGTTGCGTCAAACGCGTTATAGGGACGTACCACGTTGAATGTTATGCCAATCACTCTACGAACAAAAGGCCTTCTGAAATGAAAGTCCAAGAATACTATCACTAAGTCCACAACCTTAAAATGTAGCTATAAAAGTAACGAAATAATAGAGATTTTATTCTCTTGTGATATAGAAAACAAACAAGGTTAAAGTGATATTTTTCTAGCATATAAACAAACAAAAAAGAACTTATATTTCTTAAATACAAACATATGTTTCTTAAACGAGGATCGAACCCAACACACCCAACACTATTATAGCCTTTTTCACGTAAATTTTAATGATACCCATGATATCAAATCAGCTACCAAAGAACATCTCAAATGAAATAGCGTTTACAAAGGCTGTACTTTAAACGGTTAGCAAAATATTAGAATTTTGGTCAGGAAATAAAAATACAATTCGTCAGCTAAAATAACTAATACGTCAGCAACTTATGGGCAGCAAATATTTCTAAATTCGTCAGTAAAATGAGTAATTGGACAGCAACTTCTGGGTAGCAGATATTTCTAATTAGTCAGAAAAATAACTAATTGAGCAGCAACTTGTGTATTATGTCCGGAAATGTATAAAATCAAGGACAAGGATCAATATAGCTACCTAAAGAATATATTGCTGCCGAAATAATTATATTGCCACCCGAATATTTATTATGCTGACAAAATATTTGTTTGCTGCGCAAGTGATTTTTCGGCTGATTTTTTTTTGCTGACCAAATAATTAAATGGCTGCGCAATTAATTACTTCCCACTAGTGTTATTTCGCTCTTTTCTAGACTAGATAAACTGTTCTCTAATAAAGAAAAAACACTGGCTCGGATAACAGCACATCACTATAGGCATAGACAAAACCCGTTTAGCTAGACCACGCGTCGCCGCGCGCGCCGTTCAAGCAAACACTATAATTATCGCTAGTTGCGCATATTGCATCTGTTTAGACTTGACTAATTATAGAACAGGCGAGAATCAGGAAACCAATTCTTTAAAGTTTGATTGAAAAGACCTTCTGGGAAAGCTCCAGCAACGACTTCATATCAGCTAGCCTACTCTCGAACGCAATCTCAATGAAAACTCAATAATAACACAATCCAATATCTCAAAATGCCGAGACTAGAGAGGACCAATTTCAGCTAAGCTGAATGTCATTTAAGTCACTCAATAACCGCATAATTTGAACCCATTTATGCTAGTGGTCCATAGAAGAGTAAGAAACATCACAATCTCAATGTCGATCGATCGGTATTGCGTTCAAGAGTAGGCTAGCAGCTGTGGGCTCAGGTTGTGGTCAAGACCAATCCCATTCAAAGTAAAAAAAAGAATTCCCTGCGAACTATGGCCAGGAAGCCCATAGTTCGCGGGGAGTTCTTTTTTTAGGAAGAATATGGAATAGGAGAATATGCAACATCTCAATCATTTTTTTCACATATTACAGGTAAGCTCTTGACCTTCATCTCACCTCATGGTAAGTGACGATAAGGCCGAAGGTGGAAGCGAGCTAGAGCCGGGCGAGCTTAGAAGCCCTACCATTAACCAAACCGAGCGGAAAAACTTCTGCCTTCATAGGGAATCAAACCCGAACCTCCCGATCAACGCCCGGTGGTGTGAACCACTAGACCAGAGAGGCGGTTAAATGCCTTACTAAAATTACCATCGCCTAGGCGGTACCTTCGACATAGACAGGCCTTTTGCCAAGCTTTGTGACCTAAAACTTGCAGAGATCTTAGCAGGCACGTGTGGCCGTTGGTCCCGGTCGCTATTGCAACCGATTCTACCCACCAACCTGCTTTGGGCCATGGAAATGTTACGGCCCATACTCCTCATGTGTTTCATGGAAATGTTACGGCCCATACTCCTCATGATGAAGGCCTGTGACAAAACGCAAGAACTGCTTAGCAAGCGGGCTTCTTTGCCTATATACTTATAAATAAGGCGCACAAAGAGTCAGATAACAACTTAATAGTCTATCTATAGCTAAATCAATTACGTGTATAAGTTAACAATTAGCCAATTATAGAATCATACAAAGCATTTGCTAATACGCAGTCAGGTATTTATTAGGTCCTGTACAACACCTGGCTTGCATGGATTCCAAAACGCAATTTCTAGGGTGTTCTTTAAACGGTTAGCAAAATATTCGAATTTTGGTCAGCAAAAAAATTGGTCATCTAAAATAACTAATTGGTCAGTAACTTATGGGCAGCAGATATATCTAAATCAGTCAGTAAAATATCTCATTGGGCAACAACTTACGGGCAGCCTAAAATCTAGGAGAATACATTTCATACGAATTGATCCTTGGTCGTTAGTTAATTCTTTTCTTAGACTTTATCCATTTCCGGTAAAATATATATTGCTGAAAAATTAATTTTTCTGCTGACCAAATAATATTTTTACTGCCCAAATAATTTTTGGCTGCCCTTTTTGTTGCTGACCAAATAATTAAATGGCTGCCCAATTAATTACTTCCCTTATTTCATAAACTATATATATTAGAGAGGTTGGACAACGAAACTCGGTGGCGTCGGTGGCATGATGGTTCGTTCGCGACTGTCTATATTGAAAACCAAGCTACTTTCGCCATGGTCAGCCCTTGGAGGGGTGACCAATTGTCTTTGAGTTCCTCCGTGCATAAGAAGGCATGTTATATTGGCCCCGGTCGCTAATGTACCATTTCATCTCTCCAACGTCCCCCACTACTGAGCCCAGCAGTAGGACATATATTCTTTTGCTCAAAAATAAAGGATCGATTGATACCAATACTAGTGCCTTGTCAGTCGTCACGCCTATTTTTTTCCATTCATACATTTATATCTTTTCTGACTCACTTTATAGTAAGCAAAGTAAAAGTAATTTTTAATACAATGTACTAAAAGCTATTTTCCTATGACCAATAAGAGGCAATTCTTTATATAGGCGACGGCTTTCCGTTCAACATTATACTACACGCAGTAAACAACGTCTATTGTAATTTGAAAACGTTCTAAATGGATGGCTTCAAGTGTATGAACCTTTGTCTTCCCCTAAAAGGCTCTATGGTTTGTCGGGCCCTTTGCCTTCCATATAAAAAGAATCAACAATAACCAATTTTTTTAAATCATGTAAACATAAAAACGTTAGATATGCCATAAAAATTGAAAAACCTTCATTCAGCTTATAGCAGTTATTTTCCGCTTGACGACAGCAGTATCTATGTCAGGCCAGATGACGTCACTAGCGGTGCATTCGAATTTCGAATCCTAACATTCAAAATGGTTCACACGCCAACGATTTGTTATGGGAAGACCAACTCTAGCAATATTAACGATTAGGTTTATTTTCGTTTGATGGACAGTTACCTTGCTCTATGTTCATTAGTAAGGTCGTATGTGTTTTCAGTGCATTAGATTATGAACATTATTCCTATGGAGTTGATAGCAAAATCGATTGTGTAGGTGGTATAATATGAAATTAATTGAAAACAGACTTAAATTCGATAGAGTTAGATATTATATTAGATCGTACGTCATTGCTTGTACTGCCAACTCAAACGACCTTTGTTCGTTCATATGTAGTCTTTTGTTTCCATTTTTTCAATGCCACTTAATAATTGACATTGAATAATAGACTTTATGATTATAGCTATAAATATTATTTCTAATATTGTTATTATACTAAACAATATTACAGCCATTTGACTTTAATAAAGACGAAGTAACTTAGCAGGTCAGTGGCTTCTGTCAATAACAAAGTAAGGAGCCACAGGTGTGATTAATACTGAAATGGGTCACCAAACATTTAGTCAATGCAAAATAGGATTCTGTTTAATCCCTAAATAACCGTAAAAACACATTACATTATATGCACTCGCACATATATCCACATAAAACATAAATACACATTCTCGCAGTTCCATCTCTACATAAGTCTAAATACTTACTAACTCACTGATACTTTAAAACAAAATTAAAAAAAAAAACAAAAAAAAAAATTAAAAAAAAAATTATTATATTAAATTAAAAATATTATCTGTAATTTAATGATATAATGACTATATAACCCCTTTGTCTTTCTGTTTGTCCGGGCTGACACTTTGGGAATCGTTGAGAACCCGTTAGCAATGCAACTACTTTCAACTTTCGACGAGAACTTTCAGGTCGTAATTTTTTCTTTTCAATTTTCAGGATTTCCATGGAGAGATTACGCACAGTGTTATCTATTGATTGGTGTTAAATTAAAAGGCGACTAATGAACTTAGAACTGCACAACATCCAATAGCTTATAGCGCTTACTGCTTACTGCTTGGTGAAGCGCGGACTATGGCTGTGGACTGCTTTTGCGGTGCTTTTGCCTAGTCTCTGACTAACCCTTAGGGGATAGTCGTGTTATATGTAACATTTCGAATTATAGACTATCGTCCTCAGCCTGTATACGTCCCACTACTGGGCACAGGCCTTCCTCATGGAGAAACACATGAAGAGTATGGAACGTAACACCACCACGCTGGCCCAATCCGAGTTGGTGGGTAGAACCAACCGCTTAACGTGTTTTCCGAAGCACGGAGGAGCTCGAGATCACAAAGTTTTGGTCACCCATCCACGGCCTGACCATGGTGAAGGTAGCTTTGTTTTCGATCGAAAGCCAAAGCGTACTAACCACTACGCCACCGAGCTTATAGATCATTCCTAGCCTAAACCGTATGTCGTTGACTCTATCACGCGTGCCCACGCGTGGGTGCGTGTTTTTCCGCTTGTAGACGCATGAACAGAGTGAACGCGCGTGGATTCGCTGTTTGTGTGAGTTGGACTGAGTGCGTCGTTTTCTTCAATAAAATGTGATTGCTCCTGACCACAATATACATACATATAGTCCAGAGCCCTGTTCCTTAAGACCACATTTAGCCATACAATTGGGTTTCGTCAGATGAAAAATCGTGAAAGAGTAGTAACAAGTGGCTAGCTCATCGCCTACACAATCACAGAGCCAGTACCCAATACGCCCTTAGTCGCCTTTTACGACATGCTAGGCAAGAAAAGTAGCTGGTACATTCTTTATGACCACCAAATGTAGAACTTCTATACAAAGACGTTAAAATACGCATTCACGCACAACGCCCGCGCAACGCAAGGAGAAACTCGAGATTACAAATTGGTCACCCATCCAAAAAATAACCAAGGCGAAAGTGCTTGACTTTCAATATCGAAATCCAACCGTACAAACTACTAAACAACCTCCTAAGAACGTAGTAAAAATTAAATACGTACATACTCATAACACGCGCTAGTATATAATTGGCACTCAGTCTACATCATAAATTATAACAGTGGCACGCGATAATCACCTTAAAAGATATAGCTATCGAGTCTATATTTCCATTCACCACTATGCATATAATTGAAATATTCAATCAGTATCCGTTCTTTGTAATAACAAGATTGGAAGAACTCGCGTAGTTGATACGCAATAAAAAAAAAAGACGTGTGGCACTCGGGGACTGCCGCGGTAAAGCTATTGCATAGCATTTTGTATCAACTTATGCAAGTATAATTTTTTTTTTTTTTCATGCAGTATTTCTTTTTCTTTGATATTAATTCAAGTTACACTTTTTGAGCGTGGTGACCGATAAGAAAACAAATTTTTCTATTATTATTAAATAAATAAAAAAAGTTAATATTGTTAAATTTTTTTTTCTCATAAACAGCTGCTTATGTATTCGTCCGATTTCGGAGCAGCTCGTCTCGATTCGTGCGAGTTTCGTAGAGTCGTACAATACGTCTAATCGCACGCACACAACGCCGTGTCGAAGACTGCCGAACTGAAACGACGTTAGACGATGCACGGCCTTCAAGCCACACCTCCTTACGCATCGGAGTGGGGAGCGTGAGGTTTTTTCGTTACGGAATTTCTGGATGCGGGGCGCTCAAGGCCCGCGATAGAAGCTATGCAATAGCTTAACAAATAAACTTTCGCCATGGTCGTACTTTGGATGAGTGACCAAATTTTTTGGACTCCAATTACTGTACTCAGAATACTACCAACCCATCTCTTCCCTTGGGTATCGTAAAAGGCGACTAATTGACTTAGAACTGCACAACATCCAATAGCGTATAGCGGCGACGGGCTCACCACCTGTCACGCTGAGTGCAGTCACTGCTTGGTGAAGCGCGGACTATAGCAGTGGACTGCTTCTGCGGTGCTTTTGCCTAGTCTCTGACTAACCCTTAGGGGATAATAATCGTGATTTTTTGTAATTATACATAATAGGTGACAGATACATAATAATGGCATAAAATACATACACACACATACATAAGTCACGCCTTTTTCCCACAGGGGTAGGCAGAGATTACATCCTTCCACTTGCTACGATCCCTGCATATTTCTTTCGCTTCATCAACTCTCATTACAGTCCTCATGCTCGGCGATTACGGGTACTTTTGACCTGGCCCTTCTCTAGAACGTCTTTAATGGCGTAAAATATTAAGAATATACTGAAATACATATACTAATAATCAAATCATCACACAAACATTTGGCCCCACCAGGAATCGAACCCATACCCTCGAGAAACGGCGATGCCGGCGGTGCGTAATGACTTCATCACGAAGATTATCATACATAATTATTATTGGTTCATAAACTGGAACCATCTCCCTCTATTAAGCCATCTCTGTCATTTGACATTTTACGTTGCCACTGAGTTTATCAATTAAGTGGTTCTATAAATAATCATCAATGCTATTGTACTCAACTATTGTGTTGAGGAGCTTGGTGGCGTGGTAGTACGCTTTGGCTTTCGATATAGAAAACAAAGCTACCATCGCCATGGTAAGGCCGTGGAGGGGTGACCAAAACATTGTGATCTCGAACTCCTACGTGCTACGGGAGTTAGTCCCGGTTTCTACCCATCAACCCGCATTGGGCCAGTGTGGTGGTGTTACGGCCCTATTCATGTGTTCCTCCATGAGGATGGCCTGTGGTAGTGGGACGAATATAGGCTGATTGTCTTAATAAAAATCTAAAAATAACACGTTTTTAAAAAGAGCAAAATAATAATTAACATTGCGCGCCGAATGCCACTTACACTTACGATCTCCTCTCTTACGATAGGGATTATAATGGAATACATGGCAAGTTGAAAGCAGTTGCAAGTTGCAAGATGCGCCCCCGCGGTTTGAGTGACCCCTCATTCTGCCGTAATATTTTAAAAAACGTGGTATTTTAAAATCTTTAGTCTCATATTATTATTTATCCGAAATCTATTAATTGGTGATTTAACACCAGTCAATAGATGGCGCTGTGCTTAGTCAATCTCCATACAAAACATGAAAGTTGAAATTTCGACCTGAAAGTGCTCGTAGAAAGTTGAAAGTAGTTGCAAGTTGCATTATCACCGGGTTCTGAACTATTCCCAAAGCTTCAGCCCGATAACTAGTCGGGAAGTGCCTCAAAATTGAGTTGCAAAAATAC